>CATQJL010000001.1:66724107-66889566 GCA_958299035.1 Cylicocyclus nassatus
TCTCAAAGCAACTTGATAGTTAGTATATAGAAAGAGTAAAATACATATTGAAAAATTTTTGTTTTCAAAAATCAATACACAACACGTCTACCGATCATGAGCAATATAGTACATAGGACAGGATCATACTGCAGAAGTAAAGTTTGAGAGGACCTGACTCTTGAAACATCTCCAAGCTCCAAGCGTAATTCCAAAAACCAAATTTTTTCTTACGTTAAAGTGATAAACAAAGAAGTATCAGAAACTGCATACTGCAGATCAATTTTTACTTGAATTTTTCTAGCAGCAAACCCTACTACACAAATTTCAAAAAAATTTTTCCATCAAAAGTTTCCTTCACAAATTTTTTCTCCTGTAAAGTTCCTACTCCTACCGTAATTCTACAATAATGCAGAAACATCAGAAATTTGCTCATAGTTTCAGTTGAAGTCAGCCCTACAAACGGTACTCGAAACTTCTTTGGGACCCGTTATACTTCGCTGAAAAGCCCAAAAACGCCCAAAAAAGTCCGAAAAAACCGAAAAAGCCCAAAAAAGTCCGAAAAAGCCCTTAAGAACCGGAATCGAACTTTTGGTAGAATTCTGACATTATTTTGATGTGCAGACGACAGGAAATGAAGGAAAAAGACTCTTTTGCGAAATCAACACACATGCCTTAGCGCCAAAACGGAAGGCTCGTTTTGGCTTTTCGGGTTTTTTTTGGGCTTTTTCGGGCTTTCTTGGACTTTTTCGGGGCTTTTCCGGGCTTCTTTGGGCTTTTTCGGCGAAGTATGACGAGTCTCTCTAAAGACTTCATAACACTAGGGTTATTGACAATCAAATAGTAGGCGCACTTTTTGGGATACCCTGTATTTTTGGTTTTGAAGCAGTGATATCAGTAGGAGATTTTTAGATTTCGCGATTTAGACTTACGATATTACGCCTTTTCATCTGGTAAAAACCTAAGCGGCTTCGCCCCCTCCCTCCTTGCCACCCCCTTCCTCTTGGATCCTTGATGCATCCAATAGGCTAGTTAAAGATGTTATGGTCGACATGTTCTTGAAGTTTTCGTCCATTTCTTCAACGTCTGCCGCCATTTACCATTTTTCTGTAACATATGGTAAATCGCGTTTGGCCCAGTAGAACAAAAAACAACTTATTAGCCAAAAGACCAACGTGGCAATCGAGGTTTGCGACCAGAAAAGTTCTTTAGGTTATAGTAAAGTACGTACACAATTGGCAAACCTACTAATGACCGACATTAATTTCTTCCTTGACGTCGACCTATTGATGAACACTGCAGTTGCACAAGCTGGCCAAAAATGCAACATCAGGTATAAGAGGGGAATGATTATGAAAGCAACCTTCAGGGATCCACACCTCTCTTTACCTTTCTAGGTTATAATCTCATTGCTTGCTTTTAAAGCTTAATCTCCATATCTTGTCATCAACACTTTTGTCAAACTTTAAGCACTGGATATGTCCAAAAAGACGTGATTAAATTTCCACTTTATGAACTTGTCCCATTGCAGCTTTTGGTAAAACTCAACAAACATTGTACTAAATGCGAAAAACTCTTAGCCTACCCCTTACCAATCTAGGTGTAATTGTATGTACTAGCTTCATCATAGGGGACTTGCTAAGAATTTAAAGAACAGATGATTTTCAAAAAAACGGCTTCTTTGCAAATAACCTTTACCAGAAAATATAAATGAAGCTGAATTTTGAGCGATTTAACAAAGTACTACCTAGTCATTTGTGTGGAGGATTGTCAAATTCAGTGCAGAATAAAAAAATTATTTAACAATTTTTAGTACATAATGTAATAAATAAAATAATAATAATAATATAATAATAATAATAATATCAATAATAATAATAATAATAATAATAATAATAATGATAATAAGTAATATAATAAATAATTGATAAGTTATTATTTTTTACCTTTTGATATTCGTTATAAAATTGCATTTATGTGTGAGATCGTAAAACATGCATTGTGTACAAAATTTGTACATCCAAACGCTTTACAACCGATTCTCTAGCCTAAACAGTTTGAGCTTTCATGATGCTGCCATAAAAATTTTCAATAAATAATATCGACAAGTTAAGCACCTTAAAATCATACATCCAGCGCTCAAGGGCAAATGGCATCGGGTTAGCTTTGAAATGATTTGCTTCAGACTGAAGCTGCAATTCAACTGATTCCGCCAGATGCAAGGGTAGACAAATGAATAGGTGCCACGTTTTTCTTGGTCCAGAAGGTCATCACAAGCAGAATTATGACTTTTCCTCTATCATTGGATGTGCATTTGCGACCTTCAAAGTACAGCGTTATATGACAGGTTTTGCATTTGATAGTGAAAGCATCGTTTGCACGGTCTGCAGGTGCAGAACTTGAGTCCAAAGAGCTGTACGATATGTAGCATTTGAATTTGGAAAATTTTACATATCTGTTAGTGGCTCCTGAAATATTTTCAGAAATGGCGGCAAGGAGGAGTGATTCAAGAGATTTCTTCTCAAAAAAGCCGCTTTTCAAAAAAAATTTTGGGACGCTTTTTGAATTTTTAGATAAGAGGAAATCCAACATAGAAACTTAAGACTAAATCATTTGATAGGCTTGTTTCTATTATTACTTCATAGCACGTTTAAATCATTTTGAAAGATCTCAAGGTTCATTCCGCCCCCTTCCTCCTGCCCGCCTTGGATTACGTCGAACAAATCACAAAGTTCGAACATTATCTATAAATACCCAATATAGAAAACAGTTGTCTGCGAAATTGAACAGAAAAGTGATGCTGAAAAATTTGAACTTAGAAGACACTAGATCACAAAGTTATAGCACAAAATGAGAAAATCTTGGTTCAGAACGAACTTGCGGTTGGAGAATTCTAACTAGAAACTAAGGATTAATTGAGCACAGTCCTCAATCAAATGGTCTGATAAAGTCAATTTGCAGAGAACCGGAAATGCTTGCAGCTTTGCAAAATGGTCTAATGTTCTCAGCGTGTTATAACTGCACCACGGTTCGCGGAAAGCTAGCGTGAGAACACAAAAGAAGAAACGAATAATGGATCGTCTGATTGAAAAAGCTAGGTTAGTGAGTGAAAAAGTTTGTAGAGAGGTTAGGCACATTAGGGCATTCCTAGTCACTGGCGGAACGACTTAGGAACTGACAGCCCTTAGGAGTTAGCGTCTGGAAACGGCGAAGGACGAAAATATAACAATAGAGGAGCATATATGGCAGAATTCGAAGCATTCTCTCTGTCTTCGTCATCACAATTTCGATGACCATCGGGTACAAGCAGGAAATGTGCGAACCATTAGTCAGCGAGAGTAAGTCATAAGTGAAAACATCTACGGTCTATACACACAGTGTCACGCTAAACAGTAAATGTATACAGTGGATCATTATTTGATTTGTGAGTGGTCTAAACATCCGTTTTGCCATGAATTGTTAAAACTTCCGACTTTCAAGCTGGAAGTTCTTCTCCTAGTCCTCAAATGAGTTTTCCCACTTTAGAATCCCTTTAAGGTGTAGCTTTTTGGTATATACGCTTCAACTGAGAAGCCAATTTTTGAGTTTCAAAGATTTATCGAAACTATTTTTGACAAGTTTCCAGTTTTCTTTATTAACACATTGACGACCGCTTGACGCACATGGTGTTTAAGGTCTGGATTTACTGAAACGACGGACTATCCTGGGACAAACTTGAGCAGATTTCTTTTGCGCGGAGCTAGAAATAGCCTTCATCTGTTTTGCCAGTCTCACAAAGCTACTGTAGGTATACTGAAGATGGCAGTATGAGTGATTTTATCTGAAAAATGTTGACTGATCCGTGAAAGACTTTGGCCTCAAAAGTCCAACATAAAAATTGCACGGTCATCAAAGTGTTAAAGAGCTAATCTCTGAGCTGTTATCGTATCAGCACTAATGCTCCGGGATATCTGAAAAGGAGCTGCCAGTAGAAAAGATTAGAAAGAAGGCTGAAAGAATTCCAAAATTGAAAAAACAATGGAGTTTTTAATGCCTTTACAAAAGTGCCTTCATATTTACTGTGAAACATGCCGGTAAAGTTGAAAACAGTGCTGAGAGATATTAGGTTGGTGCAAAAGTAATGCGCGTTTTGAGAGTTCTCACTTTGACGTACTATAACTTTCTGAAATACTCACATTTTTCAGTGCGATAAAACTATCGGAAGCATCAAAGCTTTCTCAATATAGCGCACATCCAACCAAGCTCATATCACAAACGGGCAAAAAAAATATGGATTGTTCAGCAAAAAAAGTTTTTTTGGAACCTCGTTTTTAACTATTCATAACTCCCTTCGAAATTTATTAGTATAAATGATAGATAGCCTGTCTTGTAGCCGCAAGCCAGTAGTACAAAAAAAGTCGAAAGAGGCTCGAACAAAGAAGATCTGCGAAAAGGAAAAAATTAATATTTGAACGTGCCCGCTATTTTCGACACTTTTTAAAACCCCAAAATATGGGATTTTTGATTTTCTGCGTACTAAACAGCTAAACAAACTTTGCAAAAATTGTCAATAGAGGGCCCACCCTTACGCTTACAGAAATGAGCAAAGATTTGGCGATTGCCCTCTTTAGAGATAACTTTCGGGTCACAGAATGACCAAAACCAATACCCATGTTGAGGTGCCGCAATCTCAGTCCAGGTAATTTCTAAAAAAATAGCAAGGTGTGCATAATGTAGACAATTTCCATTACATACGGTAGCTAAATTTTTAAAAGAATGCCTTTATTCGCGCATGAATTGTGCCCAAGAAAGTAAGTGCAATGAAATTTGGTTTTGAGTGCGGTTATATAAAGCTCTATCATTTTTTAAAGAATGAGGCTATAAGCTCCTTTTATCCAATGTTGGATAGAGCATGAAAGGAGCTTCTTGATAGTGTGCCAAGTTTTTTCCAATGTAGAAAGCTTGATTGAGAAAACTTGTCCTGAAACAAGGGCTAGAAAAACGCGCATTACTTTTGCACCAACCTAATACATATGTAGCCCTTTGTTTCTCGGCATAATGAGACTTTGTCAAGGTTTCTAGAGGTTTTCCAGAGATAGGAGAAAAAATACAAAAAGGCTTTTGTTAGGCCTACATACTATCTTCATATGTTATGACTTAATATCGTTAATGTGAAGCAACGTCCTAATTTTGATTTGATGTTGATTTTGAGGCGCAAGAACCATCGCTAAAGATACTTTTCCTTAGCTTGATTCTAGTGTAGCTATCAGCTATCTCTAAACATAGTTCGCTAGTCACATCAGCCCATAACGAGGAAATTCTGAACGAGTGTATGGTTATGTTGAGGCCAGGTGGAATTAGCATACAAAGGTATGGTAAGTTGAAAGATTGAAGGGAGTGTGTATGTATAACCCTGATTTTTTTAGTCGACTAGTTGCAGAGATCATGATACATCCGTGTTTATCAAATTTCGACGTAAGTAGGCGTCAGCAAATTTTGAAAAAAGACAAGTCACACTTAAGCAAATCTTCAAAACGCCTTCTTCAGTACTAAACTGGGGAAAAGCCTTTATATGTTCTTGCGCTCCGATTCTCGTTAGCGCGTAAAGATACTACTAGGAACTTTATCACCACTGAGAATTTCTATGAATTGTGAAGAGACGAAAAACATAGAATTTGAGACCAGCTTTTACAATATACGGGTCAGTTAGTTCATGCAAATTCGAAAAATTTCGAGAACAAGATTTCCGGTTTTCACTCGGCTAGCCGGAACGGTTCCATGCTAGAGCTTTCATTTTAACAGGTTTTGGTAGATTTTTCGAACATAGTTCAAGGTCCTTCATGCGCATACATATGTACACCAAATTTGGCATCATATCCCTCTTATCATTTTGTGGTAATTGTTAATAAGTCATACGTTTATTTTGAGCAAAAAGTTACATTCCTGCTCCGTGGGAGGTTGTTTTAGAGCACAAAAAGATTCCCCTTTTAAATCACCAACCCCTTCATTTCTGCAAAAGTATGATGACAGTTTTTGGTTAGGGTATTGCGTAAAGAGCTATTACTTACCTCGAAATGAGATACAAATTTGAAAAACATGAGGCTCTCACATCACTGTAATCGTTTGAAATTACGTCAAGCATGCCATTTGAGGATGCTTTCAAATTGTGATTACAACTCTTATAAAGCTTGAGAATTTTGTACAATACAGGTCGTGAAAGCAGCCTTAACTCTACAAAAATTCTTTATTATCCCTTTTGAAATTGATTCGCAATAAGGCTGCATGGAAGTTCTTAGCGTAATTATTATACAGTAACGAAGGGGATGATGAGCTTTCTTCATGCTCTAAATTTAGGTTGAAGCTCTCTATGAAATTCTTTTCAAATGGCGACGGAAAACATTGGTGCAAGACAGATACCAACGATTAACAGTGTGCATTATTTTTGAGAACATGCATTATGTAGTTACCTAGATGTTTAGGACTGATTATAAGTATTTGAGCTTTTTTTCAAGCTTATTGTGCCCATTGCCTTTACTGGCACAGTCATGCGTAGTTCAAAAATATACAAAATAAGACAAAATTTACAGCTACCACTCAACTTTTTAACAAATTCTTAGTAAAGGGAATCAGTTTCATTGATAGGTCATTGAAAATTTATTCAACTTCATTGAAGAATATGACATTTCTCACTCCACACCAAAGCATTTTTCACGGGAAACCAAATCTTTTTGCATTCGATCGAGCATCTTCTAGTGCACGTAATTTGTATTAGGTCGGTGCAAAAGTTTTGTCAGTTTTTTCAATCCATCGGCAAACACGTTAGAATGAATGTAAACTAAAACTTCAAAATGTATCCAATGCAGAATTTCTTACTCTTTCCAGCTGCTAAACTTCCATTGTGTTTCGTTCAGAGAGTGACGAGATATTCGCTAAAAATTGCAACCATTCGTTTTTACCATGTCCAACTTTCACTGATTTTCAAAATTTTGTATAAGAGTTTCGGAGGAGCACTAATAACCAGCAGATAGGACAAACCTTTTGCCAACTTATGCAATTTTTTTCTCTTTTTCAGCTGCTTTTTCAGATTCTTGCTGAATAATTTTCTAGAAGTCTTGCGTTTCGGATAAATCGCATAACCTGTTATTGCACCAAACACTGCAAAACCTACAGAATACTGAGGTTTCGAACACTCTTTTATTACTACCGCGATTATTACAAAGTAAGTGAGCGATTTTCCCTTCAAATTATAAAGATTTCGAAACATAGGTTACGTCAGGGCGCACTCCTGAAATTGAGAAATACTGCGATTTTCCCCACAAATTTCGCCTGTCTCGGCAAAAAAAGACAAGTGTTAGAAGGGGAAGAAAAGGTTGCATCGAATGGTGACTGACTGAAGTGTTTCACATTATATGTTCTAAGAGGTTAAAATAGGCTGAATGTAAAATTCAGTCACTTCAAAAAATAAATCGTAGAAATTCTGAATGACAAGCCGTAAGGCTACAAAGGATTGCTTCTGTTGGCAAAAGGTTAGCCCTATCTGCTGGTTATTAGTGCTCCTTCGAAACTCTCATACAGAAATTTTGAAAATTAATGAAATTTGGGCATGGTAAAAACGAGTGGTTGTAATTTCCAGCAAATATCTCGTCACTCTCGATACAAAATACAATGGAAGTTTAGCAGCTGGAAAGAGGAAGAAATCCTGCATCAGACACATTTTGAAGTGTTAGTTTACCTTCATTCTAACGTGTTTGCCGATGGATTGAAAAAAACTGACAAAACTTTTGCGCCGACCTAATATTTCTGTCTTTTGAATTTATTTTAAAAATTTTTGGTCTTTTGTACGGAAACTTCAAATTCTTTTGTAACTTCGTGGTAAATCTCCAGTAAGCAAAAATTCAAGGTGGCGAATATTTTTGTTAGGTTCCTCTTTGAAGTCCAGAGACTTCCTGAAAGCCTCACACCTGCTTTCTGAAAGCCTGCCAGTTGCATCAGAATTGTGGGGTGACAGGACCTATTTAAAGGCAATACTAATGCCGCAATTGCACATATAGCTAACAGAACTACGACATTTTCCGAAACGTATTCACTTCCTTTTTTTTCCTCGTATTTTTTCTCTGCTGCTGCTGCCCTTCTGATTTTTCAAAAATGTTTGGTAATGTGTTTCTCGTATCAGACGTCCTGTGCCTCTGACGCATGCAAAACAACAAGTACGAAAATCTTAAAAATTTCGAAATTTTTCTTTTCATGTGAGTGCGTATAGATTGGTATCAAAGACTTACGGCTATGAAGTTATTTGAATAAGGTTTCGTTAATACAGTGTCAGTAAAAAATAAAAATCATCTAAAGCAGCATCGTCAGCAAAAGTTTCAAGGTGTAACAAAAGTCATTCGCTAACCTAATGGAATTAGTGATGAAACGATTATATCAAACGATGCATTGTAAGTCATTTTCAGCTTGATGTGCGCAAGTTAGATGATGATCAATACTGGTTTAGCACTAATTAGACCTTTTGTTCTCAGATTTAATTTTCGATACGGCGTATAACGAATAGGTAGACGTGGCTATTGCATCAGTATTCGTCCTACACCTTTATAAGGAGGGTGGTGTTGGCTTAAAGATTTGATTACGGAAGTACCTTGTATAATCCACCAAATCCTCTCACTTATTGCCGAATCCACTCCTTCATGTTGCTTTTCAATCGCCTTACACTAATCCTCACGACATTTTTCAACTCGTACATTTTTGCGTTCTCGAGATAAAGCTAATGAGAGTGCGGGTGGTTTATCCACTTCACTGATGAAGATGATCTTTTGCCCGATCTCGGTTAATCTTCCAGCTCAGGTGGGGGAGCTGAGTGCCTAATCTTTTTGCAATGATCGGCTCACAGTAACTCGAGCTTAGTATTTGACACCTGTTGAGGAATGGATTTTGCGAGTGCCGATGTATATTCGAAACAAAAAAGGCTAAATTAATCATCTAGCTTAAGCCATTGACATATACTGAGCCAGCAGAAAAGTCAGATTTTACTCACTTCAAAGAGTTTAAGAACAAATGTCTTGCATAAAATACTCCGATCGTACCAAAAATGCTCCAAAAATTTTGAAGTCTTAATGTAACCTTTTTATTATACATATGTAATGCATACTATTCGTATAGATTCACTCAAAATCAGTTCTCCAAAGCTCTCTAGATCAGACTTGGGCCGCAGAGACTTCTGATGCTGCTCGTTTTGAAAGGAAAAAAGACATTTAATCTATTGTGTAGGTCTCAAGACAGTTTTGCCAATGAAATCTTCATATATCTCATTTCTAACAAGGAAAGAAAGGTAGGTCGAAGTGGCCTTTTGAAATGAGATGTATACTGCCTTGTAGAGCTTGGGACGCTGATTCCAAATCTACCTTTGCTATCTGCTGCGGGCTTCTGAGCGAGGAGTTATGAAGATTTTTGTGAGTAAAAATCTGAATGCAAGAGTAAGCTAAAATCAGTCGTAACAATTTTTATAGGGCTTAGTTGGTAGTCGGGTCACTCGGTGCAACAAATATCCTTAATTCAAGTATATCAATTCGCTGCTGCCTCATTTGAACATTGGGAAAAGGGGAAAAGGTTACTTACTGACTTTATCCTATTTTTGCATTCAGATTTTTACTCACAAAAACCTTCATGAGTCCTCGTCCAGAAGCACGCAGCAGATAACAAAGGCAGATTTGAAATCAGCGTTCCAAGCTCTACAAGGCAGTGTACATCTCATTTCAAAAGGCCACTTCGACCAACCTTCCTTCCCTTGTAAGTTATGCAGAGGGCTGTAGTTCTTAAAATATACATGTCACACGTTTAAAATAAAATTTTAATTTTCTGAATTTTGGTTACTTTTGGCAAATTTGAAGATTGCGGTATTTAGAGCTTCCTTTCAAACCATTACTAGCACTGAAGCCGAAGAAAATTCGTAGAAGGTTTGAAAAACTGAAAAGAAGAAAGAGAGAATTTTCAAGAGTGGAAGAAAATAACGAAGGCTAAAGTATCATTACAGAGTTGCCTCTATATTTGTACCCATACATGTAAGGGTGAAAGTTACGAAAATAGTCCTTTCTCCTTCTTTGTACACGCCAGATATGAAATTTATCAAAACCAATTGTTCTTGAAGAAGACTAAGAATATGCAAAAAACCTTTGTTGTGGCCTCATATCATGTCATAATGCCAAATTGGAGGTATCAATATTTTCTTTTCAGAATTTTGAACACTTCAAACTTAAATTCTAGAATTCTTGCTCATTAGCTGCAGCACAATATCATGAATGCATAATTTTTCGAGCATTAGTAGCAAGCAAAAAAATAACTCATGTTACAGCGTATCACATCAAGCATTTTTTGAAATGATGGAGGTAACGGATTTTTGAAAATTTTGCTATGCACTAGTAGTTCAAATTTAATACGTATAAAATTACTTTTGTCTTTACACTTTAGTAGCACATCTCCTGCTTGATGTTGGCAATAAGCGAGTGGCTGAACATGCTTCTATAAGAAGGCTAACAACTGTGTTCCCATGTGCAAAAATCATCAGACAACGTCACTCCCACTAATCACTACTTCCTCAACTACTCTAACTAATTTTGTCGAAGATTATTTATTTTCTGACACTACCAATCTATTCATTGCTAGGATACCATGCAGAAATCCAATTCTCGAGGATCGTCGCTCATTAGCAGGTGAGCACGCCCACGGCTATATTTGGTAGTCGTTCGGCTTTTATCATCACTGTCAGCAATGTGGGTACCGGTCCCTGGTCGTCTTGGTCCTTCGTCTTCATAGATCTTTTACTACTCTGTAGGCTGAACAATCTAGGAAGTGAATCGATGCGGGTGTAGCAGGTTGAGTGATACCAGAACTGTTGATTTTTTTTACAATTTATTTCCATTTGATTTTTTGTGACTTCTTCTCATGGCATATACACCTCTGGATGGCTTGCACAACATCCGTTGATGGGAGATTTTGTATGAATCATCCAGGAGTGTCACTGCTACATTGAACTAATTCGGTCCTGGACAGAGAATCAGTAAAATTTAATAAAATACTCTTAAACCTTTTTAGGAAGGTTAGCGTCGGAGTATTTACCAACTTTTTTACCATCATGTCCTTATGCCTCACTGAAAAATGTACGTGACAGTGGGGGGGGGGGAAGGGGGTTGTTACCGTAACGCAGCAAGGATAATTCACACTATTGTTCCTCAATTAAGACACAAAGGAGCTGACCGAATGCCATTGGCTGATATCTAGCGTGTCGGCAAAGGTAAAGGGCGGGCAATTGTAAAGAATATTACACGGTACCCCATTGTCCACTTGCGTCGCTACCTAGTCAAGGGTACCCTGCTACCGTATTCTCCATCCTTTTTTCATGTTGCAGTGTTCCTTATAAGGGATTTTATGAGATTAATCATCCTTATCTGCTGCTATCTATTTTTGAATTCGAAGACTCTTATGCGGAATAACTTAGTACTACAGAAGCTGACAATCAAAGAAGTCGTATGATAAAACTTTCCGTCACTTTGGTATTTATCATATTTCAACCAACTAGCTTTCGCCTGCATGATGCACATGTGGGATCGCGAAAAAGAATAGCAATCTAACTTTTACTCCTGAGAATTCCTACTAGGCCTGTCCGAAACGCTTAAGCATCACCTGTATGCCAGTTCTTCTGGTTTTTTTTTTGTAAAGCAAAGCTACATAATAGAGTTTGTCACGTGATGTTCCCGTCCTTCCTTGGCCAAGATCTTCAAAGCGCGCCTTCACCTTTCTAATAAAGGAAAATTAGCAAGATTCGAAAACGAGGTCATAAAAAAATTGGAGTATATTATATCAGCAAGAAGAAACTTTTGCATAACAGCTACACACTCGTCACCGAATTTAAAAAGAAAAGCCCAGATTTTGTGGGGAAAATTTTTTTTGCGACATTATAATAAATAGGGCTCGGCACGATGTGGCTTTCCGAAAATTCAAAAAACGAAGAAATTTTACGAAGGCCCGTTTGACCGTAAACCTTAAACAAAAAACCTAAAAAAACGAAACGTCGACAAAAAAGGTAATTTTCCGGCCACAAAAACGATATCCCCTTTGGTTTTCAAAAACGATACTCAGCTTGCTTGATAAGCCCACCTGTCCGATCCCTGATAGATAAATGTGGATTCGTGTCAGCTGTTTCTAAGTTTTTCGTTTCTGTTTTTGTCAGTCACGCTAGCAAATTTGAATATGATACTTTTTACCTTCACTATTTTTCGCTCGTTAGGACGCGGGAAAAGCATTCATTCTACTGCCTTCTAAAATACCTCACGGATAGAAGAAATCTATAGGTTTATTTTTATATGCACGCGAGTATATTATTGTTTGATTTGAAGCGGTTTCCTGCAGTCCATTCAAAAAGTGATAAGCATAACAGCGAGCAGGATTATCGACGATGCTCCGCAGCAACTGACTTTATTTTGCCCGTGAATATACCACCAGCACTGATGTCAGGTTTAAATTAAGTTATTATGTAGTGCACAATCTCTCCTCCAGTATAGTACTTAACTAGTGACGTGAGACTTTGGGTAAAGAAGGAAAATCATTCCAAGCTGATGGGTGAAATTCTCGAGGATTTCACCGAAGAAAGTAGGCATTACGTACCCGTCTTCGACTTTCAACTAAATGAGTTCTCTGCTAAAGCAAACTGCACCGCGATTTACACTATGTACCCCAATTTCACGCCTAACTGGGAGGAGAATTTTCTTCAAAATCGATCAGCAATGGACCCTATATCGTGCTGTATAATGCTTGAAAGAATCGTGCGGCATAATGATCGCTTCCCGAAATAAAGTGAAGCGGCTGAGCGGCTCGCTTAAGAAATCGAAAAAAATGCTTTTCGTACGCGCGAAATCAATGTAATTCGCTTGGTTTTTCACTACTTTATTAGTTCTGCAAATTCGCAAAACAAAAATATAGAAAATCTTTTCTCTATGATGCTGCTTGCAAGCAGACAAGGTTGAACTAATCGATAAGTGTGGTTTGCTGGATATAGCTATGGAATGATCTGATCTTACCTTAAGATGTAATGTCTGTTTTCGATAACGATAGTTGCTAACTACTTTCAGCACAAATCACACTTTCGTCTCTGCTGTAAAGACATTGAACGATGTTTTAGTGGATTTGAGATTATGTATACAACAGCCAAGATGTTCCATCTTGTTATCTCTCAAATTTCGGAAAACAGCTCAGCAAACTCTTAGCTAGTATCTTTCGATGAACTGGGTATGCTAAGCTCAGCTGATCAGCTCAGGTGCTTAGCTCAGCCTTCAGCACAGTTATTTACTACTTTGGCGGGGGAGACTGTTATTTACTACTTTGGCGGGGGAGAGTTGAGAGTCGTTCGTAAGAGTATTCATTAGGTTGATGCATAATTCTTGCACCAAAATTTTTAAAATTCTGTTACTTCATCCAGCTGAAATGAAATCTTCTGGTTCGATACGTAGTAGAGAGAGCAAATCTTGCGCTTTCTGAAGGTGCTCGAGCCAAAAGTCCTTGAGGGCATATGGCAACGATACAATGTGAATAAGAGAAAATTCCAAAAATTGATTTTTCGATTTTTACTCACTAAAATTGCTAAAACGTCTACTAGAACTTAAACTTATTTTTGGTCTGAGTTTTATGGAATGCTCTTTTTAACTAAAAGAAGTTGGTATTGATTGGATGTCTCTGCGAATATTTACGAATTTCCAATTTTTTGAAATGACTTATCGATTTTGTTTCAAATTGATTTTCCAAAATGTACTTTAAGATACCACTTTTGATATACATAACATAGAGCAGAACATGTAAGTTGGCTAGTTTGTTTAAACATTTTTGAAATAATTTTTTTGTATGTTTTGGTGCAAGAATTGTGCATCAACCTAATAAATTTTCCTGGAGTGAACAATCAACTCGCGAGCATCTCCGAGATCATTTTCAAATGGATTAATTTTAATACTTTAATTAATCACATATAATAATTTATCGCTTTATCCTCCCGAGCTTTCTCCTCTCAAAATCATTTTAGCTTTGACAACGTAATGGTAAGAACATGACATTTCTAGCAGGTAGATAATAATTGGTACTGGCCCGTAAATCTTTGCATTCGGACGATTGAGTGATTTAATGTATCCTTTTTTCTTTGAAACATGTTTTAATTATCAAATTCTGGCAAGTACCTAGCCAGTATAAAAGCATTCATTCTAAGCTACAGTAGGCAGATTAGGATAAGGTACGGTAGCTAATCCATAGCTCTATGGCGGTCTTCGTTCACGCCTAGGATTAGAAGCACCTGCACATATTGCTACGGAGTACGGTAAGTGAAATGAAATCGAAACCCTCTTCAACATAACTATGGGGCTCTTCGAAAGCTGGTCGATATCACGAAGTGAGAAGGTCATCAGCTCAGCACAAATTCATCAAGAAAAGCATTGCCCACGAGTAGCAAAAAGGAAACTGTTACTTCTCCCACTGAATAAAAAAAGTTGAGGTTGAATTTTATACAGGACTGAGAGTTTCACACTTTGACATTTCAACTCTTTTCTCACTGCTCTGAATTCAGTGCTTACTATGCTTCCAAGTATGCGCAGATGCCAAATTGATACATCCTAAGAATTAACTATCCGTTTCTTCAAATACGCAATCAATCTAGCCAAGTTCACTGTAAAAAATATACTGAAAACAGGTAAAAGTCTTTTAGCCGTAATATAGGTTTGCTAAAAACGTGAGTTTATATTGACACGCACATCTTCATAAAAATTTGGTTTGTTATTCTGTATTCGAAATTCCTTTGCGTTAAAGTAGACTGAAGCTTCTATCACATAGGAACTATCCAGAATCTTTTATTATCAGTGAACGACATTATGCCCCGACATAGCTGAATTTTCAAGAAATCAAATCTTTGACTTTTTCAGTTTCGTTTTCATGCAGTGATGGATATAAAGATGAGTAATTTGGTATTTGAGTGAAGTCTAGAATTTAGCGAATAGAGATGAAATTGTGGCATGCCGTAAATACTGTTATCATCATACAAAATCTTCGCATATATGTGCACTAAGAGAAAAATTGGGGTATCTCTCTTCAATAGTTTACTACCGTTGTTTCGAAGTGCTAGCAGGTATGATAGGACGAAAATTCTAATCAACTTATGTGCACATCTTTATTGAAGTGATAATAATCTAATTTTCTACTGCACATCAAAAAATTGTGTTTAATAACTATCTCCAAGGCAGGTCATCGAAATCAATTCAAAATCGAAAAACTCAGTATTTTTTACGAACTGCTTGCCTTTCATACGAACTTCTAGTAAAGTAAAACAAACTTTGTGTGACTAGCAAAATGCTCAGATTTCTGCTATAGAAAAGTGAAAGAAAAATATGCTGGACCAATTCTAGCGCAATGATTCTAGCGTTCTATGGAACCATCCCGATGACTAATTTTGCACTATGTATGATCACGTTTAAGCTGTTTCTCCCTTCTGTTCCTACTCCCCATTAATTCACCAAGTACTCAAATTTCTTTCAAAGCTCAATCTGTTATTAAACAATGCGACAGTGCTTGAGTGATTTGAGTGACCTTTGTGAAGAACTACCAATGTAGCAAACGTTGTAATCAAAGACGTCTAAAACTAGGGTGCTTAAATTCTCTAACAATGAATCAGTCAGAGGGAAGTGTCTGCTTCGCATGCATCAATTTTCAGATTCTCAAAATTTGACAACCTTCTCATTCTTAGCTCGTTCTATCCCAGGATAATATTGAGTGCTGAGGCATGGTTTATTTTGTTAAACACGTATGTATAATAAATTCATCTAGAGCACCAGAGTTTTTTCCATTGCTTTAAAAACTTGCTTAATATACATCTAGCAAAATTTTCGATTTCATTGAGATACTGTGAATTGCGTGTTGTTTCGAACTCTTAGCTAAAGAATATCAGCATATTCAGTCACACGGTCGCATACCCAGCTTGAACCTTCAATTTTTCAGTGATTCTTCTTAATTTAAATGTATGCGAAGGTATGAAAAGCGCATTTGCTTTATTTTATAATTATCGTTTGACTTGCGATAGAATTATTATGTAGTTGTCAGTGCTGATAACTGATCAAATTTGCATTCTCGGATATCATTTTTATTACATTGCAACAGTGAACCAGACATTGTGTGTTGTAAATGTTGCTAGATAGGTTTCCCAGTCCATGCGACTACATATGTTGCTGTTTCTCTGCTCTCCTCATTTAAACTTACTTTAAATTAAAAAGAAATCCTATCATGTGCTTAAGCTTCCTTGGTCCAGATCATGCTCACGACGCATTCTTCAAAACAACTCAGAAAGGAGTCGAAATAATTGTTATCTATATTATTCGTCGGAACAAGGCTAACTTCTCAAATATTCAAACGTCAACTTTTCCATCTATTATCACGACAAAAAATTTCATGCAGTTTTATGCCAATTTTTTTTATATTCAAATAAAATGTAGTGCATCACGCAGTTCATATACTTTGCAAAAAGTATGCATGAAGGGTAAGCGCTCATGGAGTTTATCCATTTGTTGTACATATACAATATATCATATCCTTGAACCGCAGAGCATCTCCATATTTTTCTTGAAATTCGATATCTGTGCATATTTGGGCAGATCTCTACATTGTAAAAAAATTTTATTATATGCCTTAAGCATTAAATAAACGATCATACATGAGACCAATAAAAGTGCAATAAGGGCCCCCAGGCCTGTATGTTCTTTAGTTCACAGTAGTACGTTGGTTGTCTGTTGTTCTGACAATTCTGTTTATATGGAAAAGTGTCCTATTTCTCTCTGTTTCCTTTAGATTCACACTCATATAATACTACCCAAGTAAAACATTGCTATTATTAAACTTAAAATTTGCTTTTTCTTCAGTTTTCAAATTTTTTTCTCATAGCTACCATATCTATAATAGAACCGAAATGGGTGAACATTCAGTAATTTCTAAATTCTTGGCATCCCTATAAAACACTAATCGATCGATCTTCTGATGCCTTTTGGTATGTCTGACGATATCTGATGCTGTCGCTGAAAGTTCTAACCTCTACGGCAATGTGATTTCCTAACTGCCAAAATATCATTGTCTGGTTCGTGACCGTAGTTGACGAAATACCGCAATGCCCTTTTCAGAAGTTGACTTTTATGCTTTGAAATGCAGATCCGAAAGACAAGGGCAGCAGGGTAGCTTGAGAACAAGTTGGCCCTCATCCTTTCTTTTCAATCTCGAAATTCGGTAGGTGGTACATCGCAAAAAATTTTTTGGGGGGACTTTGATTTTACGCACTTTGACGGAAAGCCTTTCAATGCAGAGGCGAGTATGAAATAATATGAGGGCATCATAACCTACACTTGTGATTGCTAAATGTGCGATTACCATACTCTTGTAGACAAGATGTATTATCGATTAAACACTTGTAATTCCCATTGCACTCAATGCGGGAACCTGCTCAAATCTTCGATATTTTGAGGTTTGCTCAATGATCTGAGGAAATTTTTGCTCAGAGATGCAGCTCTTAATTATAACTCTCTATGGTGAGAATTCTTGACTGATAAGAGATTCAATAGCTACGTTAAAAATATACCCTAATTTCACACGTATAAGGCGAGGGGGATTTTTTTCCAAAATCGACCAGCCCAGACACGCCAAGGGGCTTTACAACCAAGAGACCCTATAACGTGCTGTATATTGCTTAAGAGAATCATACGGTATAAAGATCTCTTTCCGGACAGTGAAGCGGCTGAGCGGCTCGATTGAAAAATCGAAAAAAAATGCGCCTTATACGCGTAAAATTAGGGTACCTATTTTTGCCTAAAAAACTCCCTCCACTCAGAATCACCTCTTTTTTCGGAAAAGCACTAAGTGCCATAAGTGCCGATTCGATATGTGTATAGCACTTATACAGTTCAACAATGTGTATACTATATGTGTATCGTCGAGTTGTTGACAGACAGCACGGCCGGATGTAGAGAGTCCGCGCAGCGCGCTGAGATATACTTCATGCACTGCAGAGTAGTAGTCGCATAAAAGGTGACTACAAAGACTTACAGCACTTGCAAACTATGCGCTTGGCCATGTTATCATATCTTATAGACATCCAGTCTTTCAAATGATGTTCGAAAATCGAATGATATTCGAAATTCGAATGATATTGGATATTCCAATAATCGAAATTTTCGATTTTCAAATATTATTCGATAGTGGAATGCTCGGAATTTTCTATTTTCAAATATCATTTGATAGTCGCATATTCAAAATTTCCGATTCCTTTACATGACTTTTTCACAAATCTAATATATCTTGTTCTATATCAATATCCCTGCAACTTAGTTTTTGAATCTCCCTAAACCTGCTCTTTCTTGCCTAGTTACAACCCTCCAAAAGTTTTGTACGGCGGCGGCAAGCCTGCTCCAAGCGCGCAGGGGTCGCGCCGGACACAGCATGCCGCCAATTCGGAGAATACGAACATCTTCAGTTCTTTTCCGTCCGTTCAATGTTGTTTTTATGTCTTGTTTCATCCTTTTTCATTTATCGTTTTAATCCATTCATGATTGCGTCATAGATAATGTCGGATTTTTGTGGCAAAGTCTACAGGACCCTGTTTTGTGATGACTGGGTACATAAGTTTGGTATGTAATGTACACGGTAAACTGGCAGTGTTGAAATTTCGGTTCAGAAACTTGTTGTAGTCAAAAATACGTGTAGAGATTGAATTATTATAATCGAAAATGTCTCTGCTTCAAATTCTGGGTTACCAGGATTGTTCTAAAAAATAGCCGAAATGAACGAGTAGAAGACATAATGTCAAAAACTTTTTCAAAATCGCCAAAATGTGGCATGAAGCAAATTTTGGTGGTGCGAATGTGCACCGTCCCGATTTCGAACCAATCCGCTCTTAGAACGAAGTGCGATCACTTGTAATTTCGATGCATCAGTCAGCTCTCAAATCACAGTATGCGTCATCATTGTGACCTCAAAGGCAGTGGCTCGGCAGATCCTCGACCCGAACTTTTTTCGCTTATCTGGGGTAATTCGACTCGCTGATTCCGAAAATACACTTTAAAGAGCACGAAAATGTCAAAAACCAGCATTTTCCAAGGGTTTTCATTTTTAATTTGGACGAGTGGACCACTCCCCGCCATGGTTAGAGACGTGAAGTCTTTGCGGGACTCTCACGTTTTTTAGCATTGGGCATGCCCCCTCTGACGGTGAGAGGGCACCGCAAGCTCGTCCGAGCGCGCGTAGAAATGGTTTGCGCGCACGGGTGTGGGGGCAGTTGTCTAGGCAGGGGTAGCATGTAGTGCGCTCGGACTTGCTCTGTTATGATTGGGATGCAAGCAACCTTCCATATCAAAATTTCGAGATGTTTGGTTTTGCCGAGCCACTGCCTTTAACTCAAGTTCGAAGAAGCGCAAGTGGCGGAACCACGAGGCAAATCGGAAAGAGAAATGCCACGAACACTAGATTTGGCCCGAATTTCCTCAAATTCTCGTCAGTAGGCGTCAACGAAGAGGATGAATTATTTAATGTGCCGTAATGAGTTGCAGCCCGAGGTGCGCTAACATTCAAATCAGATTGGCATTAATAATGGACGGTAAACTTCAGTCACCGCATTCTTTTTTCGGACTTACGCATGAGAGCACAAAATGAAAGTAGCTGATATCCTACATTACAACAAGGGGAAATGGTAGGTTTAATATTGAAGAAGATGAAAGATGTCTCAAGTGATTGGCCAAAGGTACATACGAGAAAAGCTAACATGGAAAGCCTGTTATACCATTGTTAGTCATCAACTTGAGATGGGCACTAAAAGTTTACTTTCATCATTGGGAAGGTTTCTTCTTTACAAGTAACGTCTGCAGCCAAACTCCACATCTTTCATTGCGATTGCTTGCTTTTTTCTTCAATGAAGTATTGTGCTTGTAGCGATCTTCCGTCAGAATTTGGTTGTGGTAGGTACACCACTGCCTTTCGAAGTGATCCGGGCGTTAAATAAGAAGATTATAAGCCTAAAAGGATGTTTCTAGTGACAAAAACAAGACAAACGAAGGTTTTTTCAGTACAAAACCTCTAAACTATTGAATTTCGCTGTTTTCCTATCAATAACTAAACCATAGACACGGCCACTGCAAATAATACAGTCATAACCAATTTTCCCGTAAAGTAATTCATGTGCAGGAGTTCTCAAGTTTGTAAATGATGCTTTTCTATGCAAAATAGACGAGAATGCGGAGGTGCTCAGCACAGACCTTATCTTACTCAAAGACTTCTCCTCTTGCAATCTTAGAAATCTGCGCACTTAACAAATTCTATTTCATTCTGGCTCTTCGTACTTCCTTTTGATTATAATTTTTCTCAATACCAAGAACATTTGGAACTGTATTTGGGAAAAAATGAACGGTTAAGCACGGCAGCAGTATATGCAATTGAATGAGTTTCTACAGCAGCATGGAAGATGGTAAAAATTGTGAGTTTTGAGCTGAGTCGCAAAATCTGTATGCTGCCAATATAGAGAATTTTGAGGAGTTTCCGAACGTGGTTATGAGCATATACTAGTGTGGGCTTTTAGCTCAATATTCATGCGTTAATTACACATTTTAACTCTCATTTAGGAGGGAGAGTTGATAAACAGGGTAAGTAAGCAAAACGATTACGGAGTCAGCGACTATAAAATAACCCTGATTTGGAACTGCCTGTCCATATTAGATACTTAGATACTTAGATGGCCCGTTCTCACGTGACGTGCGGGCCCCAGCACAGAGGTTGCCATTCCCTGTCCCTCGCTTCAGACATCCACGATCTTCTTGGTCGCGTTGGTGACTGCGCCTACGAGTTCCAGAGGCGAAAGTCGTATGCAGCTGATTTCTCAGCTGGTCCATCCGTTCCACGAACACGTCCACCCATCTCGTTGTTGGTCTTCCTCGGGGACGTTTGGCTTTGCGAGAAATTCACTTAGATGTTTTTAGTGTCCATCTGTCTTCTGTTCTTCTCATGATATGACCGCCTCATCAGTGTTTCGCTCTGCAACGTATTCCGCTGGGTCACGAAGACGGGACATTCTTCTCATAACCGTACTGCGAAGTCCCACTAGATGCTGCTTGTGTCGGGTCATCTACAAAGACTGCGCTCGAGCGTTCTGTGGGTGATCTGTAAACTTTCGACATGGCTGCAGCGTCGGCCCAAGTCTCAGCTGCGTAGCAGAGCGCTGGGAGAACGGTTGAGTCGAACAGGTGGGCACGAAGTTCCGGGTCCTCAGTTGGTCGGTGGCTTCCTTCAGAAGCCTAAAGGCGGCCCAGGCTGCTCTTTCTTCTCCTATTGAGTTCTTCCCTCAAGTCGTTCTCCATGTTCATCTAACGTCCGAGATACACGTAAGAAGACGTCTCCGTGATAGGGGTGCCTTCCAATTCCGTTTCTGCATGCAAAGGGCGTTCTTCATGAGCTGAGTCTTCTTCAGATTGATTCGCAATCCGATCTTCTTCCCTACTTCGTTCAGTTCCTTCAGCATCGTCTCTGCTTCAGTGATACTCCTCGAAAAGAGAATGATGTCGTCCCCAATACGAAGGTTCGACAGGAATCTCCCATCAACTTGTATGCCCCTCTCGTCCCAGTCCAATGACTTCATCACCCACTGCAAGGCCACGGTGAACAGCTTCGGCGAAATTGTGTGCCTTGTCGGACCTCCTTCCCAATTGGATTAGTCAGGGGGTGATGGAACAGCTGCATCGCCGTTGTACAATCCTTGTAGCAGTCGGCTAACGTCCTCACGTAAGCTGGGTCCACTCCTTGATCGACTAACGCAGACAGAATGCGTTAATTTCGACACTCAAAGGCTTCCTCGTAGTTGGCGAAGGTTAAGACGAAGGGCAGTCGGTACTTCCGGCAAACTCCCTCGAAAAAGTCTGGTGTGCATGCAGCTGAATCCTTTACAAAATCCAGCTTGTTCTTGGGGTTGGGCATCCATCCATTGTCCTAGATATGCGAGCGAGGATAATCTTCCTGAAAAGCTCGTACAGCACACTCACCAGGCCTATTAGACGATAGTTCCGAAGATTCTCCCGCTCACCCTTCTCAAAGAAAAGGACGGTTTTTGACGTTTTCCACTGGTCGGGAATCCTCTCCTTCTGAAGGTAAGGTGTCAGGTGCGACGCGAGAATCTTGTGTAGACGTTGTCCTCCGGCTCGCAGAAATTCGACAGAAATGGTCTGGTTCTGGAGCGTAGACGTCTTCATGGTTTGAATCGCCGTGTGCACAGCAGGTAAAGTTCAAGGTGGAACTTCTCCAGTGGGAACAACGAGCATTGGCACGGGTGTTGATGAACGGAAGAGATTGGTGTAGAAGTTCTTCGCGATAGACTTCATCTTGTATTGAGAGGAAGTCGGAATCCCATCTTCGTTTTAAAAGTGCAGCCAGTGGTACGTGATATTCACAAAGGTCCCTTCGGCACTTCTTGAAATTCGCCTTCCTTCGGCTGCTTCCAGTATCTTGACTTGCCTGTACTTCCTGAGATCCGCAAAGCTGTTCTGCAACTGGCGTTGGCTATCAGTTGTTCGAGATGGAATGCATTCGGATCCTGCCTAGTTTCTTCTTTCGAGCAATTCCTTGGTGGTCTCTGAAATACGTTCCAAGTTCTTCTCAGAAGTCACTGAGGCGCGCTCTCCACAGGCTCGCAAACATTTTAGAAGCCGGTCGTAGTCATACGTCTGGTCCTCCTCGATGAGCCAGTCACAACTTGATATAAGCTCTTCCAGCCTGTTACCGTCATAAACGACTTCCTTACTTCTTGCGGCATTGTGACAGACTTTCTTTTCCAGCCTTCGGCTGAGTCGTACCTTCGCTTAAAGGAGGCGACTGCAGAAGGATGGAACTACTGAGACATCGAGCAAGCTCCACCCTCGGTTGGTGAAAATGTGGTCGATCTCAGAATGAGTCGTTCCGTTGGGCGATTCCCAAGTCCACCGGCGATATTCTTTCTTCATGAAGATGGAGTTTCCATGGAAGAGTCGTGCGGCGGAGAGGAGCCCAACGAGACGGTTGCCGTATTCGTTCCGGAGCCCATATCCAAACTTCCCGATCCTATATTCCTCTTCTAGGGGCATCCCGATCTTCGCGTTGAAGTCGCCCACAATAAACTTGTAGAAGGACTTCTCGTTACGGACGACCTGCTCCACATCTTCGTAGAAAGCATTTAGTTCTGAGTCGTCAGCTGCTGACGTTGGAGAGTAGCAGATGATGTTGCTGATGTCTTCTGACGTGGAGGGCGTGGTTGTGTGATGGCGGTCGAGATGATAGGATCTCGTGCGAATCGACAAGATGGGCGATAGATGGGTGGACGACAAAGCCGACGCCTCCCACGTTTATAGAACCTTCTCACCACGAATGATAAGCGTTCCATCACTCATCTGCCGTACGCCTTCTTCCTGGACTTCGTTTCTTGCAGAACGATGATGTGGTACTTGATGCGCTCCGCAGCGTCGAGGACAGCGTGGAGGTCGGCGTTTGTGAAGACTATCCTGGCGTTGTAGGTGCAGAGCATGAGGCAGTCTCCATGGCGTATCATCCGGGCAGACGTGTCGGTTTTGTCCATCTAAAAGGCGCCCTGAGGACCCTGACATCGTTCTTGCTACCACTCGGCGCCCTAGGCGGGATACGATGTGCAGGGTTTCCTTCTATTCTTCTAGCTGATAGAGTAATAAAATTTTTTTCCTAAAAAAGCAGATTTACTAGGCCTACTCTTGATTTCCACGGAGCGATCGCTGACCCCGGGCTTGAGCTGGAGAACCGCCTAGCGACCAGAAAACCAGACGGCGGTGGATCTGGTCCTGCCGGGTCTTAGCTAAGCTTCCGGCCGAGCCCGGAAATGTCAAACTCCTTCACAGCTTGGGAGGCCCTGACAGAATATACACTCGGCTGCATCGCAGTTCGACACCCAGTGTCATCCCCAAGCCAGGATGAGGCGGCGGACCATTGTGGGGGAGGGGGGGGGGGGCTGTCCATATTCAAGTGCTTACACATATTGAACAAAAGCGATTATCTAAAGCGATTACCTATCACTTTCTCCAATTATCCAATACTTTGTGTGATTGCCATGTAACCCTCAAAATTGAAAGTTTTTTTATGAATCATTTCGATTGCTTCTCTGTCATCAAAAATGAATTGCCGAACTGAAGAGTTTTTAATGAACCTCGTGCCAAAACTCGGAATTCATCGCTCAATAACTTGGTATACGAGGTCGAAGTGGCTGATTATTACAGGATGCATGCCTTTACAAAGAGCTTGGAGAGCTGATTTTGAATCCGCTTTTGGGAAGGAATATGGGCGTTTCTATCACCGAAATTGCGTGGTTATGAGTGGCTGCGATGGAAATCGTTCAGTTCGCTTCTTGCGCTACAACCATTCAAAAGCTTCAGCATCACATGAAGCTAGAAAAACGGACAGGAATTGGGCATCACCGCAGGGTCATGCAAAGCGATGGAAAATACGGCTTATGGGCAGTACGCTGTCCAACATATTTGTTGCAAAATATGTTAAAATACTTCAAGATGGAAATGAAAATAGAAGATGTTTCAGGATGCTGAGGTTGCTTTCATGCTGCTAGAGATTCTCCCTTTTGGAGCAGTTGCTTGAACATGCAGTCTTCAATAATATATGCACCTCTGTCCTTGAATGAAGCCTAGCAAACCTTACCCATCGATAGCGTGAGAGAGCTCCCATGCCAGAGAGTAACAAATGAACCACCACATAATGGAGTCGCTCATCCCACCCGCGTAATTGAACATGAAGGTTTCAACAAGGAATGTAGAGTCCTGACATATTCCCTACAACCACTGCATATACCGTGTACCATTTGCGTAAAAACCCCACCTGCAAAACAATCCGTTTGATTCGGTCCCCGTTTCGACGTCTCTCAGCATCATTGGCAAACGCAAGTCGATTCTTGAAAGAATAATTGTTGTTTACACTTTGCTCAGCAACTCTTCCGATAATATCGCGTTTTCATTTCGGCTTTTTCTCAAATTAGGAACTATCGATCCTGTTTACACAATTCTTGATAATTTGTTCATAAATCGTCGCTGCAGATTAATGTTTTCGTACTAGCGGAAAAACAGATTCATAGTTCTTTCTCGCGCTCTAGATCATAGAAATCTAATGGTGGCGCAATCTTTCTCGATTAAGTGAGTCTCTTAGGCCTAAGGCATACCTCACGCGATTCGGCCGAAACGCCACTTTCAAGCAACTTGGCGATTTGCCAGATTTCTACAAATTTATCGTGCGCGCTTCTCGGACGCATATTTGGGTAGTTGTGTAAGTTGTTGCAAACCGAGCAAGTTCTGACCGAAGGCAACGCATTAACGACGATTTACGAAGAGTCGCTGTTGTGCCAAATCGCGCAGCAACCGGAATCGCGCGAAGTATGCCTTAGGCCTTGAGCTGATTTCATACTGATTCCCATGTTTCGGAACTGTTCTCGCACAGTTTCCGCACAGTTCCGGCACTGTGCTGGATGTTTCGGAACTGTGCTGCATGCGCTGCAGCCTCTCCGAACGCCTTTTGAACGGCGGGAGTTGGAGAATTTTGACCGCTTCCAACGGTTTTTTTTTTCAGATTTCTCTCATTTTGACCTTATTCCTCTACCTCGCTTCCTATTTTGTTCAGCAAAACTTCGAACTCGAAGCGAGGTGAATGAGCGCTTCTCCGCTCTGCCAATGCGACAAGATGTGTGTTCTTGTGCTCTCCATTTCTATTCGCTTTATTTTTACGCAGACCTATTCCATTTGTTCCAGGAAGCCGCTGAGTAGTTTCTATAGCCATCTGCCATGAATTTGGAAGAGCGAGCAATTTTGAAATTTTTTAAATTAAGACTTTTTTGATGAGTTTCGTTTTTGGCCATTCTCAGCCCCTCTTTTTTCATATCGTTGCTTCTTCGTTTCTTCTCCTACCCCGCTTATCCTTATGATAAGAAAAGTTGCGAACTTGAAGGGGGTTTGAGGATTGAATGCTGTTCTGCTCCAAGTATCCGGGAAGATGGGCCTTCGTGCGCTCGTTCATTATCTCTTCACCAATTTTGTTCAGACCTACTTCATGATTTCTAGAAAGGCGCTGCGTAGTCATCTGTGTCGAATGGACATAGACAGGTCTCTAGAACACATGAAGTAGGCCTGAACAAAAATGGAACAGAAAATAGACGAGCCCATGAAGGCTTATCTTCCCGAATACATGGAGCAGGACAGCGCTCAACCTTCAATCCCGCTCCAAGTTCGTAGCTTTTCTCATCACAAGGAGGAGCGGGGTAGGAGAAGGAACGAAGAAGAAACGATATGGAAAAAGAGGGGCTGAGAATGCCCCAAAACGAAATTCATCAAAAAACAAGAGAAAAGCCCCAGTTTATGAAATTTCAATGCTCGCTCTCCCTAATTCATGGCAGATGGCTATGGAATCTACGCAGCGACTTTCTGGAACCAATGGAATGGGACTGAGTAGAAAGCGAAGAGAAGATGCACGAGCACAATAGCACACGTTTTGTCGCATACGCAGAGCAGAAAAGCACTCATTCTTCAATCCCGCTTCGTGTTCGAAGTTCTGCTGGTCAAAAAGGAAGCGAGGTAGAGGAATAAGGCCAAAATGAGAGAAATTTGCAAGAAAAACCGTTGAAAAACTGCCAAAGTTCTCCAACTCCCGCCGTTCAAAACCCGTGCGGGGCGGCTGAAGCGCATGCAGACAGTCTGGAACAGTTCCAGCACACTACGGAATTGTGCGGGAACAGTTTCGAAACATGAGAACCGGTATGAACTCAGCCTTAGCAAATCACCGCGAGAGTGTTTGACTTCAAAGTTCAATGTTCGTTCATGCCTGTCTTTACTCCCCTAATGTGTTATTGATCTGGCAGTTTTGGCCTATCTCCCGCTTTGGTATAGTGAAAGCAATCCAAGACAGTCAAGAGGGACTATTAATAGATTCTCGAAGTCAAAGGATTAATGCGTATGAATCACTGGTTCCAGCGTATGCCGAGCCCTGTTGTCAAGACACAACACTATAAGCTTTGATCGTCTTGCTAACATTAGCACTTGAAGTAGCTTGTAATTTCACGAATTATTAGAAATCCATGTTAAATCGAGGATTGGACTATCAGGGTCGAGCAAGCGCCGTTCCACACAAGCGCTGGAAAGCCCCTTTCCAAGTTCTGTTCCATTACCCCCTGGAGATATCATTTATTTACCATAGGCATGACATAAAGGCTCTGCCAAACATATTTAGTAACATGTGTATGATTATCACGTCAAATAACCCCTTGCAGGCCAAGTTTCAGCGAATCCTGAGGGTTCCCAATTCGGTCACCCCAGTGAAGTGGTCATTTTTAAACATTCTCAACTTAATATACAAAGTATCCCAAGAAGATGTGCACACTGTTTGATCATTAATAATTCTCTTGCTTTCATGTCTTTTGCCGAGTTTGACGTACCATTCTGTAGAGCGAGAATAAACTTAGATTTACAGTATGGAGCGAATCACCATTCACTCTTTATTACTGTAGGATTACGGTATGAGCTTTCAGCGCAGAGCGTTCAAAAACGTCTAAAAATTTGTGTAGCAAGGTTTTCAGGCGTGCTGATTTCACTACATAACTTTCCACCAGTTTTCCGAGCTTTCTTGATGGCGTATTCACATTTCTGACAAACACTGGGGAATCGGTTTTTACCCTAAATCTGAAATAATTCATGAAAGAAACAGTGTACTGACTTGCAATTTTCATATTTAGAACTAGCGACTTCGATTTACCCGGTTCTCAAAGTAATCCTACAATAATGAATAGCGGCTGATAAGTTGCTCCACACTGTAAATCTAAGTTGAACGCCGCTCTAAAGAATGGTACCTCAAGCTCAACAAAAGACATGAAAGAGAGAGAGAGAGAAAGAGAGAGAGAGAGTAATTAACAATCAAACAGTGTGCACATCTTTTTGGGACACTCTGTTTTCCAAAAGTGAATCAGCCACCTCTTTTACAGTAATTACAAAGCATTATCCTCTATCTGCTCGTACCATGGATCCTGCTCAAACAGATAACCACACCATCGACAGTCTAGAGATAGGGCATCAAAAGTTAAGGTTGTTTGAACATCTGACGTCATAAATAGTGAAGGTTGGTTAGAGAAGATTAGAGAAGAGAAAATGACGTAAAACAGATATAAAAAGCAAACGAAACTGCTGGAAATTGGGTAAAAACGCTGCAACGAGGTTTGGAATTCATTTGGCGGCTTTTCAAAGCGCAAGTTTTCGCTCCAGGACCAGCAATGCGCGACACGGGGTTTTGATTTTTGATGCGTCCTTTAAAATTTTACCCCCGCACTGACATTCCTGTTTCCTGGGACGTTGTCTGAATTGTTGCGCTTATTGTTCTGAGCAACAATCGCCCAAGCTGGAAAATTCGCTGCAAAAGCACTGAAACAGAACAAGGTAAGGAAAAACGCACTTTTTACAATTTTTCGCAAGAAATTCCACCATAATCGAAGAGGTAAGGGCTGGGAGGTTGTCTGCATTATGAACAGAAGCAAGATATGTAGAATGCACGAAAAATCGCGTGAAAAGAGTTAAACTAGGAGAAAAACAAGAAATTTTCGAAAACAAGGTTTTTGCCGGATTTCTCAATCAGATCAGAAAATGTGGTTCTAGGAGGTTATTAGCGTAGGAATAGAGATCAAGAGCTTTGAAATTATATATAGGTTGCTAAAATTGGGTTCGAAACAGCGAAGAAAAGGGTACCAGAGCCAAATGCCCCGCGCCCCGCATTTGGGGTAGCGAGATAGCGCGGAGACGCAGACGAGCAGCGGAGACACACCAGAGCACAGGTGCGATAAGGTGAGAATGACTCCTTCAGGGTGAAAAGAGTCACAGTGGTCGCAGCCTCTCCAGGGTGAAGGGTGTTTCACTTGGTAGAGAAATTGTAAAATGTCGACAGCGGGGGGGAGAGCCATGATGTTTTCTCATCACTTTTCCTAGTCAAAGTTCATAATTTATTCCTTACCATCACTGGTTATCTTTTTTCTAAATTGTGAACCGATGTGCTGCTGGATTAGCACACAATTATATTTCTAAAAAGCACCTTGCATTTTTTTAAACATTTCCTTTTCCTTTTTTACATCACCTTGCCTGTTTTTGGAATTACCATAAGATGTGCACGCGATAACATTTGTTTCGGAAAGGGTTAGACAATTTTTGAACATTTGTTAAAGAAGAACATAATTTCTGTAGATGAATAGCAACGTCAGCAAGGGAAATGTTTTAAGACTACCTTGTCTTCCGCTTTTAGAGAATGTCTAGTTTGCCTGGAGTCTGTTGAAAAAGTGCCTGATGAAGAGTGTGGGTAGTGATTTCGGGATATTTACGAGTTTTTAAGATAGAAAAATTCGTAACTCTTGTAGATGAACATCTTGTACGCCGAGATGGTCACCATTGGAACCATCTCGTCCTCCGCTTTCAGAAAATATATACTTCACCTGGGGTCCATTAGAAAAAGTGCCTGGGTGAAGGGTGTCCTAGTGATTTTTGGAGATTTTCGAGTTCTTAACATAAAAAAATCCGTAACTTTTGTAGATGAACATCTTTCACGCCGAGATGGTCACCATTGGAACCATCTTGTCCTCCGCTCTCAGAAAATATATACTTCGCCTGGGGTCCATTAGAAAAAGTGCCGGGTGAAGGGTGGGTGAGACTTTTATAATGGGGGTGCTCAAGTAGACGTCTTTTTACAATGGTAAAAAAGCCTGTACTTGAGCACTCCCATTATAAAAGTCTCACCCTTCACCCGGCACTTTTTATAACGGACTCTAGGCAAAGTATATATTTTCTGAAAGCGGAGGACAAGACGGTTTCAACGGTCACCATCATGGCGTACAAGATGTTCATCTACGAAATTTATTAATTTTTTTACGTTAAGAACTCGAAAATTTCCAAAAATCAGTTGGCACACCCTTCACCGCATTTTCTTGAACGGATCTCAGATATTCTATATGCTTTCTGAAAGCGGAGGACGGGGAGGTTTCAGTGGTGATTATCTCGCCGTAAAAGATGTTCATCTAGAAAAGTTATGAATTTTTTTATGTTAAAAACTCCAAAATGTCCAGAAATCACTACTCACACCCGCCACCAAGCCCTTTTTCCAACAGACTCCTCCATTCCTGTACATAAACAATTCACAAATACAAATAGCTCCTTTGCTTAACCTTACCTCACTGTTGGTTTTCTTCTCGGTTTTTGGTGAAGGGGGTCACCTTGGTCCCGGCTCAGGGGTGAAGAGGGGGTGAGAAAATTCTCACACTATCGCACCTGTGCACCAGAGCCGACGGGACATTTGGCTCTGGTTGTAGATCTCCGCGGGGTCTCAACGAAACCCTATAACATTATATTCTGATCGCCTTGACACGACGAGGAGAACTGACAACGTCCCAAGCTTTGAAAATCACTCATTAACAGGATAGACCAGCGCTTTCGTGCACAATTCTCTGCGCAAGTTTTAAACACAGTTCAGTTTCTCGTTTCTATTCAACTTCAATAGCATTTCCAAACTTCTAAAACTTGATTTTGATCAAATGGGAGGTTAACTGAGAAATTTTGTCCTGAAATCTGGCGAAAATCCCACAGAAACCTTCTTTTTAATGCAAAGAAGGCTGTGAAAACGCAAATTTTCAGTTTCGCTCTGATAAGCTATTATTTCCTGTATTGCTTCATTAGCATTCGTTCCGATATAGTCAGGATAATAACGTCCAGGGCGAAGCCCCGAATGACTTCTGTTTTTTTCCAGGTGAAGGTTGTGTCCCCTCATAGCCCTCAAAGTGAAGGTTACCAGAGTACGTGGCTCTATGCATCGAGGCTATGCAGAAAACTATCGATAGAAGCCAGCCAAAATTTCACTTTTTCCATTTTTCGCTACAGTGGTTACGCTTCCAGCAAATATCAAACGAAAAAAAGAATTCAATTTTAATCACATAGAAATAACAAGTTTTGCTATCGTACTCTATACATTCCTTTGCTAAAATTTTGTGGAGGTAAATTAATGGGATATGGCAAAACAGAAATACGACTGCCACATCTTTTTTGGAGTTGTGCCACATTCAAGTATCTATGTTTTAATATCGTTTTTTTATATCGGCAAACCTCGAAAATTTTACAAAAGCTATCTAGGGCTGATTGGTCTTCTATAGATTGAAATATTGAAAGCGAAAAATTGGACAAACGAGATTTTGGCTTGCTCTTAACTCATAGTTTGCAGTGGGAATTCTGATGCAAGCAAGTAGTGGTACTTTGTATTAAGTGCAAGAAAAGTGAACTCACCTTTGAAACAGAGTTAACATGTTCAAAAATGACTATTTCGCTTGGGCCATTATGTGGAAACCCTATGATTCGCTGAAACTTGGCCCACAGGGATTATTTAGCGGCTTATTACGAAAACGATGCTCTTATGCTTCTAAGGCTTTTTTATTATGCTTCTGTACCTATACGATGGTGCCGAACATGATATTCGTTATCAATGTGCCATTGTTAACGAATATCATGTTTCGCTAACATCACCTTCTGTCCTTGGTGATGACTCAATGACCCACCTCGCCCCTCAATACGACCCCTAAGGTGTGCCGTGCCACATCCCAAGCCTGAACCTGTGAATTATCATAACTGTGTACCATTATGGGCTTTACATAAAGGAAGGTGCAAATCTCGATAAAGGTCAAAAAGCAATGATGAATTCCCTCCCATGCATTGCTTTTCATAATATGCATGTTCAAAACCCTCGTACGCGCCTTCTTCCACTTACTTCGGAAGACTAGATAAAATCGATACAGACGATAACTGGTTTAGATGTCGCATACAAGACATGCACTACCAGTGATACAAATGATGCGAGTAAAAGACCAAATAGGCACAGAGTGCCTTTCTCAGAATTCCTTCGTAGCAGAAAAAGCGAGGAAAGTCGCTCTTCTAGGGTGAAAAAATCTTTTGCTTGCTGTTTCATATCAAATTTGGATGGTCTTTAGCGTCTTCAATAAACGGTGAATCCTCAGCGGAGTGAGTACAAATTTCAGCGAACCCTGAAAGTCTACGATGACGCTGAGCGTTTGAGCGTGACCGCCCTTTCGGATATTACACCCAATCCTGTCGACCATACATTAATTATCGACACATTTACAAGCGTCGCTAAGTGTAATATAGAATAAACGGTTTGGTCACCTGTTGACTTTATCGGATTAACAAGCCCAATTTGATCTACTATGAACGCATTTTGAGGAATTGAACTTCATTGAGTCTGCTTCGTATTGAAAAGATCCTGTTCAAAGAAGAAGGGAGGCGATACGTTGTCGACGAGAATATGGCCCGTAGTAAAGTTTGATCAGTTCAGGTTAACTGAACTTACCCATCAGTTGAACCTAAGTCAGGTGAAATGATGGCCGCTCACCTTCCCATATTATAAGCATGCCAAGTGAACTGACAGTTGGCCATCCGTCCACCTGCTGCAGTCAACTGTTGCACACCAGTTCAGGTTCAGTTGAGCTGAACGTGAACTGATGTTAGAGTAATGAATTAGTGTAGAAAAGAGGAGTCGCAGAGAAGACTCCCGTGAGTGCTTTTGAGTAACTTACGATACGCATCACTTTACCTAACAGTGCAAACAAAATCGGCGCAAAACTGCACAATACCGCGAGCCGAAAAGAAGAGAATTGATGAACAGCTGATTCTGCGTGGAAAGAAAGGAAGCAGATCCTTTTCTTCTTAGTAAAGTTTGCTGACTTTTTTTTTTCGAAAAACTACTCGAGACAAGAATTTATTGATTCAATTCATTGAGTTCATGTTGCAACCATTTCATTTTTTCACGAAATTTTCGTCAAAAAAGTTTTTTGTATTATCCACGCATGTACTAGGCGAAATCCTTGATGGCGGTCATCATCGATTTTGCGATAGTTTTCGCTATCAAAGACGACAGGCGATACATCGAAAGTGTGGCACTACCCGGTGTTGAACCGTGGTCGCGAGCGTCTTATTCCAGTCGCTCACCTGTTCGACCAAACCGGCACAAGTAGTTCTTTCTTCAAGAACACACATGATTGTCATGATTTGAAAACGATCCGCATCCAGATCAATAGCTCACTGGATGCTGGATTGAGGCGTCCTACATTCAACGTATGCCAGCACCAGTCGAGTTGCACTGATGGGGGGGGGGGGGTATTTACTACGGGCCTATCTGTATAACATGGCACTTGCCAGAAGCTCTGATGCTTTCTTTACTAAGTACAAGCAACTTGAGGAAAGTCACCATCTCAAAAGTCAGTAAAAAATATTACTGCAAGTTTCTTCAAATTTCAGTAATTTCGAAACTCACACTGGCAGCTTTTAGCTTGAGCAATATGAACGCATTAGCTATGAAGACCGTTGCCGTACTGATATAGACAGGTACGGTGACCGTGTACAGAGTGAAAGCAGGTGGACAATCATCACCCCAGGCAGCAACTTCCTCGTCGAATGCGTAGCTGCAACTACTGCACGCGGAAGCTAAACACGAACGTATATTTCCAAAACTCTTGAGGGGAGGAATAGTAATAAAGTACTTACCTATCTCCCAAAAAATTGTCACAAATATGCCCCAGGCCCAGGGTAAGCAGATTTGAATCTGAAAATAAGTATTGGAAATCATATAGACAGTATTTTTTGATGTTAAGACTGGACAGGACCTAGTGAACAAATTTTAACATTCGCACTTTGAAGAGCAAATCTACAGTCTGCTCCAATCGGGATCAGACCGAACCGTCAGCGTAAATGCGCGCTCGCAGCGCCGACGGTCTGCGCTGCATATGCGCGCTGTCGGAGAGAGCACAAGGATTGAAGAAAGAGCAGAGAAGCAGGCCGTGGCCGTGACCGCGCCCTCTATACCAATCTTGGCCTGGTTAGAATTGGGGAAGACTGTAAGATGAAAGAGCTTCAAGTGTGTTGTAGGAGTTTATACATGGATACGGTTTCCAAATGCACAACTTGTCTGAGAATTAAATTACAATAGTCGAGGGAAATTTAATTACATTTAGAATAATGCCTTTTCCTTCTAACTCGTTTATGCATTGCCACATGGCTTCCAAATGTTGTGAACATTCCATCAGTACACTCTTTGTATGGACGATGTCAATCCCATAAAAGCAATGTGTTGACTCGTCAGGCACATTATTCGATTGGTCGAACCACTCCCTTATTATGCCCTGTCGCCCCAACGCGGCCTGGGTTGGAACAGGGTGTGAAACTGCGATGTACGGCCGAGTGAAATTTAATAGGGTCTCTGAAGCTGTGAAGGAGTTTCTCCGAACTTCGATTTGTGCAGATGTTTCACTAAGAGCTGCCCAAGCCATCTTCACCCTCCGGCTGGAAAAAAGTATCGCTGGCAGATTCTTTTTCCATATTTCATTCTGCTACCTCCCTGGAAAAGAGGAGCACGGCGAATAAGCAATGAATAAATAGCACGGCTTATAAATCTGATTTCGTTGGGAAAAAATCTATCATTCGATAGCAAGAGGAGTAGGCGGATACGCTGCACATCGGATGGCAGCTAAGGCACCGAGTAATAACAAGCACAACCTCAGAGATTTGGATCGGACACACGTCTGCGACGACTTGCCATCGAGACAGCTTCAGGCTTTGCACTTACAGCGCCAAAAGAGTTTTCGCAAACGCCAACATCTATCTGCTCATAGTAGCAGGTGCGTCAACTATCATCATTGCTCTGCAGAAAACAAGTCCTGTGACAGGAGAACGATCCCACCTTAAGGGGACGAACTGGCATGAACAGCGTTTCATTAGATTCCATTAAATCATTAGATGCTTTGAGCGTTCAAAGTCCAAATAGGCAAACATTCAACGCCACACATTGAGAATTAGTTGCTCAAAAACACTCTTCTGCATTCCCGGTGAATTTGAGCATTCCTTAAAATCAGTACACACAATACCATGCCAGTAATGCGCTTTCGAGTGGCTTTTGAAGCACATTATTCACTAAAACCACAACGATTTCACACTTCCAATAGCTAAAAACACTTTTGACAGAGAACCGCATCGCAAAAATAAAAGGCGGATTCGAAATTAGCTCATCAAGAGCATCTAATGATATACGATTCATTCCAATTCGCCACCTTAAGCAGGATAGCTCCCTTGTAAGAACAACGTGCGAAAGTCGGCTTATCGGAAATACACATCATATGACATGAGAAATTCCATTATAAAACATTATAGGCGTTAGCTTTGTCGTCCATCTTTCGACTCGCACGAGATCATAATATATAAAATCATAAGCCAAATTCAAAAACGCGGCACAGAGCGGGAAAGCGAGCGGTGGTCCCGGCGCGCGCGCCCTGTTTTTCACGGCTGCCACCGCTCGCTTTCCCCTCTACTAATAGAAGATTTGAAATAGTTTTATTCAAATAGTTTTATTCATTTCGATAATGCAGCGGGCAGTCACTTCGGGAGTCTCGATAGGGTGATTCATCAGTTTCGGCCTTTTATTTTCGTTCTTTATTCGTTTGATGATGATTCTTGTTGTTCTGAGTTTTTGCTACTTTTTATATCAGTACGTTTGTACATCAATATCAATCAAACTTAAAATATCTTGAAGTTCTCATTGATAAACGGGCCCGGAATTATTCGTCAGGAGTGACGTTCCACTTTTTCATTGATAGGAATCTAGACTAGATCTCGTTAATGTAACAATCACTGGTCTGGTTGAAATTCTGGTATGCTGCGCTGAAGGGACCGGTCATACTATTATTGTGATTCCTGCAATTCCTGCTATTTCTGCGATTCGTGCGGCTCCCGCAACAAGATATATTGCGAAAAAAACAATGTATACTGAACTTCGCAAAGCGTACTATAGTGCGGCACATCGGAAGTCAATCACAGGAATTACAGGAATCACAGGAATCACCTCCTGGAATAGTATGGCCGGTCCCTATCTTTTCTTTTGTGGTACGCATTTTTGATTCCATTTTCGACTCCTTGTCTTTAATCTGAAGACTTTCTTTGAATCAAAGTTTTACATAAGATTTTGTCCATTTTTTGTTTCGGTTGGGTCGCACTCGATTTGTTCTTTTGCATGCATCATTTCCTGTTTTGGAGAAGCAAGCGCAGTTGCTCTGCGTAAAGCTTTCAGTTCAGCAATGACGTTGATTTCTAGGTAATATTTCAGCTCCAAAAATCTTGCACTATATCTTTTAAGATCCTGTTTCTTTTGATGCTATATATGTAGCGAAGCAAACTTTTTTCCTCCAAAAAGTAAAACGCTCTACATTGCGTCTTCTCTTTTCATTCCTTTTACTGTTCACCGATTCCTCCAAAGCTTTCTCGCAATTCATGGTAGCTTTTCGTATTAGCATTTAACAAACATTAGAGATCAAATTCTCCCTTCCGTTTGTCGTACCAAATTTTTTTCTTGAGTTTTTGCCAGTTGCGCCTTGGCTCATGAATTTCGTTTGCACCTAGACGAGTTATATGAATCATTCAGGTTTGCTCAAAGAAGTTGATTTGTGACTGGTCTTTCAGGATCGGACGTCACTTCCTGGCTTCCTTGATAGTTTACTTTCTCGAATTGGTATTTTTGAGTGTGATGCGAAAACAAAGAAAATCTTGGAGGAACCAGATTTTTTTACTGCGCCCTATTCCAGGATAGGCGGAGACAGTGAGTCAAAGCAGCGCTTATCTACACTTCATTCACTTTCAATATCAGTGGATTACCTTTTGCAGATTTGGAAACAGGAGTCGGCCAGATATCCTCTTTTCGCATTCGGAGCGATCTCAAATGGTGTATGATTTGCTTACTCGAGCTCATTACGACAGTCCACATTTGCGTCAAGAGTGCGCAATCACTATCGATTTAAAATCGAACGATTGATCGCTCAAGGTGTTTATAGTGCTGCATATGCATACGCTCTGCGTCAGGTATGGCCCTCTTTATACATAATATCTTTGATTCTTTGATATCGAATTTCACAGGCGCTAAGAGATGACGGCAGAGAGATGAGTAAAGGGCATGAATGCTCTCAAAAGGGCTGCTCAATAATTATTGGGTCAGCTATACAGATGTACTAAAATTCCCAACCTCTTGACTGCATCAAGTTAGTTACTTTTGAATTCAGTCATATTTGTAGATCGATCATGTGTTAGCCTACGAAGAAGGTATCAGTGGTAGCGATACTAGCGATTCTCCATCTTATGCTGAAGAAAATATAGATGGAGATGAAGACGAAGATGTGAGTGTATGCTCATCGAAAATCATATTTCTTTAAAATCGCATTCTGCAAAAAATTCTTTTCTTGTAGGACAAGGGTACGCAACAGTCGGCCTTTAGTGAGCTAGAGAAAAAACAGAATAGGTGATACTATTTCGAGAAGAACTTGCAGAAGATGGGGTTGAAAATTGAACGACGTTCGATCTCACCTTTGGTATGTTCTGTTATCTGCTTTTTCTCCTTTCTGATATATGGAACCGGTCATACTATTCCTGTGATTCCTGCCATTCCTGAGATTCCTGCGAGTTTCGCAACAATGTATATTGCGAAAAAAAACCATTGTATGTTGAACTTCACAAAGTGCTCCATAGTGCGGCACATCGGAAATCGATGAATGAAGGAATCGCAGGAATCACTTCCTGGAATAGTAAGGCCGGTCCCGAACTTATAAATCGGAGAGAACCCTACGAATTTCTAACAATCGATAAATAAACATATAAAGTGCAATGACTTCCTGACCTCTGTAGCGTGTGGATCGATTTGATATTAGCTCCAATGCAGAATCACCGTGCCGAGTCTTAGTGGTAAAATCCTTGTAATCTCACATCCATTTCTCACACGTTTGGTGAATGCGTTAAGTAAAGGTTGATCGCTGCACAGGCAGTCGGATCATGGCAAAGTGGTGCGAAACGCCACCTTCGTGCATTTTCATCCTTGCAGTTCGTTACTCCCGCGCGCCTTGATGGTCGCCCCTTTCATTAGCAACTAGCTTTCACTCTACTTCCTTCATTGGTTTTTACAAATATCAAACAGCTTTTTCGTTCGGGAAGAAGGATCTTGAATGCATGTGATACCTACAGCAAATCAATTTTTCCCTTAATAGTTAAGGTGGTCTTTTGAAGGGAACTGGACGCTCACCACACGCTATCCATTCTCGCTTGCGTTTCTTGTCGCAAGAGGAGCTGTGAAGCACGCTGGGTTGAAAGAGATAAGAATGATCAACCCAATTTTGGAATGTCTTCGTTTCCTGGAACATTTTGTAATAAGCTGTTTCGAAATTTCACTGCTTTGTTTTCTAGAAGTTCGGAGCTGTGGCTGCTGGCGTTGCCGTTGTCGGTGGAGGTTTGATTTATGCACTGAAAAACTCGGTCCATGCTAGCAATGATTTCCATCCATTTCCGCTGTCGGGCCACATAGCGAACTTCAGATCTTTCGATATTGCTTGGGAGTCCCATATGCATTGTACCACTATCATATTTTTTGGTTTTTAACTTAGATTTCCTATTCTTCCATTCCTCGTAGTCATGTTAGGCACAATATTTGATCCACTTGATCCACTAAATACACTTTGTGGAACGCCTCGTAGTAATCTGTCATTTATTGTCGCTTAGAGAAAAAAATTGCATCTTCACGCAAATTGCTGTACGCGATCGCATATGACAAATTACTCACGGCATTATAACGAAGTGAATCATACGGATCAAGTGGGCAGCTATGGCATGTGCCTTGAAATTTATCTTCAGAGCAGAGCAAGAAAATATTCAAGAAACATTAGCGTAGGCCTTTGGACCTGCAGATTATTCGGATAGGTAGTGCACGCAAGTTGCATGTTGACGTAACTTTTGTTTCAACTTGCTTGTTCTGGAAGGCGGGGCTTTGTGAACTATTTAAGCCGCTCGCACCCGCGACGCATCTGCATCTCTCTCGCGCGAGTGCTCTCTGATCATTACCTAGCCTTAATTAGGTCACGAAGCCCCGCCTTCCAGAAGCCTAGCCAGTTGAATCAAGCGGTAGGCTCCGATCTCCCATTTCGATCTCCAGCAAAGTTTTGGACGAATTGTTTTAATCACTTTTTGACCCATCTCTAGAATAGCAATACTCAAACACAAGTTCCTGCATTTCGTGCGCTATTGAATTGATTATTCAAGTCACGTCGCATTCGAAGCAGCTACAGCGCGTTGTAGTCTCAGACTACGCCGCGGATACGAGCGGTCGCCTTCCAGCCGCCAATCCTGCTGAATCAAAATGTAGTCTGTGCTAGAGTGGGAGTAGATGACTATAAACTGAGCAAGATTGTGCGCACTTTATTATAGATAGATCAACTGTTTGAAGGCATTGTGTGCTTATTTTGTACGCAATAGGATAGAGTACGCAAAAACTTTTGCTCCATTTTGGTTGTGGCAGAATCTATATTTACCGATTGCAACTTGCGGTTCTGGTTTCTTTTGAATATTTTTAGTTTTTCTCATCTCTACAAGTGACATCAGTATCCCATTAAAGGGAAGCAACGCTTGTAACGAAAGAAATAAGCGAAAATAGGTGAGAACAAAACCTTCAATAGAACCAGTTCCTGAAGTTTATGCTTGGGAATGATGCCTGCGCATGAGATGTTTATCTATCTATGCGTGTAAGCCAAGTTGCTTTTGAAAAATGTGTATGATATGAGGCTTCTGGAATTCTAACGCCGCGCGAAGATGAACCCCTGTTCACTCCACCACAACATCGACCACGTACAGGCTCTCTCTCCTCTCTCTCTCTCTTTCTTTTTTTCTTCCTTCCATTCCCTCTTTCTTTCTTTCTTTCTTTCTTTCTTTCTTTCTCTCTCTTTCTCTTTCTTTCTTTCTTTCTCTCTCTCCTTCTCTCTTCTTTCTTTTTTTTCTCTCTTTCTCTCTTTCTCTCTTCTAGGAAGGAGGAAGATTGGCATAGGCACCCCGGCTTTGGGCAGTCTAATGTCTGCCTTGAGGACTCAGATCAGGAATGAATGTTTTGATTTAGATCATTGTCCGGTACGGTCAACAGTCCAGTAAGGAAGACCAATTTCGAACGGAAGGAGAACAGAGAAGAGTACAGAGAATGAGAGGAAAGAGGAAAGCAGAAGCGAGACAGGTGTGCTTTGTTAGTTGTCGTTGTTTGCTCATTACATGGTTTTTCTTTAAATGAAAATCACCATATGAACAAAATCTATTATGTCTTCCCTTGCGGTGGCCTATGACCTTGACATATTATTGAGGTACATATTGCCTTTCACTTTGTAACGTCTTTTAACTTTCTACTTAGAGCTTGTGCGACTGCGTATTAGTGATCTGAAGATTGAGAAAGACCGTGACAAGGATAGGACTGCTCATGAAAACACGACTGCGCATTACTGCGCGGAGTACACACAAAAAGTGCTTGCTCATGTTTACAAAACATTAGTACATGCAATCATGTCCATTCGTCGTCTTCTTTCTGAGAATGCAGAAGGAAGATGACGAATGGACGTGATTGCAGAAGCATACTGCAAGTTGCAGTGATATGATGTCAACCAGCAGAACTGTGGTAGTTGGACTTATCTGAAGCAATCTTAGCAGGAATGCGCGATGTGCTGGCCTTCCTGAAAGCCAGTGCAAAAGTTGATCCAGTCAGCGCAGAAGTGCTGCGCGACGCGAAAAATTCGGTATGATTTTTTGAGACTTCAAATAGGTTTTACACGTAATATATAGAATAATTAATGTGTTTAGGTTGGGGGGCGTGGCATAACCCGATGGAAGAGTTTGATAAGGGATTGCGTGACATTTGTCGGGATCGTGAAGGTGGCATTTCAGTGACGAAAAGAATTGCAGATGGTTGGACTGCTGAAGATTATAGGTTAGTCGCTCAGGTCTGCTTGCTGGAGAATATTGCTTTTTCCTTCTCTATACAAAGACTACATCAAATAATGGCAACGATAGCAACAAGTTTAAAGGCAGTGTCTTGACAAAACTTCGTTTTTCAGTTTTTCACCTTTTCAGAGCACTTTCGCCATCAAGAACCCATACCTGGGTTTAGCGCGTGAAAATGGCGAAAATGAGCTTTTCCAAAGTTCCAGATCCTCATTCAGTGAAGAATACGTGCGGGGCGGGACCCGGAACCCAGGAGGCGGGGTACGGAGGACTTCCGGCGTATATTCAGTGAATGCGGACCTAGAAAGCTTCGAGAAAAGCTCATTTTCGCCATTTCCATACGCAGCCCAGATATGGACCCCGGAAAGCTCCGAAAAGGTGTAAAACTGGAAAACGAAATTTTGCGGAAACACTGCCTTTAAAAAACTGCCCTAGCAAGCAGCATGGAGGATATGCAGCGAAAGCTCAGTGTTGCTTATTTATAAGATTATCAGTTGATCAGGTTATTATGAGCAAAACAGAAAGTTGCGCATGTGGGGCAGAAAGATTAGTGGGACATTTCTTTCATCTGGATGTGATTGTTTACTTGCAGTTAATCAATTGCTATTTGCCATTTTCAGAATCATTGCCTTTCGAGGCTGTGCACTACAGGGTTCTTTCATACTGCCGCGCTGAAGCAGCTGGCCGCAGCTGACTGCACTGACTGCAGCTGACTGCAGCTACCGCAGCTTGTCATGTAAAAAGAAAGAAAGTTTGAAGCGAAAAGAGTGAAATCAGAACTTATAATCTTCTAAGGGGTTGTTCAAGGTTTTTCGGCCGTAACCGAGATCGTTCTCTTTTTTTACGTGAACGTCGACGTTTACGTAAACATGCTGCGGCCGCTGCAGTCAGTTGCAGTCAGTGGCAGTCAGCTGTGGTCATGCGGCAGTATGAAACAACCCATAGCTGAACGACGTCTAACGAAGTTAGTGGGTTCAGCCAAATCTATGGTTTTGACCCCACACCGTATACCTACCGTAATACCACAAAAATGGTCTTTTCATGCAAAATGAATACCATTTTCGTGATCAGCATGTCGAGTAACCCCTGTATGCCAGGTTACAGCAGGATCCGAAATTTTGCATTTCTGGGTTGCGTATCTTGGAATAGTACCGAACTGATTGCCTTAGCAGACAGTGTATCAGAGGATATGCAGCGATTACGGTCATCAACCATCGGTCACAGCCATCACGGACACATACTTGTAAAGCCTGACAAAGAGAGATTTTCAACGTTTCCAGAAAGGTAAAAGCTGGAGCTTTTCACCTTTCTGTCGATGTGTACTGTTTGCGATCTGTTGTTGATTTCTCTGGGAGCCTCATCCATGCGGTACGCGTGATTATTGCGAACGGTATCAATTTTTTCGCCGTCAGTTTCGAAAAGTCTGTAATTCCTGGTCGTCTTCCCTCCTCCGTTACCCACCACAGTCCATAATTCTTTGTGAATTTATGGGAATCAGCATGAGATAGCTCTAGCTCTCGCTCTTATCCAAGATTTGCTAGCGCCCAAGTTCACTTTGCAAGTTAGAGACGTTATGTTAGAGAAGTCTCTCTGTTCTCTGAATAATTAGTTGGATAATTGATCGAGTTACAGTGCTAACGTCATTAAATTAGTGCATCCTTTTTTGACCGTTAGTCGTTTTGGCTGGTGTCGCCGGGCAACACAAATGCTTTTTTCGTTGAGTCGGAAGCACTTGAGGTAGGCTGAGCTATAAGTTTGGCTATCTCGAGGAGTGCCGCATATATATCCGCAGTATCCTAACCGAATCCGTTATTGACCCCATCACCGATCAACAAATAGCATCTGTAGATTGCGGAGGCAGAGAATCTTTTAAAAATTGAATATATAATATTCTACCCATAATTCCTATTTTATACAAGTATTTCGCCCTGAATTTTGAGCTTCCAGGTGTTTACGTTGTTCGAGCTCTTATGTAAGCGTACTCAAAGACAGCGTCCATGCAAATTGGACTGTGGAGCTCTCACGTGGACTGTAATTTTGGGGCCCTAACTAAGCTACTGCCCGACCGGCAGCTCAAGTAGTGCACTAACGGGAGATATTCATCAACGGACCATGGGATAGTATTTGAAATGGATTTATGGCGCAATCCATCAATTTCGCGCGACCATGCGAAATACAGTTCCCGGGGTCGAGTTTCGAGGCGAATATTCCAGCCGTTAGAGCATTACCTGAGCTGCCGTTTGAGCACAATCGTATCAACCCTAAGAAATCATGTATAGAAGGGCCCCAAATTACGATTCACGTGGGAGCACCATATGTCCATATTTGCTTGGACGATGCCTTCAATCGTATGTCTTGCTTCCATGAAATTAGTCCCAATTCACATCAAAAAGGTTGAATTTTTCTACTACAGTTTTGGGTACTTCAATTGACGGCTACCCAGCATCCTTTCTAGCTTTCTTCAAAAAATGCTAAATGTTCCCAACTTTAGGACACGCGGTCGACATTGTAGAACGATGTGTTGAGAAAGGCAGAATTTCAAGTTTTTCGTTTTGCAGTCAAGCCGTTTTCATGGTTTTACTGCATTTTTTCTCGTAGTAACTTTCCGAATAAGGACGCTTTTCTAGGCAATCGTGCGTGATTTACAAATTGCTTTGAGTGCCATGGTTCGTCATTACAGAATCATGATGTTAGCGTCAAAGCGCCTTGCTATAGAAGAAAGCAAGGTGGGTTCGTTCACTAAGAAAACATGCTTACAGTAATCGAACCCGACTTCTACACATGATTTCTTTGGGTTGGTACGATTGTGCTCTGGAAGAGCTTGATAATTCATGATATGCGAATATATGTCGTTTTATGGCAACCGACATGATTAATTCCACGTAGACAGCAAGCCTCGAGTGATCATGATGGATGAGAGAAGCTACGCATAGCATTAGAAGAAGCGTTGATGTACTAAAAGGCAATTTTGGCCTTTTTTAGAGTTTAAAGTATGAAAAATAGGAAGTTTGCCCACATTTGCCAATTCACTTCTTTTTCGTTCAGAGACGAAACAGCTATTTGCTCCCGCTTAATCATCGAATCATGCTTCCCAACTGCTAACAAGAAAATCTGTTGCATTGATGCAGCAAGGGCTCACTGCCTTTCTCTTCTTGCTGTGGGAGTGGAGAAAATGCCTGCGCGGATAATATAAATGCTATATATCAATGAACTGATTTGTCTTGAAAATCATTTCCGAGTATTGTGTGCATGACAATGATCATGGTGTTTATTGTTACCCTTCGATTTAACGGGATTGGAGGTTGGATAGCCACCGCTCGCACCCGACGCTGCGTCTCTCTTACGAGCATGCTCTCTGATCATTCCCTAGCCTAGATTAGGCCCTAAAGCCCCGCCTTCTAGCAGCCAATTCCATATAATCAAAAGCTAGATTGTGAATTAATAAAAATCGAGATTATTTCACTTGAAATCAATGCTTCACCTCAAATTCAACATCGCTGATTCAGAAATTTGACCTATTCCTTTTTCTAGATTCTGGATGACGGAAAAGCCCACAGCCTTCTGGAGATACTTCTTGGAAGAAATTATTCCGTCTGACGATCTGTGATGGAGATACAGTGACGCAACAGGCTTCGCCAAGCAGCAACGAGTCGTCACGGGTCAGCGTAGGTATCGTCTGTTCCCTAGAAATTCCCATAGGTACCGTGTCAGCCCGCGGCCTTTCGCTCTTTTCAATATGTTAGCTTTAGCAAGTTCATGGCATTTTGTCAAGTGAAAGTGTCAAAACAGTCGAAAGGCAGCGAGCTGACGTGGTACCTATGGAAACATTCCTGAAGGGACCGATCATATCGTACCCTCCATAGTTGCTGCTACCCTTGGTCTGCGTCACAGACCTGCCATGGCTAACACGACCTGCCATGACCGTGGCTAACATGTTGACAACATGGCAACAACACGTTTGCAACATGCCACAACATGTTGGCGTGGCCAAAATGTTTTGCCAACATGTTGTAGCATGTTGCGAACATGTTGCCAACGTTGCCTCTGAGACGCAGACCAAGGATAGCACCAACTGTGGAAGGGACGTACTCAGTGTCATACAATTGATAACTTCGCAAAAAATCAAAGCGTTTTCTTTTTTTTCTTTTTTTGTTTCTTCCTTTTTGCAAAGTGGTTGGAGTAGCATCCTCCTCACAATAGATTCATACATGCCTTCTATCAACTTTTGTTGGACTGCGTCTTACAACTCGCAGCTTACTCAAGGCTATTGCATAACGAAGGCGCAGAAGCAGTATAAGCTGAGCGGGCGCGAACGCAACTCGCGCGTATCTTCACCATTGTAAATCCTGCGCCTCATGCGCTCTGCGGGTAATGAAGCCGCGTTCGCGCCCAAAGATACTGCGCCTTCGTCATGCAGCAGCCTATATTTATTTCTTGCCTATCGGAGAATGTGCGCGGACCGTAATTTTTTTAGTATGGGTGCGTGCTCTAGCAAATCAATATGTTCTCGAGGGGAAGATCCTCCACTCCAACTTATGATACTTCTTTGATTATTTTAAAGGAATAAAGATTGTTAACACTGTGTTTTTTCGTAGATTACTTCTCTCAAAATAAAAGTGAACACACTTGAGTCGGGGAGTGAAGGTCATATGGCTGATTTGTCGTTGTTCAGACGTAAACTCGAAAAATTGGGAGCAAAAAAAACAGGTGACAATTACTCTTCCACGATTGGAGCATTTAAAGGAACATTGGATTGAGATTTGCGCCAGCTACTGTCAGATCGGTTTTTAGTGATGGTTGTCGATCAGGGGTGAGAATAAAGGTCGTCGATAGACCCCACCCATGAGGACGGCCGACGCCGGCGGATACAGAAAGGCGCGTGATCATTGCAGGTGTCAACGTGCTTTTTTCCTATCTGCGACCTGATGTCCTGTACTTTAATTGGAAAGATGTTGAAAAAAGTGAATCGCGGACGCTTTTGGGAAGGATAATTAGCAGAAATCAGAGTGAGCTATGAATTTACAAAAGTGGAGTGGGTTCTGAATTTCTTTTGAAGGTTTATTTTCACAATCAAAGCTGTAGTTGCTGCCTTACAGGAGAAGGCCACTTACAAGGGAAGGATACTCGGTCGAAGCGGCCATTTGAAATGAGCTGTATATTAAGAGACCGTCTTCCGTAAGGCAAACTCAAAACTACTTTTGCTAGGTGCCGAGCGGTTTCGTGGAGGGAGTTACAAGGCCATTTTCCTCCGGCGCAGCCAGCGCACCCAGTGATGAGCGAGGCGCTAGAATAACGCAGCAGTGGCGCAGTGGCAACGCAGTGGACTACGAAGCAGATGGTCGAGGGTTCGAGTTCTGTTGCTGCTACTTTGTTTTGCAGTTCTGTAAAAAGTCTATTGGGTGACAGCAAACGAGAAATACTATTTCTAGGCAGTTCAAACAAGCTATTCACTGCAAAAAAGTCACTATTTCTACAATAAGCCATAATCTTTTACAATATGTAAGTCTGTGGAGATTATGATGTCACAACAATGGGTTCAAATGATATATTAACATGTATGGAATACAACCACAAAATGCTCAAAGCAGAAGAGCTTCTCGCAACGCGCGCACTTGCAAAATTGCGATCGATTCACATCCCATTTATTGGCTCTTAATCTGAACTTTACCTTGCAACATAGGGATTCCATCCTCAAGATCTTATCGCTCATTTATTCACAATTTTGCTCGCCGCGATTCAAAAATTTGCTTTCATACCCATGGATGCAGCCGGATACATTGACAACCACCCCGGCGAATTCGAGTCTCCTATTCAGTACTGTTTTTCACCGACTTTGATAGGCAATTGTGAAGCTGCTGATTGTCATCGTTTTATTTTATCCGATGTGCGCGCTGCGAGAAGCTCTTCTACTTTGGGCATTTTGTGGTTGTATTCCATACATGTTAATATATCACTTGAATCCCTTGTTGTGACATCATAACCTCCACAGATTTACATATTGTAAAAGATTATGGCTTATTGCAGAAATAGTGGCTTTTTTGCAGTAACTAGCTTGTTTCGACTGCCTAGAAATAGTATTTCTCGTTTGCTGTCACCCAATAGACTTTTTAGAGAACTGCAAAACAAAGTAGCAGCAACAGGATTCGAACCCTCGACCATCTGCTTCGTAGTCCGCTGTCTTGCCACTGCGCCACTACGTAGTTCTAGCGCCTCGCTCATCACTGGGTGCGCTGGCTGCGCCGGAGGAAAATGGCCTTATAACTCCCTCCACAAAACCGCTCGGCACCTAACGAAAGTAGTTTTGAGTTTGCCTTACGGAGGACGGTTTCCTAATATACAGCTCATTCCAAGTGGCCACTTCGACCGTGTATCCTTCCCTTGTTAGTTGAAGTGGCATGTTGGAGGGGAATGCATCTCTGGATAGAGCTCAAATGGTGATCTTTATTTCATCGGCTCCAAGATTCGTATAGAGGCGGAGTCGTAGGAACTCAAAACGTCGGTTTTTGACAGCAAGGAGTATGAGAAATAATATTAGGTTGTCCGAAAATTAATGCAGGTTTTGATTTCCAACCGCAATAAGTCATACATTTCTTATTTTTGAATAGGTTGCAAGGTACTGTTCGATAGAGCAAAGCAAGCTCTACAAGATGGCTATTTTGCTTTAGCAACAGCTCTGATCCACCACGAGTTTCGAGCCAAAAAATAAAATGATTTAACTGCCCGAAAGATTGAGAAAAATCGTAACTCAGTTTATAAGAGACCTGGAAAAATTCTAACTTGCTCACGTAAACACAATCCACATAAGGCATCTGTATACGCCGTTGCCGTATTTTTTTTCTCTGTTAGAAATCAAGAAAACGGAAATTTTCATGCTTTTGCCAAAGTGATGCTGTGCCGTTCGCACATAGATAGTTGTATACTACAAACCTTTAGAAGTACAAACGTAAATTTCCAGCTCTCTACAAGCTTTAGTTCTCGAGAAATATCGAATACAGTTTTCCCTAGTCATGTGGTCCAAGCTAAAATTCAAATTTCTCGCGAACTAAAGCTTGTAGAGAGCTGAAAATTTACGTTTGTACTTCTAAAGGTTTGTAGTATACAGCTACCTATGTGCGAACGGCGCGGCACCACTTTAGCAGATGGACAAAAATTTCCGTTTTCTTGATTTCTAACAGAGAAAAAAAATACGGCAACGGCGTATACAGATGCCTTATGTGGATTGTGTTTACGTGAGCAAGTTAGAATTTTTCCAGGTCTCTTATAAACTGAGTTACGATTTTTCTCAATCTTTCGGGCAGTTAAATCATTTTATTTTTTGGCTCGAAACTCGTGGTGGATCAGAGTAGTTGCCAAAGCAAGATTGCCACCTTGTAGAGCTTGCTTTGCTCTATCGAACAGTACCTTGCAACCTATTCAAAAATGAGAAATGTATGACTTATTGCGATTGGAAATCAAAACCTGCATTAATTTCCGGACAACCTAATATAACGTGGAGGTTTAACAATTTTGTTCTTTCAATTGGAAACCCGTCCCGTCCGATCATATATCTTCTATCATACCTGCGAAGCGTTTTGCTGAAGGAAGTCATGAGTTTTTGTACCATCTAATTCAACTGGCTTGGCATCGGCAAAGGCGGGGCTTCGTGACCTAGTTAAGACTAGATAATGATCAGAGAGCACTCGCGCGAGAGAGACGCAGGTGCTTCGCGGGCGCGAGCGGCCTCAATTAGATCACAAACGCCCTAATGTTGCCAAGCCAGTTGGATCAAAGGTTATTGATGATGGCCAAGAATGAAAATGACGGCCCACAGAAAAAAAAACATGGACGTTGGAAAAACACGTTGGAAAAGCACTTGAAAACATTCAAATGAAGTCGCGTAAGACGTATGATGCTTACTCGTTTGTTTGGCCCTCCCTGCTCGTTTGTGGAATTTGCCGCAATTTGGCAACCAAGCTGCAAGCAAATTTGGCATAAGAGAAGCCTTTAAAGGCAGCGTCCCGGCAAAAAGGCGGGTGCCGGGTTCTTGTGGCGATGTTAAAATAGACCCCCTACCTAAGCGATGACTGATGTTCGGAGTGAAAGAGGGGTCTACGAAGCCTGAAATTTGCTCTGAAAGTGGTCCAAATCTTACGGTGGGCCCGGACGCCGCACACACAGCAATATCGGTTTGCAAGGCCAGAGTGCGTATAGAGGACACAGTCATGAGCGCAGAGTCCCGCAACGACTCTGGGTCTCTACCTCGTGCATCTCTCTACCTTGCATCTCGCATCTCGTCTTGAAATTGACGGGCGTAGCTTCCACGTATATAGAGAATAAGGGATGAATTTGCTACTTAGAAAAAGAAACTACGCTTTAACGTATCTTTTTCTTTTTTATCAGCAACGACTTACCTAAAAAGGAAAGAGTAAGCAAAAATAACACTGGAAGACACTCGCTGAAACTCGCAATGGCAATTGCTGGCGCACAAGCGTTGTCGCGTCTGCAGGGACAAACCGAAGATTCGCATTCGAATAATTTATTCGAAATATTCGACTATTCGAATATCCAAATAGTCGAATATCCAAAGAAGCTCATTTATTCGATTATTCGAATAGTCGAATGAAAAAGGCCTGTAGGTCTGAGTAATTCGTTCATTCGACTACTTAGAAAAACGCCTTATTCGAGTATTCGGAACATACGGAATATTCGAGTGTATGAAGAATTTTAGAAGACAATTATTCGTCTATTCGAATGTTCGAGAAGTTTCGGGAAACAGTCGGTCGAATATTCGATTATTCGAGTAATGCATTCAAATAATGCTGCATTCGAATATTCGTATTTTCTTCGACTACTTAGAAAAACGCCTTATTCGAGTATTCGGAACATACGGAATATTCGAGTGTATGAAGAATTTTAGAAGACAATTATTCGTCTATTCGAATGTTCGAGAAGTTTCGGGAAACAGTCGGTCGAATATTCGATTATTCGAGTAATGCATTCAAATAATGCTGCATTCGAATATTCGTATTTTCATCTATTCGAATAGGCGAGTATTCGAGCAAGTTCGGTTCGAATATTGGAAAGTTCGATTTTTTGATGCCCGTATTTGAAAATTCGAATGTGAGTAATATGCAAATCGGAACTCAAATAATATTCGTTCATTCGAGAATATTACGAAAGTCAATTATTCGATATGTGTTCGTTCGAAAAATTTTCGAAACGAAATTATTCGATATTCGTTCGTTCGAAAAATCTTCAAAATTCACTTATTCGATATCCGTTCATTCGATGATAATTGCCGTTCGTTACAACTATAAGGGGGAAGATTTTGAACTTCTGGGTACTCTGACGAAGTAATCAGCTGAAAGTGGCAGAGAGAGAGAGAGAGAGGAACGAGAGAGTGGGGGGCGGGGAAGAGAGAGGCGGCTGTGAGAAAGGGTGCCTGTGGAAGAGAATTTTGGGAAGGAATTTCGGGCATCTTGGCGCGAAAGGATTTGAAGATTGAGCGCGTTGACAGTAGCTTCGGAGGAGAGGGAATAGACACCATGAATTCGGCGCTCCCATTCAAAAAGGGCTACAAAATACACCCAGGAGAGTCTGAGCTTCTGGGTACTCTGACGAAGTAGTAAGCGGGAGAAAGTGGCAGAGAGAGAAAGAGAGAGGGGGAGAGAGAGGAAAGAGTGAGAGAGAGAGAGGCGACTGTGAGACAGGGCGTAAGACAGAAGAGGATTTTGGGGAAGGAACTCTGGGCACCTTAGCCGTGAAAGGATTTGAGGTATGGATTTTGGTGGAATAGGCACCGTGGAATCAGCACCTTTGAATGAGGATCACAAAACATACGAAGAAGAGTTTGAACTTCTGGGTACTCTGACGAAGTAATAAGCTGGAGAAAGTGGCAGAGAGAGAGAGAAAGAGAGAGGAGGGGAAAGAGAGAGAGAGAGGCGACTGTGAGACGGGGCGTAAGACAGAAGAGGATTTTGAGGGAAGTGACCCTGACACCTTGGTCGTGGAAGCATTTGGGGGTGGATTTTAGTGTTTTCGCATTGGGTACAGTTTTGGGCAGAAAGGAGTGGACACCATGGAACTCAGCGCTCCCATCAAAAAACTTTTGGATGAACCAAATTCGGGTACATTGGCTACGTGTCTACGGCAAAGAGTCTAGGCTCCAATGTGGAGACCGTGAGGAAGTCAATCATGGGGGGGGGGGGACAAGGCACTTCCTCAGCAGAAAATTTGGGGGAGAGGACTAGCCTTGAGCACCCTGAGCTGGGATGTTAAATGGGCATCGTGAAATTAGTTCTCCGATTCAAAAAGGGCCAGGACACTTACGGAGAAGCGTTTGGGCTCCAACATGGGAAATCTAAAGAAGTCTAATATGGGGGGGGGGGTGGAGGAGGAGACTGTATGACAGGGCCGTCCGTAGCAGGGAATCTGGAGAAGGACAATTTTGGCTTTGGCAATTGAAATTTGGTCCTTTCGCATGCGTTGTCTGACCAGCTTTGGGTATAAAGGAGGTGACACCGTGAAATCTAACGCTCATATAAAAGGCCACGAAACCCACGGAGACGAGTCTGAGCTCCCGGGTTTTCTGACAAAGTGAAAGGAGAGAGAGAGAGAGAAAGAGGCGAGACAGAGCGTAAGAGAGAAGAGGATTTTGGGAAGGAACTCTGGGCACCCTGGTCGTGAAAGGACTTGAGGTATGGATTTTGGTGGAGTGGGCACCGTGGAATCAGCACATTTGAAAGAAGGTCGCAAAACATACGAAGAAGAGTTAGAGCTCCTGAGTACTTTAACGAAGTAATAAGCTGGAAAAGTGGCAGGGAGAAAGAGAGGGAGAGAAAGAGAGAGAGGGAGAGAGGAACGAGAGGGCGGGGGGAAGAGAGAGAGCGGGTAGGAGACAGGGTGCCTGTGGAAGAGAATTTTGGGGGATGAATTTCGCGCACTTTGGCCGTGAAAGGATTTGAAGAGTGAGCGCGTTGACAGCAGCTTTGAGCAAAGGGAATGGACACCATGGAATCAGCGCTCCCTATTCAAAAAAAGGGCTACAAAACACACGCAGGAGCTGAGATTCTGGGTACTCTAACGAAGTAGTAAGCGGGAGAAAGTGGGAGAGAGAGAGAGAGAGGCGGCTGTGAGAAGGGTGCCTTTGGAAAAGAATTTTAGGGAAAGGACTCTGAGCATCGTGGTCGTGAAAGCATTTGAGGAAGGAATGGAAACTCTGGGCACCTGATTGTGAAAGTATTATATTTGGGAAATGGATTTTGATGGTTTCGCATGCATTGACTACGTCAGCTTTTCAGCGAAAAGGAGTAGGCAGCGTGGAATTTACAAAGGAATGATCAGAAGTTGAAGTCAAAGTGTTTGATCTAAAGAAATTGCATACTATTGGATGCAGCATCTCAGACAATCACAGGCTCTCAGCCGGCAGCCACAAAGCCACCGCAAAAACCCACCAAAAGCGCGGTGGCCTCATCGCCTCACTGTCGCTTTCCGCTGGGAACCGTGTCAGAACTGGCAGCGAGCGGGCTGTTGTAAAGCCTTTAGCGCGAAAAAGAAACCAGCGAAGGAAACCGAAGCGAAACCGCCGCTTTCGCTTCGGGCTGAAGGCTTTATAATAGCCCGCTCGCTGCCAGTTCTGACACGGCTCTCAGCGGAAAGCGACAGAGCGATGAGGCCACCGCGCTTTTGGTGGGTTTTCGCGGTGGCTTTGTGGCTGCCGGCTGAGAGCCTGTGATTGTCTGAGATAAAAGGCTGATTTCAAATTTGTCTTCCTTATCTGCACGACTTCTTGGATGAAATTATAAGCCATTAGATTGCAAAGAAATCGAGTTGTAAAAAGTGCCATTAGGCCACGCAGAGCCGTGATTAGCTTATTGGTGGGCCAAGACATGCAGCAGGGTACTTTGCATAGCCCTACCCAAATTTTAGCCAAAAAGGCATTAATGTGCCTAATTTCGCAATTTGTTTGCACGATTTTCTTGCAGTAAAACTGCCAATAATTTCATATAAAAAGGCGTTCAACAGACAAGACAGGTTTGGATTTAGCATCTTATGCTACATTTAATGGCTTGAAGCTTCTTTGGTTTGTCCACTTCGACTTCTGGCCACTCCTTTGTAGCGTTCCCATTCAAAAAGGGTTCTGGATAAAAGAAGTTCGGGTACTTTGGCCAAGTTACCCACCAGAGTGTGAGCTCTAACATGGGAATTCTCAGGAAGTAAAATAAGGGGAGTGACGACCGGTTTGGCGAGGCCGCTGCATGCAAGAGATTGGTCACAAATCGAAGTAGCCAAACCAAACAAACTGACCATTAGGTGCGGCATGAAACTCTGACTTCGAATCTTATTCCATGTCTGTTTAGCATCTTCATGGAGGAAGTGTGAGCCATTAAAGAGCCAAATTGGGAAGTACAGAGTCAGCCCAACGCTGTTCGGCCTAACGCTGAGCCGAAATATGCAGCTAAGCTACTTTATCTCAAATCCTAAATGTGAGATGAAAGCGCTGTGCTCAATTTTGCTTTTTTATGCACGATTTTTTTGCAATAAAACTGCTCATAACTTTGTCCACAAGTGCGATGAGCAGATATGGAATACGAATTTGAAGTCAGGGTTGAATGCTGCATCGTATGGTAGGCAGCTTGCTTGGGGCCACTTTGACTTCTGACCTTTTCTTTTTAGCAGAAATTTCTCGGAGGAATTCCCACTCTGGCCTTAAAGGACTTAGAGAATGGATTTTGATGTTTTTGCATGCATTGGCTACAGTAGCTTTGAAGCAGAGGGAGTGGACAACGTGGAATAGCGTTCCTATTCAAAGAAAGGCTAGGAAACCCACGGAGAAGAGTGCGAGCTTTAACACATTCTGAGGAAGTGTAATATGGGGGGAAGGACCATTTGACAAGTGCTTGGAATTCGGAGAAGAACAACTTCGGGCAATCTGGCCCTGCAAGGATTTGGCAGCAGAATTTTGATCCTTTCGCATATTTTGGCTACACCAGATTTCTCAGATAATCGCCGCGGGCAGGCGGCCATGCGATTTATGAGCAGACGGGCACCGAAGAAATAGTTTGCTGATTTTTTGCGGTCCGCTTGCATGTATTTGGAAGAATTTTTGCGAAATTTCATACAAATGCTTGAAGAATAACTGCGGCTCTTTCATAGATTATTTGCGGCGCAGTGACCGCATTCTCGCGGACCTTTCGCGATAATATGCAAAACTGTTGGAGGCAACACGGTCATTTGTGAAGGGCCGCACAGTCCGTGGGTACCTTCCGCTGGGAGAAAGTACCCCAAACTCGGGTATTCAAACCATCGCTAACACCTCTGTTATGTAGAGTGTTACCTTTGCTCGGCGTACGCCCGGCTGCGTGAAAATAGTCCGAGCGCCTGCAGAAAGTTTGGCCAGCGCTCTCGCTGAACCAGATTGTTTGATGAGCGCTTGCGGAAAGTTTTGTATTGCTGCCCCTTGGCAGAACACGGAAGTTGTGGCGGCTCGGTGGGCTCTAAGCACCTAGATCTAACCCGAGTAACCAAGGGACGCCCGTTTAAACGACGCAACCTACCCTGCTAGCTCGCCCTAGCGCGCGTCTAGACAAGAAAATAAGTATCAAGTTTTTATCCTTATGACATAGAAAGAACGAAAAAGTTACGAAAAACCTACAACTAGACAACAAAGAAAATTACCAAAATGGAAACTAATACTAAACAATGATAAAGCTTAACACGGGACGAGCTGCCCATCCCGTGCTACCGATGAAGCGCGTCTAAAACTCTAATAATAAGAACTTCCGAGGCTTACCTAAACAGATCCGCCGCGCGTCGCCGGCTACCAGGCGCGACAGCTTCCCGCTCCCAAAGTATACAAGATCCTAATATCTCAAGGCCCGAAAGTCCCAAAAGTGGCTCGTTTAGAAACAATCCCAAATCTTAAATTTCAATCCACGATGGATTTTGATATGCTCAACCGCACTGCAAAAGTAATATCCAAAGCGAGAGCTAAATGCCGGGCGCGAGCATAATGAATAAAGATGAGAAAAGATAATCGATCGAAAAGGAAGGAGACAGACGTTGCAATGAGACGCCGCCGATATATAGCCGGTTTTGCTGGCAACGCGCCAGGCAAGGAGAGGTCCGGAGGCGATTGCGGCACGCGTGAGAAAGCACCGTAATCGTCGCCGGATAGCGCGGCAGCAACCAGTGCTCCCGGCCTCCTACTTCTAGGAGCGCTCGTATCACTGAGCCGCGACAGAAGTACCGCTTGCTAAAGGTTTAGACACGCCACAAAATTTTGCTGACCGCTTGCAGGAAAGCGCGACTTTGCGGACCATCTGCTCCCGGCGATTGTCTGAGTTTGGGCAGGGAGAACGAGTGGCCACCGTGGAACTCAGCGCTCTGATCAAAAAAAATTTTGAATGTAAGAAATTCGGGTGCTTTGATTAGCAGGACGAAGAGTCTGGGCTTCAACATGGGAACTGTGAGGAAGTAAATTAAGGGGGGAGGGAGACCGCGTAACAGGGCAACCGCTTGACAGAAAATTAGTCCGGGGGGGGGGGATAACTCTGAGCACCCTGGGATGGGACACTGAATGGGCACCGTGGAATCAGCGTTATGAATAGAAAGGGTTGGAAAACCCGCGGAGATTCTTGGCTCAACGTGGAAACTCCGAAGAAGTAAAATAACGCGAGGAAGGGCGAGAAGAAAAGGGATAGTCACCATTGAGAGAGTACTCTTGGATGGAGGAATTTTGGGCATCCTGGTCCTAAAAGAATTTGAGGAATGGATTTTGGTGCTTCTGCACTGACTGCAGCAGTTTTGGGTCAGGAGAAGGAATGCGTACCGTGAAGTTTAGGCTCTCATTGAAAAGTTCCATAGGAGAAAATTTAAGTACTTTGGCCACGAAACTCGCGGAGAAAAGTTGTGCCATAACATGGAAAAATGATGTTGTAGATTTGCGAGCTACATTGGCTATAAAAACATTTGAGGAATGGGTTTGCCTGCACTGTTTTTTATAAAGGGCAGCACGTCCACTGCCTAGGTGAATCAGCTGAGATACAATTGTGAATCTTTGCGTTCTTTGGCATCAACACACAAGGGCCCATGGTTCACTAGTCATATCACTTCAAATTGGCTATCACGCATGTAGTTAACTGCACGGAATAGCCCCGACTGAACGCCCGCATGCGTGTCTCTTGCGGGCAAATATTGGCATTCGCGCGTATGAGTCATCATAGCGCCCGTACTCGGCAGCCGTTTTGCAGGCACCGGTCGCGTGCGTTCAGCCTACAGCGACCCGAGCAAATTCGTGCGGTCGACTTTACACGCCCTCCACATCCGACCATCAGCATCATCAAATGATACTCTCTACACCAACACCTGACGAATCAAAACTGGAAGCATTCTACGAAGACGTGAAGTTTGCCCACTACAAGCTGTCATACATGAGACCTTCGAGACCTTGCATGTCTGTCGTCTGTAATATAAATGCGGAAAAGTTTTGAGGAAATATCATAACGTTTTTTTGGTAGATAACCCATTGCTTCGTTATTACCATCATCTTGACATACGTCATTGTCATATTACATACGAGTTTATCATCGCCTTAAGTCGCTACATCGCGCCCTGCCCTGCCTCCCCCCCCCACCCTTCCCACATCACTCAAAGTCTGTCCCAATCCCAATCGTTGCAAAGTTGGCATTGCGAGAATTCGCGGAATTCGCGTTGTCAAGGTTTTAAGGTTTTGCGTCACGCCTAAGAAGTGCTTGTTTGCTTGCTTCACTCTCTTTGCTCTTTCTAAAAGCGCATATGCACCAGGAGCCCACAGTCGCTGCGAGAGCGCAAATCTGAATCAACATTTCTACCTGCCTCCATCGGGACAAACTGCATGAAAATATTGATTAAGGATAAAAATCGCATTAAGTGAGACGATAAAAAAATAGTAAAAAACACTGCATCAAACAACTTTTCTGTGTGTGCTATTTTCCTCACCACAGTTGATGCCGGGTAGTGTAGAGACTTCTGATAAAGAGCCGGTTTATAAACAGCAAAGAAGCGCTGCAATGCGAAAAACATTTGAATAGTAATGATACAGCCAGTAGGAGCACTTGTCAAGACGCCAACATGGGACGCAAAGTTATCCGACACTATTATATGCTTTCTGAAAATGATCATGGTGATATTTCTCAATTTGTAGGGGTTCAATCGCTTACGCAATGTTTGCTGGAGCAACATAACATATAAATGTGAGAAGAACATAGGCATTAGCTATGCAACGAGAAATTGTCAAATAACCATATGGAGTACCTAACAGCATAGTTTTCTTCGTCGAGAATATATAAATGTTGCACAAATTTATTAGAAGACCGGGAATACCGATCTAAAAGGGATTGAATTGAAGTGTTTGATTTTTTTTTATAAATCCGCAGAATGTATGGAAATTAACGTTCTGTTTTCCTTTTCCTTTTTTTCCTTCTTCTCAAGCTTTTTTCGAGCTCACTCATCAAAATACTCTTTAATGTCGTGGTGTGTTCCTCTCACTTACCGTAAGGACAATGATTGCTTGGATCATGAGGATAGCGTTACACAAACGTTGTTATATTCTAAAAAAACACATATATGATTGTAGAACTGAAATGGAACGTTTTAAAATTGCTTTTTTGGCATGAAATCCCTACTGATATTCTAACTTCAACGAGACTAGACCAAATTGCGAAACGAGAAACTCTCATACTCAATTACTAATATATTTGCAAATATATATAAAGATGCTAAATAGGATCTATGACATAGTGATGCATTTTTTGAGCAAAGATGAGAGCAATGTGTGATTTCGCTTAGGGCTCGCTATTTTGGGAGTTAGCAAGAGGTTTAAGCGTATTCGCAAGGGCATTTGCGTAAGATGTTTCGCTCAATTAGTGTCTCGACTCATATTACATTGGTACTACAGAAAGTCTCATTCCGAAATTTTAATTTCCAATGCACAAGTGTTGAAAGAACATTACCTGTCAAAACCCCTTCGCCTTAATTTATCATTCAAGCGTGCCAAATTTTTGAGTTTTGTTTTGTAAATTCATTATTCAAGTGGAAGAATTTTTCGCTAGTAGAAACTAATAGCGAACGCAATGAAAAGGAACTTTAGCCATAATGGAAAACCATATACATATGCGACATATTCCACCCATGCCGCTATCCAAAAGAAGAGTATTGGAATGATTTGACTTCAAAAATCCGTATGAAAAAAATTAAGTGAAAAATTAAAAGGGGAGACAGATTATATAACAAGAATCAGTGCAATATCTGCATTGTTAGTCCGCGAAGAGCTTTCAACGTAGGTCAAATGTCTTGACAAGGATAGCTCCCAAAAGTCGTGAAGCTAGAATAGTGAAAACGTTAACCCAAAGAAGCTAAAAGGCCCCTCGGTGTGATTATAGACAAAGGACATCACAATCTACTCTTTAATAGACGTAAGGTAAATCTATTGAAGTACATGAAAGCAAATAAGAAATGAATTTCTGGTTACAGACAAATACTCTTTCTTAAGATTTGAAAAAACCGAAAAACCTTTTTTTAACTGGTCACATGATGCAATTGTAAAATCATGTGTAAAATCAAGCATTTCGTCTACAAAAAGCGATGATTTCTGCAGGTGCTTTCTTTTCTGATATATTACCGAGTTGTTTTAGATGAATAAGGATGCTTCCACGATGTTATCGGAAAGGCTTTTGGTTAGATATGAGGGCTCAAAAATAATATGTAACTGATTACCGAAGGCAAGAAAGCTTAAATTGGGAATTCTTTCCTTGAACTGAAAGTGCTTTTTGCGTGACTGGCATAATAATATTAGAAAACTTTTTTAGTGCAAAGTGTTTGCGTATATAATTTTTATTATTATTCCAAAGGCTTTGAATGATGCAACTTTTTCAAGCCTGCAAGGGACAAGGGTTTTGTTCAGAATTTACTTGTAGTTCGGAGTCTGTGCAAAATGAGGTGTTTGTACCTTCGGAAACGACCAGGAAACCTTTTTGACTCAAGTGATTTTTAACGTGTGACGTATTTAGAGTACAATTACAACGGCGTTTTATTGTAAAAGGTGAAAAAGTAAGTCATATAAGAGTTTGCGCCGTTTTGCGTTTGAAAAACTCAAAGGTTGTTTTAAGACATGTTGGGTTTGAAAATTTCAAAGGTAGTTCTGGAGCAGACATGAAGGTGAGCATTTTTCATATCAAACAACATATCTGATCAAACTCAATGTGCGTGTAATTGATAAAAGTTTTAAACTTTTGTCGCTGCCCGGATGGGTTCGATGAATACTGATGTGGAAATAGGCTCTTTTAATGAACACAACACAATGCTTCTGATGCATCGCCTACGTCATCGTCGTCTCTTTCACATTACTTCATGTGATCATTAAGTTATGGAGCAATTTTTACTATACAGGGTGTCCGTAAAGTATGTATACACTGTTTGATCATCAATATCTCTTTTCCCAAGAAGTCTTTTGCCTTGCATCAGGTGCCATTTTGTAGAGCTGGCTTCAACTTAGATTTGCAGTATAGAACGAATCACCCATCTCTCTTCATTACTGTAGGATTACGGTAGAAACTTGAAACATATGGTGTCATGTGGAAAAAGCTGCCGTTTCAAAATTTTTCAAAAAAATGTGAAAACTTGTGTGATAGGGTTTTGGACGCTGAGTTCAATACTCAACTATTCACAAGATTGCACTTTCTAAACGGTGTAACCGCACCTTTTAGGAACATTGAAAAAATGACCGCTACCTCTTACTTGGCATAACTCTTCAATGAAGCATCACAATAAGTTGGAACTTTACAATTAGAATCAGCAACTCTAATTAGCCTAGTGTGAACGTTTTCAGACTGTTTTGTTTTCTTTCTGAGGCAAAATATGGTCTTTCATGGCTCAAAACTTTCTTTAAAGTTTCCACCGTAATCCTACAATGATGAAGAGAGATGGATGATTCTCATTATACTGTAAATCTAAGTTGAAGCCAGCTCTACAAAATGGTACCTGAGGCAAGGCAAAAGACTTTTTGGGAAAAGAGATATCAACGATCAAACAGTGTATACATACTTTACGGACACCCTGTATGATAACTGGCACCAGAGTATAGTGTTAGAAAAAAATAAAGATCTAAACGCTGACAACCGTGTGCATATGCGCGCTCCTACGCCGTTCGATTTCGTGCATACGCTGCATGCACACCACTTTCTCTGGGGTAACGAGCTCTGGGGTAGACGTGATTGACATTTAAAACACAAGTCATCGCAGTTGGGCCAAGATCTAAATATGCTAGCTTTGGACTTTCCAGCCTGCACACGACATTTATTTAAGAACACAGCAAATACAATCAAAAAATGAAGAGACGCTTGTAAAGTTTTTGTAAACAGTCGAGAAAATGGATCCTCGCAGCAACTGCACCTCGTTTTCATCTGCTTTGCTTACCTTCCAGCTGCAACTAATCCAAAATGTTTTGCTAGTGTCTGGTAGCAACTAATCATCGACGCTTGGGCTTGAGCTGTACTACAGGGTGTCCCAAGAGTAAGTACACACTATACTTGGGTAATTCGATAATTTTTCATCGAATGAATGAATATCGAATAAATTCGAAATAAAAAAATCTCGAATAAACGAATATCGAATAAATTCGGAAAATCAAAAATATCGAATGAATGAATTTCGAATAAATTCGGAAAATCAAAAATATCGAATGAATGAATTTCGAATATATTCGGAAAATCAAAAATATCGAATGAATGAATTTCGAATATATTCGAACATTGGAAGTCTAATTTCGAATAAATATTCGAATGATTTATCGAATAACTAAAGCAATCACATCTCAAACTTGCCGACATATCTGGCTAAAGCCGATCCAATTATAATCAGCCCCCTAGTATCCCCTATACCAACTCCTAGCTCAAGATTTTTCAAAAATCGGTGAAATCGATGGTAAATTTTATTTTTAATCAGCGCCCTCATTTACCCCTCTACCAACTCCCAGCCCCGCAGCTCAGACTTCTCCAAAAATCGATAAAATCGATAAAGTAAATTGTTATCCATAATCCGTGAAGGTGCACCAGCCAGCTTTGAGCGGTCGCGCGCGTCGTGTAAGCGGCTGCACTTCGTGATCCTTGCGCGTTATGCACCGCACGGGTAAGAACCGCATTTATACACCTTTATCCTGCGGCTTTGTTCGACAGCAGACCTTATTTGTCAGGCTTCCACTGGATTTCAAAGACGTTTAGCAGAGTAAAGATAAAATTGGCTGGAGCTAAAATCTAAAAATGAGAAACATTGCAACTTGGTGTAAGCACCTAACGAGCTGTTCGGATTCATAGCGCTAGGTGTGCGATCTTTTGAAGCAATAAGGTGGCCACATATGTACTTAAATTCCACAAATGCTACGATACATTGCCTGTTCATCGGAGACTTTCGTCTTGTGTGGTATACGCTAGTCGTAGACGAAGGCATGCGGTTTCCTCCGCGAAGCGAGCACGAATGCCCCTATAACCCCGGGCATACTGCAGGCATTTCAGTGGCGACGTGGTATGGCAATACTCAAATTGTCCAAAACCTATTCTGAAAGTACAGAATGCAGGGCATCTATCATTTTAGTATGTTGTACACGCTAAACATTTGTGGTAAACTGCCATTACATCTGAAGACATCTCGTAACTAGCAAATCGCGTACGGCGATCTAAACCGTCTAATCCTGCACTACAACTGCAATGTCCTTTACTCAATATACACCAATTCGCAAAAAACTCCAAGGTAACGAATAGGCAGTTTGAAATGATTTATGCGAGCAAGAGTGCTCAGTGTGGGCTTTGCGTACCGCAAGCATGAGCAATGCAAAAAAAGAAGAACAGCCATTTCAATTCAGTATGAACTCGGAACATGAGCTTGAATTTGATATCTTCTTTGCTGATTTGGTGCCAATAGCAGTGCGAACAATCTCACTGATCGAAAAAACATCAATTAAACTTGTGATTTTTTTTACTGTCGCAAGCAGTCGGAAGGATGCGACTCTCCATAAAGCTCAAAGGTATACCGGTTGCAAAAGATGCATTACCGAGTTTTGCAAAAAAAAAACGCGGACGAAGTGAGCTTGATACTCAGCATTTGTCTCTGCAACAAAGTCGAATAATCTGAATACGGAGTACATTCGAATACGAATTCGAATAAACATTCGAATAAAACATTTGAATAAAATCTATTCAAAACCCCGTTTTTGATTATTCGAGTTTTCGAATAATATTCGAAACCTTGTTTTTTTATTATTCGAGTTTTCGGATAATATTCGAAACCCTGTTTTTTGATTATTCGAGTTTCGAATTTTATTCGAAACCCCGTTTTCTCAATTATTCGAGTTTCGAATATTATTCGAAAATGGATGAACTACGAATAGTGAATTTCTAATACGAATATATTCGAATGTTTTATTCGAATGATCGAATTTCTATTCGATTCGGACCCAAGTATAGTACACACTTTTTAATCGTCAATATCTCTCTTCTCATTGGGTCTTTTTTTGCCAGTCAAGTACCATTTTGTAGAGGAGGCTACAGCTTAGATTTACAGTATCGAGCAAATCACCAACCGCTCTTCGTTACTGTAGGATTACGGTAAGAACTTCCAGCAAGTAGAACAATCGTAAAATATGCCATCTGGCAAAATTTTCTTCAAAAAATCTGGAAAATAGTGTAATAGGGTTTTCGTGCACGCTGATTTCACTACACAACTTCTCATAAGCGTTTTCAGCTTTTTTGACAGTGTAATTACATTTCTGACATATACTGGGAATTCGGTTATTACGGTTTACGTGGGATAACTTTGAAAAGAAGCATCCCTGTAAAGTGGAAACTTCATATTTGAAATCAACGGCTTACATTACCATAGTATAAGAGTTTTCGGCTTGTTTGGTTTGGTTTCGAGGCAGAATACGGCTTTCAAAGGCCTGAAGTCCTTGTCGTAGTTTCGACAGTAATGAAGAATGACCGGTGGTTTGCTCGATACAGTAATCTAAGTTGAAGCCTCCTCTACAGAATGGCACTCAGATGGCGAAAAAAGACACAACGGGAAGAAAGATAATAACGATTGAAAAGTGTGTACTTACTTTTGGGACACCCTGTATTTCGAACTCTCAATCGATGTTTCGATCTGATTGATGTAGAAAATTGAGGATCGGGCTTTGAAATGCTAGCAACGATTGCCGTCAGAAACTGATGATTTTGATAGATTCATAGATATGCATTTAGTAGAAGGTGTTTGCAAGGCGATTTGGTGTACGGCATAAAAGAAACTAAAAAAATTTTTAAGAGTTTGAATTTTTACCATCTCTTAGTCTTCCTAATGAAGGGCCCATAAACAGCAATTGGTGTATTGGTCAGAAACGACTGTTTCGCTCAAAAACTCCTATTTGGCTATGATGGATAACATAGAAGTCCCTTTTTCTCTCAATTTCACCAAGATTCGCTTCTTTTTTGTGCACCACTTGTCCTCTCCTCAGCTTTCGGTATCGATTGTTAGGGAAAGAAAGGGAGGGAAGGAGGGAGGGAAAGGGGGAGGGCAGAATTTGGCAAACATTGATCAAAGAAAAATGTGTTGAGAGCTTGATCGGATGCTGTAGCAAGAACATTATAAAGGAGAAACTGCGCAGCACACTTCACCTGAGTAAAAAAAAACGAAGTTTTCTTCAAGTCGGAAACTAGCATAAGCGTTGTGGCAGTAGCTTAGGACCAAACAGATTTCAAAATGGGAAGGTTTCTGTTCGTATGCGTCTTTTTTCATTTATGCTTCCTTACACATGACTCTCGACTAGATCATACTACCCGCACATCTAGATTTAATCTGGCTTACTAAATTGCGACAAATCCTGGTTGCCGAACACTATGATCTCTATTACAGTACACGAACTTGTTCAGAAAACAATGATTTTGGTGAATTGGAAGTAAGAGTTGCTTATGAACAAGTTCCCCATTGGTCGACTATAGATATTTGTGTGGACGCTCCTACGGGTAAGTTTAATTTTTATATCTTTTCCTAAGGAAAAAGGAAAGAAATACAAGTCATGGTATTGAGATACACAAGGTTTGTACCAAGAAATATGGTAACTTCATAATTTTTGCCAACTTCGATGAAATCGTTCATTGTGATATATATTAGATAGAAAATGTTTCGCACTTGTGCTCAGATTAAAGTACATCATTGCCATCTCGCAATACAAGCTTCGCTAGCTAAAGTTTACTAAAAGTCTACATGCCTTTTAGCTGAGAGAGATTCGTGTTATTGGGCACTCCCACATATAGTTATAATTTTCATATTTAGCTTCTTCAAGTCAAAAAAATCCCAGTATTTATGTAAAGATTAAGCTTTTGATATATGTAACAAAAGGGAATGATGCGCGAGGAAGCCAATTCGGAACGAATTCTTCACATTTGAAGCAAGACTGTCTTATGTAACCCATTAAATTCTTGCTGTAATTAAATTTACAAGAAGGCAAGTTGAAGAATGCTAGAATGCGATCTTTCGCTCAAGAGTGCACCACAAATTCGTTCCATGAAAGTGATTCCTACATAGTTTCCAAGTCATCTGCTTACTGAGCTTATTTATAGGGAACAAAAGTGCGAAGCAAATCTCATAAGAAAATGATTTAAGTGAGACTACTTTTGGTTCGTAGGCTTATTGAAGGACCGAAGAATAGGGAGATGCTCTGCATTGATGACTAAACTGAAGCTATTTTCTCAGAATTTTCCATTGCAATACAGTACTCCTGGGAGCTGTTATGACTCATTTGTTTGCTGATGATTCGGTTAATCTTCTTATCAAATTTTGAGAAATAATTACATCAGTGAACAGGAAGTAGTAAGCAAAGATGGTTGCAAAACTTCATCTCAAGAAAGAGAGATTTTTGTGAAGATGGAATGAGTTTGCGTAACCTGTGTCATTATATAAACTCAACTGCAGGTAATTTCACCAAAAAACATGAATTTTCGCTGATTATATAGGTTCTTCCAACCTGCAAAAAAGTAAATAGAGCTTGCTGCACATCGGCTAAAAGCTCTTGAAAAGCTCTTTCACACTGCAACGACGCCCCTCACTTTAAGATTTCAGAGCAGAACAAATCTCCAATAGGGCTGAAATGTTTAGGGCACATGGCGTAGTGATACTGCGAAGTGCTAATGGAGTTCAAAAGTGAAAGGAGTTTATAAGAAATGTTCGGCTAATGAGTTATACAGCTTCAAAAAAATTCACTTGAAAGCTCTGGCTTAACCAAGACTCGTACTTTATTTTTAAAATACTCATTTTAAAGCCAAAAATCCGGGATTCTCGGTTACGGAACAGCAGGGGGCATAAAAATTGCAAAACGCAGGGGTGTAAAAATTGTAAAGCGAATTTAGATGCGCTGTTTCGAGTCAGCCACGAGAAAAATTTACAAACACAACAGTATGTTTCATAGGTTCCAATGAGCAATGCTCAATGATTTTCATCATATAAAGGGCCTAGCACACTTCACGCGATTTCAGTGGCGACGCGATTTGGCAATATTCCAACTGTCCATGACTCATTGTAAGCACATTTTAAATGTACAGAAGATAGGGCATTTCATCAATCCACGTAAGTTATTCACACTATGCATGTGCAGTTTGCTAGTGTAGGATCTGAAGACTTCTGGCGAATTGCCAAATCGCGCCGCGACTGAAATCGCGTGAAGTATGCGTGGCCCTTAATACATATCTTTCGACTGATGTCGCATATTATTTTCCAAACACAAATAAAAGTAACGAAGTAAAAAGTCGCATTTTTTCAAAGATGAAGAATATGACATTCTTTCAGTGTTTTTAATGGGCATTCTAAACTTTCGTAGGTCTCTACATAAGGATGAGACGAAATTGTGGCAGTCACGCGATAACGCTATAGATTATACAGATTCAACAGTGGGGACCAGCGAGGAGAGAGGGATGTCTCCCCCTCCCCCTTCATTCCCACCCCCAAAGAATGGGTCGTCGATTTTTTGAATGTTAACTCATATGAGTTATAAGAATGTGCAAATGTACTATATACTTGTGAATAATCAAAATAAATGAACACTCAAAAAGTTTAGAGGCCTGGTTGCCGTCATGCCACCTTTCTGAAATTTCGAGGTTAAGGGTTCGTAGAAAATCTAACAAGAAACTTTGGAAACTTTGGGAACATCCCAAGAAAAATATTTGAAGGCGTAGCTCAAGCCACGCACCTTTGTGAAAACTTTGCAAACTTTGTCCCTTCTCTCCCCCCCCCCCCCCCCCACCCCTATCCCGCGTTCTCACCCGAGAACGAAAGCCTGGGAACGTCACTTTTCATGCCCAGTTGTATAAAAATATGTATAAAGAAAATCCCACGTAGCGCGAAATATTTTCTTTTCAGACTTGCAAAGTGGTGCTAGAGCTTCAGCAACTTTGTACGCACCAGTAAGGAAATCTTACACAAAAGAGCGCACTATGCAAAAAAGGCAATATCACCAGCAATTTTTCATCACTGGTTAAATTTTTTATGGCTTTTTGATGCATTTTGCTGACGCTAACTTAGAGTCATTCTCAAAGCAAGTTTAGGATTATAAATACATTGAAGAAGTGTGGATGAATGCTTGCAAAGGACTCAATTGTCAGCTGGACACTTGTTGTGAAAAAGAGATGGCATATAATTTCGACCACTGGGAATAATTATAGGGAAGAGTGACCTTTGCTCAGATGACGCTTGCAACTTGATAAGGAAGAATTTCTACTTCCAGATAAGTTGAAAGAGCTGAAACACTTTAAATGGTGGTTTTTCTATAACGAGATTACAGCAATAGAATACTCTCACCTCAAATGTACGTCGAAAAGAATGAAGATTAGTGTAACATTTTTTAACTTTCATAGCTTTTTCCATCTTGGCTTTTTGAGTTCCAGCTAAAGGCTATTGCATGACGAAGGCGCAGAAGCATTATCAGTTGAGCGGGCGCGAACGCGACGCGCGCATATCTTCACCGCTGTAAATCCTGCGCTTCATGCGCTCTGCGGCTAATTCAGTCGCGTTCGCGCCCAAAGATATTGCGCCTTCGTTATGCCGCAGCCTATAATATGAGCAACCGAATGTTTAGGACGTTACGACACCAAAACGCGAAGATCCCGCCATGAAAATTTACTTACATTGGAAAAATGGACGAAAGCTATTTTCTATCACGCTAGCAGCGACTAATTGTCTTTACAAACATTGAGAATACTTCATTTCCGATTTGTCCTATAAAACACAAATATTACTTGCTTGACACTTACGAATTCTGTTTGATAATAGGAAGGAGCTTACATGACTTTCAGAAGTGATTAACATCTTTCAAATTGAGTTTCCGAATGTTTTGTAGAACAATTTCCAAAGTGATTCTTTCTCTCAAAATTGCTTTGTTCCGCATTTCATCGGGAGAGTAATCATGCATTTCTGTAGAAGTTTCATTACAATCATGCGTGCAAATATAATAGTAGAAAGGGAAATGAGATCCCATGATTTGATGATTCTAAGCAGGCCCGAAAAATGTATAATCTGTGCAATAAATTCCAAACCAGTATCATGATTTTCTAACCTAAACTCAAGCCATGGAAATAGCTGTAAGAGCTAACTGAGAAGTTTCATGGAAGCTATGTGACTGGGGGTTATGGCAAGCTTTTTTCTGAAGATTTCCCACTACTAAAGATGATAAAAAGGCTCGTCTGCAACGCACAGATGGTGATATGGCACGAAAGCTCAGTGTACGCGCAGTTAACTACTAGGTATTGAAAATTATGAAAAGCTTATGTGAAAGAGCGTGCTTAACTTTTTTTCCAATTTAGTGGACCTAATGCCTGAGGTAAGCAAAGCTTCCATTTCACATAAGTTTTCCAAAATATCTACATAAATTCAGTTCCACACCTAAAATTTACTGTGACATTTTTGGTTGCAAAACTCCTCCTGTCCTCCTAGTTAAGATCAAGGATAGCAAAGGTCGGAACATTCACATTACTGTGTGGGGATTTATCGAGTAGCGATGTTTTCGGGCCTCTAAAACAGCTAGCCTAGTATAATCTTCTTTTTTTGTTATTTATTTTTGCAGTCAGAAATTTTTTAGAGAAACACAAAAGGCTAAAAACTGCAGGATTTCTTTGAAAATTTTTTCAAGCAAAACCATCGTGTCGGAAAGATTCTGATTCTTAATATCGTGCGACAGAACATTTGCTTCACTCTAATAAATAATCTGCGGCTTACCACTGCCTCCGAAGCAAGCCGAAAATCTTTTAACGTCGATAGGAATTAGTCAGGTGAACCCCATAAGCAACTCGAGGAGGTGTGGTCCAAAACTAGCATCGCTCCGTAGCTTTGTGGATTCGTATTTGTCATACGTTGCAATGGAATTCGAATAGTAAATATGCAGAGCTTTTCAATGTACGAGCTCTGTATAATCACTATTCAAAGCAAATTTTTGATGCAAAAATTTGGGAAATAATTATTTTTGTCATGGCACAGTTTGAGTGCTTCATCTAGGCGATTGGTAACAGCACACAAGACACATTGCTGACGGTACGAGAAAATGCGAAGAAACGGTAATATGGTATGCCTCAAAGATCTTATTCAACCCATCGACTTATCAAAATTTATAGAACTGCAAAATTACATGGAACTGTCCAGGAAGGAATGCAGAACGTCCTTCTCTGCTCCGGCAAAACCCTAAAGCCTGAGCCTTTTTCTACTTATCAAGAGTTTTTTCTTGCGAAGCGAGAAATTCCCTTAGAGCGCAGAATTTTTCTTTATCGCCGCAGATGTCCCGAGCACCCAATTAATTTCGAACATGTTATACCAAGATGTCTTTTATTTTAGATTGCGTTGAAATTTTACGCGAGTTCGACTCGAATTAGATGTGAAATAACGATCCTTTGATGCAAATAATTAAGAAATTGCCATTTTTCTTAGAAATTTGTGCTATCCATATCCTGTACTGAAACGTGGAATAAATGACTTTATACTCTATGTACATATATGTCACAAAATCACCGATATAAAAATATTCCAGTAGTAAAGATCATAGTTATACAGATTTTAACAGCGTTCTCAGTACTCTCTTCAATTTCTTCACTGGCTTCGATTTTGGTTGCCTCTCTGAACCTGACTCAATAAGCAGCAACTGGAGCTTGTTGACAATTGTCTCAAATTGATAAGGAGATTCGAGTGCAAGTGACCGGAGACGGTAGTCCACAAGGCATACTGTAGTAGGGTAGTGAGATAAGATCAGCATAAATCTAAAAGAATATTGTATAAACTTACGGAATAGCTGCAAATTTCGCTCAAAATGTGATTGAGCACTAGTTGTGGTTAGGTCAATATGGGTTTCAATGTCAAGGATTTTTTGAAGACGTCTCTGGAGGCGAATTATGCAGGTGAGGGATCGCTCATGGAATTGCGCTACCAGTCCTGCTATGGTCTGACCTAAAAACAGAAGCACTATATTTTTAGGATAAATGGAAATAATCAAAAAGTTTATTGCAGGAAGTAAAAACAAGAAATCTGCAGATGAAGATTTTATTAAATCAAGATTAAGTTGAGATCATGCTCCTTTGATAATTTTCCATTCTAACGAAGCTGAACTTTCTTCATACATTCATTTAATCATGAATACTTGGGGGCTTTTGCGATCAAATAAAAAGTATTTTTGCTATCATTGCCATATGTCGTCGGTCTTTCGGATTTTTTTCACCACCACAAAAATGTTTTCGATTTTACAAAATCATCTTTACGTCCTTACTACTTCCCATTTCTTCTTCGTTCACTTTATTTTATCCTTTAACTCATTTACACTCCTTCCCTTCCCTCTCTCTACAAGGCACAAGAATGTTATTCAAAATCTCAAACTCCAATGGTCATGATGCTCGTAATAAAAAGCACATTGCGAATGCGAAACTTACAGTAAAGTTGTATTTGTCGATCTCTAATAGAAAGTGTGTCTGGATTGAGCAGCGATGGTGTCCTGGATCGCTCTGAAATGTTACATTCATCAAAATGAAAAGCCAGTCAAAACTAACAAGATTTCACCTTCAGCATATAGCTGCGGAAGCGTGTAGGAGCACGAAGTACTGAACAACATGTGGATTCTGAAATTAGAATAATAAGTTTTGCACACCCACACAAAGTCTGAGTAAAAGCATCGAAAGCACTACTCAAACAGACAAAATGCCAATGAAAATTGGAGAAGGAGGAGTCAAATAAGCTCCGCCAGCGCCCTGCCTTATGGTCACCTACTCTTGACACCCAAAGCGATTTCCGAGCGATATCACCAGGCAATATCTGTTGAGTGACCGTAAAAGAGAAACTGCAGGGTTTGATACTAATTGTACAGCACCCAGGGTTATAAAGAGTAATGGCAAGGGGCAGATAGGAGAATTGATAGAGGATCACAGGTGCAAATGCCAGAGGGAAATAAGACATGAAAGAGAAGAAACTATTTTTTTTTTCAAAGCATTTTCATTTAGTACACGATTAACGGAACAATTAGTTCCCTCTGAAGAATCCATCGCTAAGCCAATCTTTCGCGACGTTATCAAGCGAAAGAGGAATTTTTGATCGAAAATTGTTCTGCTATGTTTTTTAACAAACCCATATCTTTTGTATTTTGAAATATATCATCTTTTGCAGAGTACTGTTTATGATATAACTTGAGAGCCACTGGAGGAAGCAAAGTTGCCTTCAAAATGAGAATTCGACAAGAAATGAGCCATATGTTTGACTATGGAGGCGGCTGCGAAAGAGGAACAGGTGCGGTCAAGGGCTTATTTGAACCCGTTTGGCAATAAATGTTCAAATCAGAAAGCTGAGATTGAATAAACAAGCTTTTGGTGCAGTTTTTTGAGTTTAAAGCTGTTGAAGCACTATATATTATAGATATTGATATTATAGATAATGAAGTATTAAGGATGAATTCTAATTTATGCACTAACGGACACCTCGTGAGAAAGTTTTGAGAAAGCTGAGTTTTGAGAAAGTTTCAACTCATGTAAAAGCAGCAAGTGGACACTGTCTAGAAGATGGCTATTACGATTTACCGCTTTTCGAGAAGTAAGGTCCTTGAACGCAAGTCATTTTTTACGTGTGAAAATAGGGTTGACAATGAGAGATATAATCTCGATTTCCAAATCCTTATGGTCCTAGATGGTTAAATCCGGGTAGGTCTCATTAGGGTGGCCGGGTGCAAGTCTATAGAGGATTCTGAGGTAATACTCAAACAATTTGATACAAGTGATTTTCTGCAAAAACTAAGCTTCTACTAAATTTACGTTTCACCTGAGCGTATTTGCGAATAGAGAGATTAACAACTTACTACTGGGGGCTAGAAAACTTTTTACTTTGTACAAATTGCATGGAACAAATGACACCAAATGGCGGTGAGATTCGAACACCATTATAATAGAGTGAACTGATTTGCTAACAAACAAAAGAACTTACCACCCGCAACGAAATTTTGTTTGCTTTGCCGCTAATTACCATTGTTGCCATGGCATAGTGTCCAAGGACAATGAGCTTGAGCACGAAATGTGGGCACAGGGCTTGTTGGTAACTGAACAAGAGGGTATTTTCAAATCGTACAATTCTACTAAAGGAATTTTGCCTGCTGAAGACAAGGTGTTATATAGCTTTGCGGTGAAAAATTTTATAGACATTTGCGGAGTTCTCAAACCATTTACTTGCAATAATAAATCGTTTTACTCACCATCTTTGCTATTTTAAAATGTGCTAGCGATCCCGCATAAGATTATGGCGCTCTCATGCGAATGCCTATCCGGGTAAGAGTAGGATACAATTAATTTCTTCCGTAAGCGTTTCTTCTAATGTCGCGTAGTGGCTATTATTATTTGTGAGGATAGCCTTGACCTGTCACACATTCACCTCTCAATTTTGCTACGTTTCTATTCCAACAAATCACGAGTCTTTAGCGTTCGTGGTCATTTGTTGAGCTGAATTATGTGCAAAAGACAAAATCAATATTGAATTTAGAGTATTGGTTTTCAATTTGATCCAAATACAGCCACGCAATGCAACGATAATCTGTGTTCCCTTCATTTTTTCCAAAATTATTTTCCCATCAGGACGTGCAAACAACAAATCTACAGTTGTCATTCAAAAGACAAGTGTTGAAAAATGCGCAAATTTACCAATACCATTCAGGTTTTGTCTGAAATTTTATTTTAACCACATACAGATACAGCTACACACTGTCTCAACACGATAATCTGTGTTCCCTTCATAATAAGTTCTTCTCAATAATGATTTCTTCATCGTCCCTCTTTTCTAGATTCCCTGCATGAAGCTATTCACAATCACGATCTACTGGCGCACTGACAGGCGATTTCGAATGGAGATGACAAGCGGGTGGCGTTCTCAAACACGGGGAGACATTATGCGGCAGACGGGTTTCATTTCACGGGTTCCATTTTCGTACATTTGTGCGGTTCTATTTGCACTCTAGCATATAATTGCCTTCTTTGATCACCGAGTACGGAAGAAGAGGTATTTTTGATATTTTCGATGTAATATAGTCGTAAACAATCAGCTAAGGCAATGTGGTAAATCTTATCTAGTTTTGCTTTTTTTTGCATGTTAAGCTTTTCTGTTAGTTAAGTACATTTTTACTGTAGGGCCTTCCTTCCCCTTCCCCCCACTTTCACAAAAAACCCAGAACCCGATTTGTGTGTATAGTCAGAGAATAAGTCTGATTTGTATTCATAATGACTATTAGATCAAACTAATAAGTAAGAATCTTATCCATTTCCGATGAAGATCGTAAAAATGCCGAATAGCATGGCTTCGTTGATCTAAATTTAGAACTTTCTTTCTGAGATGTATCTGATAGTTGAAATGCACTTTATAGCTGTATAGATGGATGAGTGATTGAATGATGATATTCTTGAGTGGCAAATTTGATAGAAGCGGATAAATCGCAAGGATAACAAAAAAAGGAAAATAAAAACGATCAACTATGTATGTCAATGTTGAAGGTGCCATGTCGCATGAATGCTTTAAGCTATGTACATAGTGAACTTTCTATGTGAAAATTTATCCCACCAGCACTCTTTCGATATGACCTTAACAAAGTTTTCTTGATGTTTTGAGGATTGAGATGAACAAGCTTATAATTATGTGGAGCTAGTAGACCCATTACATTTGAGACGGAGCAGTGGATACGCAAGCTCAAATCATTTCTAAGGTACAGTTCGCAACTACGCCTTGACAATAAAACTCGAATGCTTTTATCATAACACTTATTGCTAGATTTGTCATATGGTAGATGCTGTCGTGTTTTTACCATCTAGCCATACATACTATCGCTTTTATGCCAACGAAGAAACATATTTTTTTGTTTAAATAGCGATGAAAAATTAACTTCATATGCACAAGTTTTAAATGTCTTGAAGACGGCGTAAAGCTTATGTATTGAGCGATTATTGTGTCATTTATTTATTTTCTTTGATGGACTCTAGGTGCGCCCGTAAATAGGAGTTAAAAAAACGGAAAAGAAAGAACAACAAGAACAGAAACAGCATTAGTAGAATAGAAAAGATAAAGAAAAGTCTTAGACTTGTTAGTAATGGTAAAGCTCGTACTCGTGGAAAATCATTCAGTTCCAAGGCGTTTCATTGCTTTTAAACGGACATTCTCTTATCACACTCTAATAAGCTATGTCTTGGGTACGATACACCAATTTGGAAAAAGGCCAGACTATTTATTTACTATTTATTTATTTACACCGACTAAGGCAGATATTCATTTCAAATAATCTAAATGTGCTAATTATCCAGAGTATGGGTCCGAGTTAGTTGTTTATGACAGCTTTATTGCTGACTAGTAACTAAGCTAATCTTTTACCATGCTAATCCGTACCGTCTACATAGTTTGAAAAATCTAGCGGTGAAAAGTAGTCCACGTCTACTTTCGCCGTTTTCTCTAGCTAGATCTGGCCAAAACCATAGCTATGCTATTTATGCAGTTTGGCTTCATGTCTATTCATAGCTTTTCAGCAGATAATTGTAGGCTATACATACTAATTAAGAATTTTCCACAACCTGGCTGACGAAAATTGCTTAAAGGGAGGTAGGTATGAACACTTATAGCATTTAATCAGCGCTTGACTGGGATTTCAATTTGAGATGTGGACTTCAAAAATAATGCAAAGACCTTCCTTGAAACTTAGTTTTCATCTTACTATTAGCAGGGTAGTTCAGATTACATGTATTAGGTCATTACAAATGTTCTGCCGCCTACTCTTTCGACCATTTATGTTATCTCAACGTCTAGAGATTAGACAGTTATTGATTTTGTAAGTATGTAGGGGAAGCCAGAGAACATTAAATTTATAATAAAGAAGCTGCAGATCTGAAACAACCAGTAGATACATGTAACCTATTATACGTACTTTATTTTTGAAATTCAAAAGGATAGGCAAAATTGATCATTTGACTTATCAAGTTGATGCAATAATGCGTTCCTTATTTTGAAGCAGCAAAGAAGGCACAAAAAATGTCTGAAGTATAATATTCGATAGAGCAAAGCAAGCTCTAAAAAATGGTGTTCGAACAATCGCTCCGGTTCGACGGGAAGAGTGCGAAAGAGATCTAAAATTTTCAAAGTTTAAAAACCCGAACCCCGTGTCAAGATATCGCAAACTTCCAACTTGGTCAAACATATGCATACTATGCACATAAGATATTCATACGCACATTTGCTGTACTTTTTCGTAACTGGAAATTGAAAATTAAAGAGAGGTCAAACATTCGAAGATGTTTTTATGTTGAACTTAATATCTCCCAACTAACGCCCGAATGGGGCAAATTTACTGTCATACTTTCAAAAGTTTGTAGTATGAATTTGTCTAAACGGGAGAATCCAGTTGTTTTTACCAAAAACGCCGAGTTTGATTTTTTCAATTCCTAGCTATGGAAAAAATACAGCAAGTATACAACTGCATAACTAATGCTACAAAATATACAAATATGTAATTTTTATGAGCAAGTTGGAGGGCTGTAGAATTTTTCTGCGCAGAGATCCGATTTTTGTTCTTTTAAAAATTTTGGAATTTCATAATTTCCGTGTATCAAACTTTTTAAGAGTGTTTGAACACTATCTTATAGGGCCCTTTGCTTTTTTAAATACCAACTTTCTTAGAATTTTATAGCTTTTCTGCTGCTCAAGGATAAGTAAATGCATTAATTGTGCATCAACCCAATACCATAGTTTCCAAGACATTGCCACATTCTCAAAAACTCGAAAACTGGATAAGCTAGCTGCTTATTATAATATATGCTTCAGCATTCTGAATGACCAAAAGTGTTCCGCAATAATCGTTCATCGAAATTTCTGGACTTGCAGGTTTTCGGGTTCATCGCGAGCCTTATGATGTCCATTTCATCTGATCTTGCAGCGCTGCAGCAAGCTGGTTTCTGTTCCAATTATGTTTCGAAATGGCTTCGCTGCGCACTATGAGTGCATGTACGGATCAGCTGGACACATCAGTTGAGATATGAACAATCCTTGTTTCATTCAGAAACTTTGAAAGCTGTCCTTTCTGACCGGATGCTCTAAAGTGTTTACCACAAAAAAATTTTATCTGGTCGTCTTGACATTTCTACCACTTGGGTTTTTAGTGCTCTGATAGGTTGGCTAATAAATACGTTTTGATACGCAAATTCTAACGTAAGCTCACTTCGAGTAACAGTTATTCAGCTGAGATTTTTTATGTGGGGTGGGAGGTACCTTCAATTATCGTTATACTTCAGTGAATGGCAATTATGCCTTTATGTGGCTAACCTTAAGAAAATTTCTTTTGAATTTCCAAGTCTCGTTCTCTGCCTGTAGTGAGTGCACAGATGACCAATTTGGTGACTGAATACAAACAAACTTTGGCTACATGGCGAACAGCAATAAATTGTAACCTGCTGTTTGTAAATTTCTGCAGCCAAAAGGGGGAATTTTCAGGCACTTGAGCGTCGATGTCAGTTTTTGGGTGTCCAGATCGCTTGAATCTAACCTTCTATGGTAATGCAGATGGATGGAAATGTGAAAATCTGTTGAGGGTACCAAACTCACATTGTACTCCCAACTTCTGTTCTTATTTAAAGGATGATTTTTCGAGAATTTGATGAAATGGTCTTACTATTCTTCTTTCCTGCACCATATCGTCATCGACAAAGCGACTTTCGAAAAAGAGCTGACATTCAATTCTTTTGATTTGTTCTTACAAATTGTACCATACATTCGCACATTTATTCAATAAAACTTCCAAATTTATTTTTTGACCTAATATTTTTGAACAACCTGCCTCTGATTCCAAGAGTTTTTAATCACGACCAAGTAAGGGAGCTCTAGTCCTTAGCTATATAGAAGAAATTTCCTATGACTCTGATGACTTTTACTGCGCAATCGGCACTCCATTCTGTACGGTATGCTAATTGTATCTTAGTATTACGGTATTGTTACATTAGCTTCAGTTCATGAATGTAAAAAAAATGCAAAACTGTTGAAAGTACAATTATCTTTCAAAGTAAAGCTTTGCCAAGAGAAATATATTTTCGAAATTGGGCTTCCTCAGAAAGATTGCTGAATTACTTCTAGCAGCACTTAAGTTTTGTCAATAAATCGATGGTACGTATTGTAGCCCCACCGTAACCCTGGCGTAACCTCAAAGCAACACATTACTGTGCGACAACCCTCTCCTATCCCATAGTTTTTATATTCCCTTGGAATATCTTGATGGCATGGATAAAAATGTATCATAATTTATCTAACCTACTATTTTATTCAAATTTATTATTTCCAAATTAATGTTGGTAGAGATAGATTTTCCAGCACCATTTGGTATCACCCTACCGCTCAAAAGCGCAACTGGTTTAATGGCTTTGTGCTTACCTTTCGCAAATAAAAACCTTTTTGAAGCCATAAACAAGTGGGTAAAGTGTGTAAACAGTCCACAATAGTCGATGCAAAATGTCTAAAGTGTGTGAATTCAAGCCAGAGATATTTGAAAATTTCGCTTTCGTGCTCGTATACGATATCTAACCGAACCGGACGGACTATCGGAGAGTGTTTCGAACAGATTTCTCTCGCATTTCGGAACACTCCCTGAACGGCACGCAATTCGGCGCGGTAAACACGGTTTCTATTAGGTCATTCTGTCTCTGGGATTTGCCGTTCGGGGGTCCCTTTCGTTCTCACGACCACGATATCCATGCATCGACGATTCCGCGGATTTTTCCCTAGCGATTATACGAGCGATTATTGCATCAGCGCACTTTACTAACTAGTACACATCGCTCAGGCTTTTGGACCAGCCTTGGGCTGCTTCTTTTGGGCCGAAAAGTTGCAAGCCTATTCTGTCAGAAGAATCTGGCAGCTGGAATTTTGCACTAGTGCTATATAATAACATTTTCTGCATCCCTACATTCAGTATGTTTTGACCAAGGCTAGATATAATATCCTCATTCATACTTCTACAACCTGTGTGGCCTCTGTTTTACTTCCCACCCTACAACCGTTGCGTAATCTATCACATTGCCCTGAATTCCCCACCGTTGACATGAATCACATTGAGAAAACTGACAATTCTTGAAAGTTTTTTGCTGTTGACAAATTTGTCACAGATATTTTAAAGTAGGTGAACGCACATCTTTGTTCCAGTGATGTTAGGCACTTACGCGACCATAATTCTACCGCGCTTTATAATTTTTCAAACACTCTTCAAAAATTAGCTTAGTTAAGACTTGAAGCTTTCTAACCTATCTGGTTCTGTAACTTTTTGAAGTTGTTGTATTACACAGTTAAAAAAAAAAACACAAATGATCTATGCAGCTACATATACACCATCGAATTGTTAGTCGTTCCCTATGTGCTTCACAATGATACGTACATATTTGCATTATTTATGCTGTAATGCTTCTAACACAGGCTCAGATGTATAGTTAAGCCTTTGTATGTTTCCTCTGCTTGTTGTTTCTTTCCCCTTGAATCTCTAGCATAGTTATTTATCAAGTTATCTTGCACTTCTTAAGCTTTTCGTCAGTACGACGAAATATTCGAGTTTTGATAAAATATATAAAATAAATTATAATATATAATATATTATAATATACAATCTCAATTCAAAGTACTGTAGTCAACACTATATTCTGGCAGAATATTTGATAAGTAGCTATGCATGCTTATCTGCACTTCATAGATATACAATAGAGTATCCAGAAATGCAAAAAGCAATTTTTTTCCAAAACAGTTATCGTCATAGAGATTAATAGTTTTTTTTTCTCGCAAAGGCTAAGGATTAGAAAGGGAGCCACATTGGCTATGACAAAATCTCTCAGCGCGAGTTAATTGTCCATGAAATTTATAATTCAATTTTGTTGAGAAGTGAGAGCTTTTATAGTAATTATCCAGCTCTAACTATCCGTCGAGTTCGTCATTCTATAAGAATAAAATCGCAAAGTAATAGAAGACAATTTTTCAGCTTCAAGGAGAGGGACACAAACTCAAAATTTTCGAGATTTTATTTTACAATTTATTAACTTGGCAAAAGTGAACATCTCTGCTATTTGATAACTTGATTATTAATCTCACCATTCTGTGTTTTAGTCTAATGTAGTTTTGACTGGTAGAATGCTGCTTAATAAATAGTAGGAGATTTAGACAAACTCAGTAGGTCCACTAGCCATAGGGAACAGAATTCTTTTTCTATTCGTGCATACTCGTCTTATTGCTTCCTAACTTCGTGACTTTTCTTAAATTACTCCTTACGTCACATAATGTATTTTTTGAATGTCTTTGAGTAATCAATGCTTAATGTAGTGAAACGATGATGTTTAGGAGACATGACTGAAAAGCCACCGCCTTCAAAAACAGAACAAAAGAAGAGGGTGGCACCCACTGCCGCTCTACCGAAGGAGCCCAAGGAGAAGAAGGGTATTTTGAGAAGTCTTTCTTTCCAGGTACGTAGGTGTTGACGGTTATTTTTTTAGTTAGTTTTACGCTATATATGAGATTACAATTGCTCCTCTAATTTCTGGAATAGAACGGATCGGGATAAATTCTTCCATGGTTACGAATTTATGGCGAAAACCATCGGAATACTATAACTTTTTTCACTGCATTTTTCAAGAGAAGCTGAAATTATCACTGGACTGCTGAGCACCTACTGATTTTGAAATTTTACTGGAGTTTTGAAATGTTCTCATCCACATTGCCGTGACGTATTTCTCGCACTGCGTTAAGTTGTTGAACATAGCTGATTACAATTTTCTTTATCTTCAGTTTCCTGGCTTACGAATCATTTCAGAATTTCTAGCAAGTTTGGGTCTTAGAAGATGTATGGTCGCATTTGTTTAACACAGTTTTTGTGCAAAGAATTTCGAATTGCTTGCACTTTCGAATATGTAGCAATCAAACAAATTGGATGGGTGGATATCTGTAAAGAGATAGAAAATTGGAAAAACTAGTAAAAACGCAATCGCTGACACAGAAATCTCAATTTTGCATCCGCTCCACGTCTTTTAGCCCTGTTCTCTTCACCACAACTCAATTGCAGTGTTTAGATACTTGTTAAAAACTTTGCAGAATATTTTTTAGTTTTCGAATCTGGGCAAGAGGAAGGACAATCATTACGATATGACTCCTGAGGAGACAACTAGCGAGGATCTTGGTCCCATGGTTGGAGTGCAGTGTTCGGGGACACTGAAGAAGAAGTATAAGAAGAAAAATAGACCAGCCACCTGGTCAAAAAGGTAAAAATTTCTATTTATCAGGTTATTGCATAAGTTTTCTTACCATCTAGAAAAAAAACTAATTTCCAAAAGATTTTTTCCTCGCTTGAAATTTAAGGGGGAATGTTGTGGCATACATACACATGATAAGTTCAAGTTTCGAATTTTTCAAAATTTAATGAATTATTCTTGGCAAATTCTCAACTTGCATTACTGAAAAGCTTATATTTCCGAACTGCCTTCGTATCACTACTGATGCTCTTCAGGAAGTCCATAAAATATTAAAAATGTGAAAAAGAAAATTGGGAGAATTTTTGAAAATAAAGAAATGCGCAAAGCCGAAAATACTGCCAAAATACTGCCTATAGCCCTTCATTTTTCCAACCTCAAATGCCAAATGAGGACTTCACCGAATTTTTTAGAGTTCTTTACATAGAGGAAGGCAAGAAAGTGTAGAAAATTACGCAACAACCTAATATTTCACCTAAAGCAAATAAGAAGAATTTAGATTCTTCATTCTGAAAGAATGCTTCTTGATCTACTACTCCACTCGCTATAAGAAGACTTTTGACAAAACCAAGAGGATCGACTTGCATCCAAAGGTTTGCCGATCCAGTTTTTGTTTGTCATAAGCGATTGGTTCCTTGATCCTGTTCCATTAAGGGTATAATTCCACTGATCGGCTGTTCCATTGTGTGTGGAGGTGATGTCGGCAAAAAGTACTGTATCCTCATAGCACATCCGCAATTCCCGTCTGCAATTATAGTCGCTGCGCCAGATTTCAAAACTCAGGACGAATGGTTGAAAGCGCTCCGAAGCGCTACGAAGATGTAATTTTAGTGATTGGGGGAAACTATCGTTGTGAATTAATTGTTCCAGCTCATTTAAAAACACGATAGTCGGCGAGACAATGATTCGTGAATTGGAAAATCGTGGCGTGATGTTGTGCGAGGAAAAGAAAACCTATGAGGAGAAATTAGAGCAAGAAGCAAAAGCACGAAAAGAAGAGCACGATAAGGCTGCGGTACGCTAATTTAAACTTGACATTGTTCCAAAATCTATTTCTCTTGTTTGATCTGAAAACATGGATCAAAACAGAAGAAAGAAAAATTTGAGGTTCCTCTGGATCAATAGTTGTATTATAAGAAGGGGGTAGACTTTCGCCCATTTTTACTTGTGAATCGGTACCACAAATAAAATTAATATGCAATTTCAATTTAATCCATTGCCTTAGATTCTTTTAACTCACGTTAGATCGAAGGAAAAATTATCATATTTGTGGAAAATAACTATCAAATGTAAATTGCTATAAGTGAATCAAGGAAAATCATTGAAAACTCAAAGTCGTCCTTCTTATCAATTTATATTCTGCAATATTTCTTTAATATCTCTACGGTTAACTGGAGCTGTTTCTATAAGGTTGCTTTCACAACAAAGTTTTATTGGTATGAAATAGATTTTAGAGGCTCTGATCTGTAATTTTAGGAGCTTACTCGAGTGAAAGCCGAGCTCGAGAGTGAACGAGAAAAGTTAATAAGGACAACAAAGAAGCTTAAGGACGATCTGCAAAACGTCAAAAAGTGAGTGGTTGCCGAACATTTTCTCTCATTCTCGGCATTTTCTTCTCCTTCTTTTGTTGATAAAGCACAAAACCTATTTATCCTTCCTCATATTCTGTTGTCAATTCCATTTCGAGTTCAAACTTATTGCAAAGTCTGTGTGATATCTGTAATGTTGTTTGCTCTTGGAGTAGAACACGTCTTCAGCCTAGCAGAAGACTAGATATTAATGAACTCCAAAACTACAAGCCGGAACAAATTTTAATTTTGTAGTTCTTGTTGTATACACAATCATAACTAGGTCAGCAGAGCAACGTTTGCAATTTTGTTCGATTTTTACGATGATTCATAGTTCAGTAGGTTGAGACAAAAATGCAGGTCATGTAGTTTTTTTTCCTCTTGCGCAAAGTGATTGCTCACACTAGCCAGTTGAATACTCACGTACAAATAATCACACAGATTGCGATTGTAGGTTAGGTACATAAATTTTTGGCTGAATATGCAGTTGACTGTGTATCTCTGAGATGAGTGAAAAGAAATCAAATTATCATATTTTACCTTTACCAGATTTCGTCGCATAAGTCAGAGTTTACTGTGAGGGAGAAGTGCAAAGCAAGAAATGAATGTCAAATTGGAAATCTTATTCTCGTTCGAGGGTTTATTGCAAAGTGCATATGTGACGTTTACATGGGAAAAATCTACTAATCAATTTACTAGAAGTTTGTTAAATGGTTTACATATGTGTAGAAAATTCGGGAGGGCCTCGCTTCAACATATACATGGAAGGAAAAAAAGCTATCCAACGACATTATTTTCACTTTTATTTGAAGAGTTACAAAAAACGTGAACGCTTCTGACCACCCTCAACCTTCATTTTTTTCGTTCAAAAATTCTCCTTCTTCTTTTTTATCTTTCTAGATTTTTTGTAGAGTTTCGTGAGCAGAAGTAGCCAATTGAAGGAAGTTCAGAAGTTGAAGCTCTTCAATAACGCAAGTTGAATGATTTGCCAAAAATAATTCAAACAATTTTTAGAAACTCAAAAATTGGAGTTTTTCAAGTGTGACATGTTCATTCGAAATTCCGCAATTCTCCACATAATTTGGAAACAAAAAATTTTTGGAGGAAGTTACGAAAATTTTTTCTGTTCAGTGTTCTTTTTCCTTTTATGTTGAATAGTGTAATAAAACTTATGCAACAACCTAATACAATCGATTTGATTGTCTTATCTTTGATTAAAGTGCCTGAATATGCAGCATTCAAACACTTTCCTCCTTCTGCTCAATATCAGCTTGCTCGAAGTTTTGAGTAGCCTTTACTCAATTAAAGTTTCTCTTTTCTTTTATGAAGAATAATTTCAAACACGCTATAGCCTGCGATCTACTGATTTTAGTGAACTCAAAGTGACAAATGAGACGAAAATGACATTGGAGCAAGAAAAAATTTCTCTGAACTCAAAAACGGAGCATCTGCAGTCAAATATGGAGGTTTGAGCCTTTTTCGTGGTCTTTGAAGTTAGTTATTGAAATTGTCTTTTCAGTCTCTAAACATAGAGAAAGAGAAGATCGAAGAGCAGCTGCACAGTATTCTCCGAGAGCGAGAACAATTCCTGCTGGAAAATCAAAATCTTTCAACAACCACATGTCAGCTGAAAAATCGGCTGACAGAGATTGAAACAAAAACGAATTGTATTATGGTGGAGAAAGAAAAGATTGAGAATCTGTGAGTTTCAAATGAATTTTTCAATGGGAGAATATCCTCTGTTTTCGCATTTGCAATTGTTTGTGATAATCCAATGTAAAAAAATTGGAAAAGTATAGCTGACATTTGTCAAAAAATTATTTCCTGTTAGCTTACTTATCCTTGTAATTCTGCTCCCATAGTTCCATTCAGCCTACGAATGAACGAAAATAAAACTCATGATCTCGAAAAAGAACGACAATATTACACTAATCAAACCAAGGAACTTTTGATGAACTTGAAGGTCAGACTATCTTTTCTATCTCATCAAATTTTCGTCACATCTTACCCCAATCATTTGAGGAAATAAACGAACAAAAAGAACTCACAGAAACTGAACTGCGAGAGCAAGTGATGGCTCGATTGGGGGCTGAAAGGCAGTTACAGGTTTGATCTCTTTTCATACACTATCTAGTACTTATTTAGACACTGATAGGGCTCATCGGCCCAAGAATGTACTTTTAGGCTGCTGAAAAAGCTTTGGAACATTTGGAAATGGCGTTGAAAATGACTGGTGCACAAATGACCGAATTACAAGAGCATATTATGCCTGATGTGCATAAGCTAAGAGGTACATAATAGAAGTGCCAATGGGGCAAACGCCTTTAAGCGCAGTTTTCGAACGGTTTCTGTGGTATTATGTCTGTTTTGCAGAATACTTTGAACAATGCGCACTGGAAGCCCATCTGGAAGCAAATCGAACCGGAATCATGCGAAATGCTGTCTATGCAAGAAAGTAAGTAATTACTCATGACCTCATTTCATGGCTTAATCATTTTTACACACATTTTTACATAAACCCAAAAATAAAAGGAAGTTTTCGGTTCATTCCAGACATACAAGCTTGTAAAAGCTATCAAATTTACCACTTTTTCATTCTCTTACTTCCCTCGTCCACTATTAGTTAAAAATCAACTTCTGCGATCAACATTATCATGGTGGCCCGATTACGAAACATGATATCATTATAAACAGCACTCATTTCTTTGGGATTAGAGGATTTCAATCAAGTCTCCTAGGCTAAATATTGGGTTAACACTCCTGTCATTCATCTTGCTGCTTCTCATGTTAGCTCTCTTCTTAACCCATTGACGACGACGCCTAATTTTGCGCGGCGGCGCTGTGGGACGACGCGATTTTGCACAACACTTTCAGTGTGGGAAGGTTTCGTGCTTATTTACGAATGCAACATTGTTATGTAAACAACTATTAACATTCTCTTGAACGACAGAGCCTATAGGTCCTAAGAATACAAAAAACTGGAAAAAATATTCATATTTGGAAAAAATACCAGACCTGCAAATAATACGACTTTGCGAAAGGTGTGGGCCACCGGGAATCCACGTCGTCCCTGGCAGCAAAAAGCGCGTAGGCCACCGGTGGTCCACATCGTCTTCAATGGGTTAAGAAAGTTAGTGCATTTTTCCTGGCACTGTCCTGGAGAATGGAAGCAAATCTTTGCGCTCATCACTAACGGCGCAACTGGCCTCGTAATTTGTAACAGAATTGGTATCGAATCAGTGTTACAAAAGAGAGTTTATGCTCACATTCATTACACAACTTCTTTCTCTTGTTCAGAAGAGTTTATATGATCTCCACATTTTCTGACAGTTAGCTTGACATTCAAATTCAATTTTTATTCTTCCATGTATATCAAATTTTTTCATTCGCTCCAGTTCAAAAACCATCCAGCAGTGTTGCGCTGGCCCTTATTCAGCATTAGATTGTTAAGTGAAGTGTAAACTTCTGATAAGCGGCTGCCTCCGCAAGTCATAAACTCTGTCTGGTCACAGAGGGTATTCTAAGCGCTAGACACTTCCATCTTTTTTCTTTGCATTCAAGAAATAGCGATAGATGGTTGCGATTTATGTAAGCTTTATGTTGCTTTTATCAATTTTGTTGCCCTCAAGGTCGATCCTTGACGGCTTTACCGAACAAACATCAGCAAAGGCTAATGAAGCTCAAGAAACCCTTGATAAAGGTTTGAGGTAAGTTAAGCATGTTGAAATGGGGATCATGTTTAGTACATATAGTGCCTGAATTCCAAGTTCAAAGCTTCTCCTCTATCCATTAGATTCTCATTCCGTGTGTTAGTGTTCTTATATCCTTTTACATCTGAAAATTTCAGATTACAAAACTATTCTCGCTCTTTTCAGGTCCATCCGACGCTCCAAACGAAACATTCGCTCATCATTTCGACGAGTCTCCCTCAAAGACAAGGAAGATACAAAAGATATAAATGCAAATGCACTTCACAAGCTTTAGATATCACATTTGCGTCTGCTAAACTTAACATTGAGAATTATGTACTGAGATCTTCAATAAGTTATTATTTACAATCAAGTTTGTCTGTCCTGGTCTAAATTTTCAGAAGCGTGCACAATTAGATATGATATCAGTATACCGTAAGCTAATAAATGATGAGAATTTGAAAGATTATACCTCCTCTCTAACTCTTCTAATTCCGCTTCCTTATCCTATCGTCTTCCCATTCTCTAAAAACTTGAGAAGAATCTCATGACAACAAGATTTATGTAAATGTGACTCCATAAACTTAGCTCATGCACCAAACAAACAGCTTTTTTCCATCTAGAAGTTTCGGAATACACCTAAGAAATTTGACTTCCAGTCTCAAAACTACAACAAAGCAATTTTTCAACTAATAGGAGAATATGTGCTGTTCTTACTAGAAGACGGAAATCGATTCCCTCTTGTGATCAAAGGCTTAAATCCAAAATTAGAATTATCATGCATGCACTTTTCTTGACTCTAAGCTTACCTTCCAAAACGATTAACTGGAATATAAAATACTGTGGCCATTTATCTATCTAGTATGGCATTCAGCAGACACCCTCCTTAATTCATGTATTAGGGTGGTCCGAAAGTAACGACAGCTTTGTCATTTTACATTTAGAGGTTTTTTGTTTCGGTCAGCAATAAGCAGGCTGCAACTTAAACTTCACTTACATAAGCGAACTTCGCCTATCATTCTGGTAACGCGTACCGCTCCTCCCTTACAACCCTTGGCGTGGCGCCATGAAGAACTCGAACAGGGTTTTTTGAACATCTTTCAGTCTTTCGCTGCCATACCGTAAAGTCACAATGCAAATACACACGCTCCGAAAGAGCCCTTCATGATCTCCCGGACAATGTATCGTGCATTGAGAAGTTTTCTTTGTTTTCAGGAAGAAAAGGCAATTCAAAATCTGCGATTTCTTGGCGCAATGAAAGGCCAAAAATCATTCTTCAGCTTATATGTTCCGAAGACGTAGGGAAATTGAGGTAGACTGCATCTGAATGGAGAGATCATGAAGAGCTCTATCGGATGGTAACCAGGAAAGTGCGTTCACTTGCAAATTACAAGTACCTCCGGTTTGAAACGCTTTATGACTCATATATCCTGACTCAAAACCAACGAACTTCCATAAGTTGAATCCATTGCAACAGTGGTACTTTGGACGATCCCACATGCTTGAATGCGCAGATACTGCTAAAAAAATCATATTTTGACAAAATGACTGACTTCGCATTTCATCAGGTTTAAAAATTATCAAACAATTGCCTTATATAGATTTGTCTAAAAGAGAACAATTTCTTCTGATATACAGGGTGTTTGGTAAGTGACTTAAAGTACTTCCAGTTCGAATTTTGACGTGCTTTTTGCTGCGCTACAGATACAAACTTCCAAAATTTTTAGAACCGAAAAAATTTAGATGCAAATTTGTGCCGCGATTGTCTGCTACAATTTAGCACATGAAAAAATCTTCGTTCGTTAAAATCTTCGAAATCGTCAAAATTCGAACTGAAAGTACTTTAAGTCACTTACCAAACACCCTGTATATTAAAAGAAAATGTTCTCTTTTCTGCTGAAGAACTTTTGTTATATTAAGAAAGTATAACTTAGGACTACTTTTGAAAAACCGAAAGCTGTTTTCGTTTTCCACTGTTGAGAAAAGGTAGAACAAGTCAGACAGCGCACTCTTCCGCCCTCTTCAAGGGAGCTGAAAAATTTGTTTGCTTTCAAATTTTTTTGAGGTATCTCGAGGAAAAAATATTTTTCTTTGATGACCCGACCACTCTGATATTTTGCAGTTGCTCATGAAAATGAACGTATTTTCACATCTCTGCATCAAACCACCACTAACCCTCATCATTAACCTTTTACGTACTAATCCATTGGGCAGCTATACTGATCATAATTACTTCCTCCATCCTCCTTCGTACTTTGAAAGGTCTATTCTTCTTTGAAAGATAAGTTCGCTAAACGACTTTTGGCCAATTTGAATGCTATTCCTCGAGAGTAGTAACTTTTGTGAGAGCACCCCACCGTCTCATTCTTTTCCTTTTTCTTTATTACTTTCTTTCGTGGGTTTTAACGCTTTTTGTGCACTTTCTAATATGCCAAGCGCTACAAATTCGAAACAAGGAACGAAATGTGTAGAGATCTTGCGCAAGCATTTGCAACAAACACGCATCTCTAGATATTACAGGCTTGTGCCAGTTTGTCCGCTGCCACAATAATTTGTCGCCTTCTTCCAACGATTGTTTTAATGAATAGCGAGGATTAAAATAGATAAACAATTTCATTTTCACATTCCAATCAAGGCACACCTCACGCACAGGCTTGGACAAAATATTTTATTCTTGCAGGAATGGATACAATGTAATTTTTCTATGTATATTACGTTCGACGATATGAAGATTGAGCTATGGACTACATAAAAGTCCCCAATTGCATATTGCCATATAACTTGGAACTGAATGGATGAGCAGTTATCTACACCCTAATAATTGTCCCCCTCCCCTAATGCGCCTAGACACCAGTAAATTTAGAGCGGCGAACACATTTTCTGAGAGTATCATTCAACGCTGAGTCATCGTGGACATCTGAACAATTCTAACAATACAATCGATACATATCTCCATACTTCTGGAGTGAATCATCGCAGATGGCGTCGTTGGCAGTGCAAATGTTGAACAATGTGTCGTCTGTGCGTTTATTTTCTCCTGGCATCTCGCCCCTACTGCTTCTTTCTAACTTATCGTCATTTTCATTCCTGAGTTATCATCACATCCTTTTCTTCTACTTTTTTCACTCTTTCAAACCTGATCCTTAGATTGTTTGCGCCTCAGAAGTTGATTGATAGTAATGGATGAATGATTAAATAAATAAATAAATAACTAAACATTATTGGGTGAATGAATGAATGACTAGATAGATAAATGAGTTAGTGAGTGAGTGAATGAAATAAAAAGGAGAATATAACTTAAACGATAAAAATAGAAAATAAATATAATTAATATAAATATGATAATAATAATAACAAATAATATAATAATAATTACTGACATAACTAATACAAATATAGCTTATATTACTAAGTAATTTCATAAGTTCGTAGAGTTTTCATTCTCGTTCTCACTTCTATGAAGAGCGATTGATTTGCGGCAAGATGCGGTTATCATCGAGAAGAGCTGATCATACTCTTCAGAACAGACTAATTGTCTTCTATGAAAAACTGATTTGCTTTGATGCCTCAGCTTCCAAAGAAGGAATTCTCAAAAGAGAAAAAGAAGCTTTTTCTTATTAACACGTTGACGACGGTGTCGCGCAATGGTGCGCGACAACCTAAACATCAGTTTTAATGTGCACAATGGTCCCAATTTGTGTTCATATAATCAAGTTAGGGTCGAAAGTATTTCATGTTGGCCCCGCCCCCTTTTTGGCAAACTCCGCCCACTCCATTGCCCTCTACAAAAAACTTTTTTTGTTCTCAAATCGCATAGAAAAGCTCATAGATGACAGGGGAACCTCAAATAATTTTGATTTTGAACCCGCCCCCCGTAATTCAGGCTCCACCTCCTCAGTGGCAAGCTCCGCCCACTTTTCGCAATGAGCAATTTCCAGCATTTTTGAGAAGTGGGCGGGGGTTGCCAAAAGTGGGCGGAGCTGCCCCGCCCACTTGCATTTGTGTATCTCACGCATAGATGCATGCATATATATGTGCAGCCGGATGTGAAAATGTCCGGAAACGGTTCGTCCACAGGGACAGACCTTCAAATAAAAGGCTCGTCGTCAACGTGTTAAAAAAGAGCGTTTTGTTCAGATTTTCATGCCGATTATGAGAAGGCGTTTTCTCGTAATATGAGACAAAAAAGGAGTTAGATTGCTTCAAGAACAAAGAGTTTGCAGGGTGTCACCTGAGTAAGACTTTTTGCAGGATGGGCAGGAGTTTCTGCACTGAATTCTGCTAGGCAAGAGCAAGACGGTCGTCCGTGTTGTATGCAACCCGACTCCACATCGAAACTAATCCCTGCTGCACAAAAAGCCTAATAAACAGGTCCAGTGAGCTTTTTTTGAGCAAAAAAAAACTGGTCCCTTACGGCAAATGTCGTCATAGCTGTCCTGCAGACTTGACCGGGAGGTATATTAGTACTCAATGTACTTCTGAGATCTCGCTCTAGCATATTATTGTCATTTGCTCCAGTCTATCACCGTTCATATAGACGGTGTCTGCTTTGATTTTGAAGGGGATTTCAGGCGCTAGTTAGACGACTTGTTTGGGATCTGACCCGCTGAGTTTTGGAAAAGGGGAACTGAAAATCTGATGGCATGGTGGTAGAAGGTTGTGCGCAATACCTGAACATACATTGTTGATTGAATTTTGCAAAAATTTGGTCATTTCGTTGATTTATAAAAATTCTACGAACTTATGAAACGACCTAGTAGAAAGGAGAATGAGCTAGTGAATGAATGGTTGAATGAATGAATGAATGAATGAATGAATGAATGAATGAATGTATGAATGAATGAATGAATGTTTGACTGGCTGATTGATTAATTTATTAAACTCATGAATTCAATTAATCAGCCAATCAATTAAATCAATCAGTCAGTCAACCAGTCACTCATTCTATGAATGATTGCTTTACAATGTCTACAACAACCTACTTGTCATCCAGTAATTACTCAATCTACTTATCCCTAAGTAGTACATTTTCATCGTTAGTTCTAGATACGTTTTCATAAATGACTTTCTATTAGAAGGGGATAATTTTGGTCGGGTACGACTATTCAACATCTTGAATCATCGAAAACCGATCGATCACAAGAAAAGAAAATGTACACACTTATTTTAGGGAGTTCCTTGCCTTGATATTTCATTTTTGGCGAGAAAATTTTTTTCGGTATCGGCTGCTTTGATGCAAAGGACATCTTTGTGAATGCGAAATTTCATTTTATTATGTTCATGACCGATACCATGTCCATACAATATAAAGAACCGCTCTATGAAGTTTCGTACCATATGACAATGAAATATAGCCATTTATGCCATTCAAAGACATAAAAGTAAAATTGCAGCACCAGAAAGCGCGCTCGAAACGATCTCCCAAAAAGGATGTTTATCACGGAAAGGGAGGCGCGCACGACTCTCTGGGGACTACGAAACTGTTCAGCTGGCTCATTTGTCATTTGAGTTTTCTCCACTGCACTTTGTTGCCATTAAAATTTCTACGTCAATGCTCTAAGAGCTGCAGCAAAAGTCTAGCACTTCAGTTCTTTCAAAATTCGTATAGGCACTTGTTTGGTAGTCCTATTGTTCTTGGAACAACAAACTCCTGACGAAATCGCTTAAGAATGTAGAAAAAAAAAGCAGCGTGTGATTTTGTTACAAAGTTGAATCATCGGCCATCAAAATACATAGTGTATATAAGACGCATTTAATATATTTTTGTTGAATTATTTGATCCAAATTTCAGTTCGAAATAATAACTGTCTGTAGAAAAAATTTGACTTCTAAGTTAGAAAACGTAAGTCAAGTAATCAATCGTATAACCATATAATCAGGACTTGCCGGATTTTTTCTTGGAAAACAACATTACAATGGTTAGGATTTCAATTTCTTCACCCACTTTTTCCTCCACAATATTGTTGCTAAGAAGCTTATAAATACAATTCTTCTCCTCTTCCTCTTGGTTCCTCTTTTTTCTTTTCTTTTTCGCTCTGTATTCTTCCCTATCCAAAAAACGAATTCATAAAAAATAAGATTCAAAGGTATGGAACAAAGCTTATAGGACTACTCACCAATGAGGGACCTTTAGAAAATTGCTTTTTAAGTCGTCTTCCTTTCTCATCTCATCCAAAGCCATTTCAAAGAAAAGACATGTTTTGAAACTGTTTTCTTTGAAACATTTATTGTAAACTTTTGATGTAATTTTTGTTTCAAAATACTACAGATTGTAAATTATACAACTCTCTTGAATAAAGTTCTATTACTAAACGGTAATTGCAATGGTTAACGCATTTTATTATTTCGTTTGAGTTTTTTTTTTGAAGATAATTTCCATCTTTGACTGTTTCCATATGAAAGACTGATTTTGATTTGTCATCTATTTCCTCACTGTTACAAGATTAGACGATAAGGCTTCTTTCTTCTCCATTTTACCCTAATCCCTCTAATCTCATACTTCTCGCGAACAAATGTGACATGCTTGGCAGACAAATGGATTAGTAAATGCCACCCATCATGTTACCCCGTGTCTCTTGCAGAGAACCCTCCCCGTATTAGCTTTTCAAATGCATTTTTGGTTTTTTGAGAAAAACTTTCTGGAACAAATTGTCACAAGCGAGCTAGCAGAGATACAGAGGAATTAGCAAAGTGAAACGCTCATCTTGAACTTCCTTCCGAATTTGCACTTTTGCAGAGAATTGGCTTGCTTCGTCTGGTTCGAGTTTTCAGCCAGTTCGTAATTGGACGTTTTGTTCTCTCCTCTTGTTCTCTTTCCTTAAATTTCTTCTGCAAGACCTCGTCATTGTCTTCCTCCATCTATTCTTAGTGTGAAGCGCAAGCAGAACGATTGATTCTCACTGCGCAACTCTTGCAACATTTACGACCAGTGCGTAATTAGAGCATTCTTCATTCGCTTCACATAATTCTTCTACGTTGAACATTTTTCTCTCAAAATTGTTATCTACTACGAAAGTGGATTGGTTAGAGCGAGAATCTTGCAAAGAAACCTTGAGAACTAAATTTGCTTTAGACAACCACATCACTTTAAAATATAGAAACTTTATAAGCTTTGTAATAAAATAGTATTTTTGCTAAGCACAACATGCTTGCGCTTCATTATACAGGGTGTCCGAAAAAATGTACCTACTGTTTTGTAAGTACCCTATTTTCAGGTGTATAAGCCGCGGGGTGGTCCTAGCTTACATCGATCAGCCCGAACACATCAATGGAACTCGCATCCAAAGAACACTATACCGTGCTGCGTATTGCCTGAAAGAATCGTGCGGCATAAGCATCGCTTCTCGAAACACAGTGAAGCAGCTGAGCAGCCCGGGCGAAACTTTAAAAAAGTGCGGCTTATACACCTGAAAATAGGGTAACTCTCCTGTCATTCTTTCAAAAAGGTTTAGATGTCATTTTGTGGCACTGGGTACAGCTTAGATTTACAATATAGAGCGATTCACTAATCATTCATTCCTACTTTAGCATTACCGTAGGAACTTTTATCGTATAGCGCTTTGAACCTGACAGTTCGGGAGAACAATTTCAAAAAGTCTGAAAAACTGTTTAACAGCGTTTTCAGGCATACCGATTTCATTACACAATGTTTTAAGGGCCGGGCATACTTCACGCGATTTCAGTCGCGACGCGATTTGGCAGTATTCCAACTGTCCATAACTCATTGTAAGCATATTCTTGACTCACAGAAGATAGGGCATTTTGTCAATCCATGTAAGTTATACACACTATGCATGTGGAGTTTGTCAGTGATGGATCTGAACTTCTGGCGGATTGCCAAATCGCGTCGCGACTGAGCGTGAAGTATGCGCGGCCCTTTACTGGCTTCGAAAGCTTTTCAAATGGTGTAATCAAATTTTCGAGGAGCAGTGAAAAACAGGGGTCATTACTGATATTTTGCATAAACCTTTAGAGGAAGCATTACTCAGCTAAAGTAATTGTTTCATAATTGAAATTAGCACTTTGACTTGCCCAGTGTGGAAGTTTTCGGCCTAATCGATTCTTTTTTACTGGTGACATATGGCTCTTAACGATTCAAAACCTTCCACAAAGTTTCTACCGTATTCCTACAGTAGGAATGAGTCATTTAACACCTGGGTATTTTATAGATTTTTTGAAATATCATATATCCGATATTATGACATATGAACAAGTTCGTTAACTCTTAAGGTTGCTAATTTACTGAAGCAGTGGGGCAGATTTTTTTTTCAAATTCATTTTTCAATTTCTTTTCAATCAAAATTGTGCACTGCCCAAAAAACAGGTTGTTTTTTTACTTCTGATTTCCTTTTTTTGCTTCGAAAAGCAAAAGGAAATTATGAGTGTAGGTTGACTCCCAGATCGAATTTTTGCTTGTACTCTAGTCTCTTTTTCTGCATAAAAAACCTCATTTGTGATTTTTGCCAAATTTTTCCGTTTCAAATATGCATGAAAACTTCGAGTTCGTCACAACCCACGTTCGTACTGCTGATAACTAGGAACCCAAAAAGAACAGGAGTGGTAGGGACTGGTGCCGGAATCTCTTCTTGCAGCATTACAAGTTAATCACATGTTCTGCGATTGCGCAAACTCACAGATTTCTCGGAAGGGACGCTAATACATTTCAACAATTTCCTCGATCTTTCGCTTCCCTACGGAACGCATTTTGATTGGATTATAGGTACGATAATGTTACAGTCTGTGTCAAAGATGTGCTCCCTTTGCATTCAAGCGCAGCGTTACAGCCCGCACCGCGTTCGCGTGCATACCGCTTAAGCGCCTAAATTTTCGGTGATCGCTGCGCAATGGCCACGCGCTGCGGATGCGTAATTGCTACGGGAAAGGAAGCTCTGGTTGACACAGACGAAATGTTCAGGTTTTTTCAAATATTTTTTGAATAATTGTTTGTCCTACGCGCTCAGAGTAGAGATGAAATCATCACGCTTTGACTGTTAACCTTTTTCTGCTTTTTTATTTCCACTATAGACTGGGTTCTGAATCCCTTTTTCTAAGATTTCAACCAGATTTCCTTTTTTCACCGCCTTTCGCAATCCTCACATCGACATGCCCACCACGAAGCATTGCGCATAACTTGTCGTCGACGTTGATATCCGCCAATTCCCAGGAGAAACGGATGAAACGACAAAGAATATGCTTCATTAGACAGCTATGCATAGATATGGCGTTGTTGTTGGTCGACGAAGCAAAGGAATTCGCTGTTTATGGCACATTTTTCGTCATCTTGTTTTGCAAAATCCCGTAATGGGAACTCTAAGTCTACACCTTGGCTAGTTGCTGATAAAAAGAAGTTTGAGAACTTTCCTAATAAGAAAATTGTTTGAGGCGTCCATGAATGGTGCAGGTCTCTGGCATTTTCAAATCATCAATCATACAAACACTTTAATCTAATCAGCCCCGCTCTCCTCGTTTATACCTGCTCCATTAACGCACCATCACTTTTCAGATTCGTTTCCTCATTTAAGCAGGGCTTTCAGCCCATCATCTATACAATCAGTCAACTAATGATTCAATGGTTCATTAAATCATGCATTCCTTTTTTTCTCTCATTCACTCATTCCATTTTATTCATCCATTCATTCATTCACTCACTCACCGCTCATTCACCATTCGTTCATTTATCGCGTTCCTTCATTAATTGATTAATTAATTTTATATATTCACTCATTCATCAATATTTCATTCATCATTCGTTCATTCATCACGTTCCTGTATCATTTTATTTATTTAGTTGTTTATTTATTTATTTATTTATTTATTCACATTCATTCATCCATTCATTCATTCATTCATTCATTCATTCATTCATCTAGTTATCCTTTAGTTCAAAGGGATTGGCGGCTGGAAGGATGGGCTTTAAGGCTTGTTCAAGGTCAGGGAATGGTTAGAGAGCGCGCTTGCGAGAGAGACGCGGACTGCGTCGCGGGCCTTCCACCTGCCAATCCTGTTTAATCAAAGGGTACTCATTCATTTGTTCATTCTTTCATTTCGTTTACTAATAATCGCTATTTGAACAATAACTTGCTTATCCGTTTGCTCATCAGAAGATTGATTTACTTTTTCATCTTAGAAATCTTGAAAGGCTGAGCATTAGTAACAACTTAATGGCTGGTTTTTTACGCATTCTTCTCAAAGGTTATTGTTTGCATCATCCATCATTATAGTAGTTCACTAAATTATGTACCAAAGTATGTGTTAATTTTGTGCAATACTGACTAAGAATTTCTAACATTCCCCTCTTTCGCTCTTCATCAGTTAGTCTCACAGGATGATTCATTTTTTCGATTTGCAAAAGAAGCTATAGCAAATGCTCCTTGCTCCAACAAAAACGAGGCTGTTTTACTAAGGCAAGCAAGTTTTATGATAATTTAGTCTCGCGATCCTGAATAGATGTTTACTCCACTGGGTAAACGGATTGTTTACTTCTGCGACTGGATTTCGGTCGCATTCTCTTCCTCAGTCGTACTCCAGTCTTTACTTTCGAGTCTCAACCGAACCAGACCATTTATTCTTTCATTTTTGAAAGCTTGCTTAATTTAAGGAATGATAAAAAGGGGGTTGAGCTCTGTTAATGAGAAAAGGCAAAAATCTTTTCGGTGCAGCTTTGACAGCTTGTGCGCAGACGGCTTCACTACAATATCGAGACGCATACTTTTCAAACTTTTCTGGTTTTCTGCTTTCCGCGAAATGAGAGGTAAAGTGCGAAAAGCTTCATACAGACTCTAAAGATGCTAAGTCGATCATTTTATCTGGAAAGAGCTGTACAAAAAATTTGTCAGAGTTCAAACGAAGGAGTAAACCCTTGAGAATTCGACGTAGCAAAGTACCAACCAGTGCCGGGGGTTGCCAATTCATCTTCAACTTTTTTGTAAGACACTTCAGTCTATCTTTTGCACTCTTGAGAAATCAAAAGGAGCCTGGTGACAGCTCGTAGATGATTGATATTTATGATTTATGATGTTGTCGACGAAACATCTCGTGCCGGCCATTTCTCATTGGATCGATCCCGATGTTGGACTATACATTTTTTTCTTGGTTGGGCTATAAAAAATACGTTGCAAGTGTTGTATAGCAGGCTTGAGAGGCCTAAAGTTTTCATAGCGAGTATTTTTTTGTGATTTCAATAAAACAAGTTTTGGACTCCCACTTTATGAAAAGTTAGTGCAATTCTCTAATTTCAACTGCTGGAGAGTTAGTTCATATTTATGTTACAGTCAATTGAAGAAGCTGCTATGCATCTTTTCATAGTACTGAATTTCTATGATTTGCTGTTTTTTCACAACTTATCTCCTTCATCTAGTTGCCGTAGTACCCACACATGGATCTCCTCTTTTTATCCACAGTAATAAGAATTTATATTGAAGTTGGATAGCTTCCACCTCTTTTGAAGCATCTATATCGCTGGAAATATTTTTACTTACAGAATCCTCTCTCAAAATCCTCTTGTGCTGCATTGTATCCTATGCATTTTCAATTGAAATGATTTAGTTTAGGGAACGCTGTTTCCGGTAGAATAGATTTCAAATCCCTCGAAAGTTCTTGAACTAACACAGACACGTTGAGTACTTTCTAATCCCTCATGGCTCTCCCTCTCCTCCCGTGCTATCCCCTCTATTCCAACAACCTTTTATGAGCAGTGCAAATAGAAAGGTATCCAGTTTCTAGCAATTATGAATTGGGGTGGTGGACATGGTTCCCTACTTGCTGAGCCCATAAGCATGGAGCCACCAAATTGAACGCAGGGCCAAGGCTCGGCACGAGCTGACACCGGGGAAATTTCAAAACGAAGTCCACTTTGGTCCTGAATCCTAAACGTATAACAACCTCAAAATACACATAGACTAAATGAAACTTCACAATTTTTGTGTCTTTTCGACCACAAAAACGATATCCCTTGCTTTTTATCCTAAAAACGATATCCAGCTTGACCCGGTGCCACCTCTGCCGAGCCTTGGTCAGGAAGAACATTGAGGACCAGCCAATTTTTTTCTCTGTAAACAAACTGTTTCGTATGGATATGATAGCAGCAATTTTTAAGTGAATAGCACTTGAAATAGTATGAAGTAGTAGATAAAAAGATCAAACAAAAAACACTTAAAGGCCGGGCATATTTCACGCGATTTTCGCGACGCTATTTGGCAATTCGCTAGAAGTCTTCAGATCCAACACTAGCAAATGCACATGCATAGTGTCTATAGCTTACGTAGATTGATAAAATGCCCTGTTTGCTGTACATTTGTATGCCTACAGTGAGTTATTGGCAGTTGGAATATTGCCAAATCGCTCGCGACTGAAATCGCGTAAAGTATGCCCTGCCCTTTAAGTTTGCTTGAAAATTCTCCAAAATTGTAATGTGTTTTTTGATCTTGCAATTGAAGTTGTCATCGCGGTGCTTATGTGATTGGTACCATGAGGGACCGTCCTATCTTACTATTGCAGTGTAAGTTACCTGACCAGAATCAAGTAGTAAGGTCCACCCCCTTCTGGCGCCTTTGCCTTTCGCCCTTTTGCCCTATATCTATTATATTAGGCCTCCTACAGGACATTTGATTTAAGGGCCCTTTCCCCTTTTTCAAAACCAAATTTTTTCAACGTTTAAAAGCTGTTAAGGTGTAAGTTCAGGCTAGCGAATGGGAAGGTAGTTTTGGATAAAAATTTGTTGTAGACTATTATCATGTTTTTTTAGTTTATATGCTTTTGTGCGCTATCTCAAGCTCGATAGATTTTTTTCTGTCTCTAGTAAAGCGAAGTGAAGCTCAGCCTTCAGTCGCGGAAGGAACTTGGATAATTAAATTTTCTTAAGATTGCCTTCTTCTCTTTTTCGAGATTTTTGCACCAAGTTCTATGAGAAAGCATTGCGAACAACAAATCGCGGATGAAAGGTATTCAGTTTGTTGCAAGCTGAAATAACGTGAGCTTTCAAGCTGTGTTGGATAGCTCACGTTATTAGGTCATGAGGATTTGCTCAAGAATTTCCTATAAGATAAGTTGCTGTGTCAAAAGAGCTCCCTTGATCGCTTCTATTATTCCAGTTTCTATCAAGCTTTGTGTGCTTTGTAGCAGGAGATGTGACGAAATGTTATAGAAAGCGAAAAATAGATTGAGAAAAATTAGCGACAATTTAATGTGCTTTCTTGTGTTGACTTGATTTATCGAATCTCACCTTCACAAGTTGATCTGATTAAATAAGCGAGTAGCAGCGTGACATTCAAAGTTAACAGTTTCAAATAGGTCTGTTACTAGAATGAATGTTATACATCGTTCAACGCTTCCATCTAATAGGACCAATAAGAATCTGCTTAGGGCAAAATGCCTCAAGCGAGAAACTTCAGGGTCTGAATACCTTCAATACTAGAAAAAGTCTGCTTTAGTGATTCAAACCAAAAAGGAACAAATGACGTAACTCTGCACCTAGAAATGTGTGTTTCTCTGTGAAGCTGATTTTCCAGAGTGCAATCATCTCGACTGAATTAAGCATAAAAACTCAATTTCTACACGATGTCATTACGAAATGCGCTGTAAGTGTGTTCGATTTGCTGCACCACAAATGGATTCCTGCTCTCAAACTCCTTTTCTTACTTTGTTTCATCTAAATTTAGAACTCTTTGCAAGCATCGATTAACGAAACATTCCTAGAATGACAATGCGGTAAAATTAGTCATTGATGATGTAGGTGTATTTTTAACCTCAAGTCAATCAGCTTGAGCGAAGATGTTCTTTATGCTGTTCTATGAACCTCGCTAACTTTCTATCTACCTTCACTCAATAACAACATGTAGATCATGAAAAAAAACTCACCCTCTATCTTTTGCAACATTTCGAGGTATCGATACTGTTAAAGTGCGAATATATTAGGTTGGTCCGAAAGTTCTTGCGCATCATTTTCAAAAAATCATAACTTCCCTGCCACTCAATGGATTTCGACAAGATTGTATCCGTTCGAAGAAGAAATTCATGCTCTTTACAACCGTTTCTCCCGCATGAATTACTTTGAGCAACTTCGTCGAAGGAAATCAGTCAAGATCGGCATTTTTTGAGCTGGGTCACGAAAAATTCTGAAAGTATTTTTACATGATAGAGAAAATTATGCTCATTACAATGGTACCTTTCCCATGAGCAAAAACGAAAAAGATCGAGAGTTAGGAGCAAATAAAAAGCATTCCTTCAGTTTTGCAATTTTTGAGCACGCTCAAAAAAGCCTAAAAACGTCACAGAAAAGGCGGAAAAGTCATAAACATGGGTTTTTCGATCTCCTCTTTTTAGACGAGTGAAAATCGTGCCAATCGAGAACAGTTTTGTTTTTCGTGATTTTGTCGGATTTTCGGGCCTGCGTTTTTCACGAAAATCAAAATTGCTCTCGATTAGCACGATTTTTACTCAACTCAACTAGAAAGAGAAGGTCACAAAACCCATGTTCATGGCTTTCCCGCATTTTCTGTGACATTTCTAGGCTTTTTTGAACATGCTCAAAATTGCAAAACTAAAGGAATTCTCTTTATTTGCTCCTAACTCTCGATCTTTTTCGTCTTAGTTCATGGGAAAGAAACCATCGTAATGAGCATAATTTTCTCTATCATATAAAAATACTTCCAGAATTTTTCGTGACCCAGCTCGAAAAATGTCAATTTTGACTGATTTCCTTCAATTGCTTGTAACTCTCGAAGATTCCAATACCAGTTCAAGGAAAAGGTACTGATGTAAAGAGAATAGATTCCCTTTTCGAAGGTATATAATTTTAACGAAATCCATCGAGTGGCAAGGAAGTTATGATTTTTTGAAAATGATGCGCAAGAACTTTCGGACCAACCTAATATTATTCTGTGATAAATGCTAGAAATTTTGTCGTGTTTTAAATCGCACTATATGTTTTATTTTATGCTTCTTCTTGATTATATTCTCCTGCCTTCTTCTAAAGAACATTTTCTCTGTTCTGTTTTCCAAAGAAGTACTTCGACATCTTAAGCTCAGCTGAATGTGAAGACAAGAAGTTTAAAAGTTCATTATTTTGTGCTATCGAGACAAGGCGTTGATTAGACTGACTGAAGGTGAAAATGTTCTTCTGCGGATGTAGGGAGTGGAATATCAAAGCTATTTGAGTGTCCCTTTTATTCTAATTCCAAGAAAATATTACGGGACTACCGCTCATTGGCATCGTAATGAAGCAAGATATTTCGGATTAAGAAAGCTTTGATTTATGTGCATGCAAGGTAAAAGCGTCGTCTATCGCAACAATATTAGGAAGGTAAATGACAAAAGAAAAGCTGTGGACAGAGAGTTTTCGCTTGGAACGTGAATTCGCCTTTGCAGCGCATAAACTTTTCTTACCTTTTTTTCCAGACAATAGAATTGCGCTTTTTTTGCAGAAAATGTATTCTTCGCATTTGCTATGAAACTTCTGAACTAAACAACGTAAAAAGGCTTTATAGTGAGGATCTTGAGTTTAGCTGCGTGGTTGGCAGTAAATCAACGTTGGATACTATTGTAGAGATATATTTAGAATTCGATCTTAGCTTAAATAGCAACATTTTAAAAAAATCCTAACTATGTTTAATCCCTTGAAAATTCATTCTAATATAGTTTACTTAGGCTATAGTGAAGCAGGAATTTTGAACTAAGGCTCAATTTTGCTAAGGATTAGCCATCGTTGTTGTGACATTGTCGCATAGGCTTAGGCTTTTTTTCATTTCAACGGACAAGCAGTACTGAAAAGTGATAGCTGTCAGTCGTATTTGACAGAGTTATTCAACTGTCAATCATCCTCTTTGTCAGTTTAGATTTGTTTTAGTGACTTCAACTTTTTTAACGTTCAAATATATTTGTTATAGAAAAATCAGGGATCTTCAGCAGTTACTATTCTTTAGGCTGGAAAGAAAAGAATGCGTTTTTTCACAGCTGAGCAACAGGACGAACCGGAAGAAATATGTAAAGGGTATCATTCGACAGAGTAAAGCAAGCTCTACAAGATTACATTTGAATATTTGCCTAAGTCGTGGCTCACCCAAAGTTCAAAAACAAAGCATAAGAGCAACTCATAGTGCCAAAAATCGAATTTCCGTCCCAAAAACTCCCACAAATCTCTCACTTGCTCCAGCATGTAGCAGATACATGCATTTTCGTAATTGGAAATCAAGCAAAAATTGAAAAATAAAAAATGGGAAACTCCGCCTTTAGCCGTCTTGGGCTCCGCCCCTGAATGCAGTTGTATACTACAAGCCTTCGAGACCCATAATAAGATTTGGGCCTTAGGTATGCTCTAGCTCTTGAGAAATACCATTTTCAGTGCGAGAATAGTAGCCTTTTTTTAAAACACATTCCTATAATTTCTCCCAAACATGCAATCTTAATTAAACTTATCGAATTTTCGCTTTAAGAGATTTCCGGGATTATTGAGCACACAAAAACAACATCAGAAATATACTTTCTATACCTGTACTCTCCTGGTGTTGAAACAGCTATAAAAGAGTCAAAGCCAGGATCTTCACAAGCAGTTGTTTACATCTTTCCTTCATTCTACACCACAAACACTTGAAAGTACAGTCCTTAGGGGCGGCTGTTATTAATGCACTTTTACCTACTCTCCCTCGAGTTGCTAATTTCATGTGGATGACACCATTCGTGATACTTTGTTCGAAACACTGTACCTCTAGTTTCTTAGTTTTTCCTGAGCTTTCGTGAAGTTTTTTGGTCGTACATAAGTTCCATGCCTTTCGAACACGTTATCAAGACATGAGACCTTTCTTTTTGACGGAATTCTAAGGCAAAAGACAAAGTCAAAAATTGAATGCCAACGAATTTTGAGCCCAAAAATTTCGAGCCCCCTTTACATAAACACGAACTATCGCTACGGCCTTTTTATGCCTTACATGAATTGTAAGCGTAAAGCGGTTGCAGAACTTCCTTTTGTACGAAGCAAAGTAATAACTCGCTAATGATTGTACTTTTTCTCTTTAATGAAGAAGTGAACACTTTTGCTCTCCTGCCTCAGAAACAGTTGAAAAAGCTTTTTTTCTTCCTACTTGTTGCGTATAAAAAAACGCTAGTTTTAGATACTTCGCAAAACTTTTTATAAACTATGTCACCTTGTTGCGACTGCAAAAATGGGCCACGTAATCGATGAATTTCCTTTTATCCCACAATGTTTCTATCGCAGTAGAGCTTCCCCGAAAATTTCTGACAACTCTAGTGCAAAGCGCTTTTTTTTTCGACGATGCAACTGGTATTCAAAAGTGCACAGTTCATTGTCAACTGTCTGATAATTGAAGTGCTTCTATCGTTTTTGAAGGAAACACTTCCCTTAGCTATAAGCAATTTGAGAAATATGTATTGATCGTGGCTGATCGAGTAGCTACATTTTTTCATGCACTAAAAATGAATCTCAGCTTTGAAAGGACGAAAAAAGCGTAGATCTATGACAATCAAAGAGTCACTTAAACAGACAAGCATTTAAAAAACTTTTGGTAATTGTCAATTCTACTTGACAAATATGTCCATCGTTCTCGGCATCCCGACTATCTGGCTCTTTTTCGAAAGTTTCATATCACACAGAAGTTGCAGAAGCCAAGCAAAAAAGGAGAGAGCTTCTGCGAGGACAAGTTTTGTCAGCATTTTTTCTAGTGAGTTGAAAAGTTCTACAGTGAAGGCTTAGATACTTCTTAATCCTTTTAACTTATATGAGGAGAAAAATTGTTTCGAAAATGATAATAATTTCTAAAAATTTCACAAATTATGCTTATTGTTATGTATATCAAAGTTAATATCTTATAGTACATTTTAAAAATCAGTATGAAACAAAATCAATAAGTTTTTGAAAATCGAAATTCGTAATTATACTCACATACATCCAATCACTACGAGCTTCTCTCTTTTGAAAAGACTATGTCAAAAAACTAAGATTAAACATAAATTTAAATCATAGTTGACGTTTTAGCAATTTTATCAATCGAAAAACAACTTTATGTGTATTTCTCTGAATCACTTTATATCGTTGTCATATGCCCTTGAGGAATTTTGACTCAAGCACCTTCAGAAAGCGCGAGATTTTTCCTCTCTATTTTATTTCAAACCAGAAGATTTCATTGAAGCTGGATAAAGTAATAGAATTCAAAAATTTGGGTACAAGGATTATGCATCACTTAATATTATACCTAAGAAAATAAACGAATACTGGAGCTTTTAGGAGACTTCGAAATGAACAATTGGAAATTCTAAGGGAAAATTTTGGCACCAACCTCATACCTTGTTCAACACCCGCCAAAAACCGTGACCCTGAATTTAAAATTAATTTTAGCGTCCAAACGTCCATAAAGTTACTCTTTCATCGAGTGCATCGGCATTCCTTAAACGACTGAGAATGAGCCACGATGGGCGCTGTATCAAATTTCCTGCCATGTGACATTCGACTCGTCACGTCGACGTTGCAAATCAGCATTTGAGATCGCTCGGGTTGAATTTCCGTCTGGAAAAAAATTTTCTGTCTGTTCCGCAAAATTCTCATTTTTTCTCGTTTGAGTCCCACCAATGAGCTTTTCATTGCTTGTAAAATTCTGAGTTCACTTTTCCTCGCAAAAAACGCAAGACTGGGAATTGAAATGTTTGGTTTATGTGAGAGGTCTTGCATTTTTGGAATTTAACCAAAGAAAAAAATTTGCTTGGATTCTAGCCAAAGTATTACCGCTTGTTGTTTTTTGCCTGAAAAGGATTTCCTTCCTAGATACTTGACCAAAGAAAAGATTCTGCCTTGTTGGATTTTTGCTAAAATAATAGTTGGATCTTTGCCAAGAGAGTTCTTGTCTGGTTGGATTCTCACCCGAAAAATACCTCGTCTTCAATGAACCTGTCTTGTTGAATTTTTGTTGACTTCTGAATGAAACGCCTTGCCGTTTGGAATTTTGCGATTTTTAGCCTCCACAAAAGCTTCTACCTTCTAAGTTGGCTCTTCAAATACAAACAAAATGTGGGAATAAATTCAAGAGCTGTTTTTCTCACTTTGCTAAAAAAAATTCTACCCCTCCCCCCCCCCTCCCCTCCCCCCGTTCAATAAGAGAATTTTTGAAAAATTCAAAGACCTCTCTTGATCAAAGATCTTCAGTTTTTAAGAATACGGAGTTGTAAGTGTAATAGTTAATCTTCCTTCCACCCCCGCTCTCTGCAGCCACTCCTGATGCAAACCTCAACCATTCTCGAAATCTATCTTCTGAGAAGAAAATTCGAGAAGAAATGATTGATGCTCGCAGGCTGTAATCTCCATTGTGTGCAGTGAGGATATTTCAAATGCATAGAACTATTTATAAACTTTTTTCTCAGCGCAGTTTTCCCATTCCATTCACTATAAATTTAATTTATAGCTCCCATTGCAGCACTATCGCTTCGCATTTGACACTGATGTGTGCATTTTCATGCGATGTTGTTCATTTGAAATCTAATCCAAATCCATCCAACTGCCTTTATCCGATCAATCCCTCAATTACGCTGTTTATTTTCTAGAATTGTTTCAATTTCTAAATGTCTATGTTTTCCATTGTTTCCTCTAATACAAGCTCTTCTTCACATCAAGCAGCTCAACCACAGCTGCTGCTATTTTGTCATATGCCAATCAACTATGCATGTGTGAATACTTGAACAAGTGCCGTTCTCTAGTTTTTTGTTCCAGTAGACATTCTGAACCAAGCTCTATAAATGTCCCACATTTTTTGCACTTCATTATTGTATGGTATGGGTGAGAAGAAGAAAATATGTGAACGCAAATGTGAAACTTGATATTCTAGCTCAGGTTATGCCATATTTCATTAAGAGTCGTTGAACTGAGACTTCAGTAATTTTTTGCTAAACTGTTGCAATCAGCTTCTTAGACAATATAGATAATTTCTAATTCTTTCCGGGGTTTTGCAAGGAGAGGAAGCTGGAAGGTCAGAAACAGTCAATAGAGGAGAAGCTTACATATGCTAATTGTATGAAAGTTGATAATCGAACGTCATCGTAGACAACTTGAAGTGATCTACAGCCTATAATAGTCCCTTATTTTTGAATAATCAGGTATTAGATGGAGGAATATGTAATTTTTTGTTTATATTCTAAACTATCCAAATACCTACATACAACGCAACTCGGAACTTGAGGAAAACACGGATTCACATTTTTCTGTCGTGACGTTCGTGAATGTTACAACTTTTTTGTAGTAAGTTCTGAGATAACGAGTATATCATTGTATTAAAAAATTTGAAATAGGTTTTTTTTAATTCGTCGTTACAAGATTATCCTGACAAAAACGTCGCAAAACGAGCAATTTTTCTAACGGAGGTTTCTGAACTTCGATTAGTGGCGAGTTTTGACATAAACAATGCTTAAAAAATCAAAAAATTTCGACTATACATTCGGTATTATTTGGTTCTTCTCTTTCTCTGATCAAATTTGCTGAGATTTTTTCTGATTTATAAAATCAGAGAAAATTCCAGCAAAAATGAGTTGAATTTGCATGAGAAGAACCCAGAATGTCTATTACGAAGTTCTAATTTTCGCATATCAATTTTCTAGGCTAATTTATCCTGTCAAATAAGTTAGCTTGTAGACCTTCTCAAAGTCTAAACTTTAACTATGAAGTTTGAGCAAGTATCGTGGGAGCCATAAGATACAAGAAAAACTGCTGAATGTTGTTGACCAACTTAAAATCTGATAAATGGACTTAAAATAATGTGCCTTTGATGTCGTAGCAAGCCCTTCTGAAAAAGCATAGAAAACAAACAGGAAAGAAACACTGAATACCCATGTGAGATAACAAAAACAGCCTAGAGAAGAGGAGGAAATGGAGGAGAAGGGTGAGTGTAAAGAAAACTGAAAGAAATTTGCTATGAAGTAGTTGAAAAAAAGAAAAATTCTTTTTGGGCAGGAAAACGATGGAGCTTGTGCTTGAATTTTCGATCTTTGAGCTTGTCTTAGTCATGGAATTTTGAACTTGCACCTTATTTTATTCATCTTCTTATACTTTCGACAAGAATGGTGGAGAGAAGGAAGACAATAATAGCTCACTTAAAGTTTTTCAAACTCTTTTCAAGAAACTACGTATCTTTGTTCATCATTGCTATTCTACCCTATGCTCATTGTCCACAGAACATCTTAATCACACTACCATTCGGTTAATTTGCCTTCCAGAAGCTCAAGGCCGTGCAGACTTTTCCTAGACTTTGTCTACCAAAAAACATTCAAGTTTTAAATCTAAAGCGCTTAGATTGCTTCCATATGTGCGAAATGTTCCGCGTAAAAGTTATGATTCTTTCTGTGAGTTTTGATGCTTCCACCTAGCCATTACATTGGAGCTTTAGCACTCAAAATCCACAACAAGCGCATGCACAGGAATTAAAATCTCATATTTGTACTGGGACACATTCCCCTTTATTTCGATGGATATATTACTTTGAGTATTCGCTCCATCAAGTCATCTACTCTCTAATCTGTATCCCAAAGACGTCAGCACTTCCGAGTCTGAAAAAGATGATAGTTGGCGTTAATCTCATCATGTAATGAGTAAAAATTCAACTTACAACAAAATCGACCAAACATTAGGCATTGCTTCGACATTCAACTGACAAGAGAAGAAAGGCTAGTCGAATTGGCCTTTCTGTAAGAGATGCACATTGACTTAGAGACGAAACCCTGATTCCAAGTATAGCTTTACTATCTGCTGCGGGTTTCTGAACAAGGAGTTTTAAAGGTTTTTATAAGTAAAAAATTCAATGCATAATCAGTGTAAAATCTTTCGCTGACTGTTGCGAAGTCGCAGAATTGCGTATATATGTTTGATTTAAGAATAATCATCGCAAAGAGTAACCCGAAAATCATTCCAGCCTTGAAAAAATTTTACAAGTGATTTTATCGTAGCTGCACCTGCAAATTTTTGCTCATATGAACCTTCGTAACTCTTCACCCTAGAACGTGCAGCAGATAAGGAAGGTAGATTTGGAATCAGCGTTTCATACCCTTTAAGATAGCATCCATCTCATATGAAAGGCTACTTCGATTACCTTTCCCTTCCTTGTGAGTCGAAGAATATAATTTTTGAGAAAGTTGCGTCGTGTGCAAGATTGTTTGCAAGGAAGAAGGCATGAAATTATACGAGAGCAGTAATTAAGAGAAAATCTCTTAAATGCTTATTGAGATATCCATCAGAACCTCTCATCGATTGCAGAAATATTCTTTCACGATTTTTGGGTTGTAAACGTATCCCAGGGGCATCACACTTGGCCTAAATAAAGACTTTTCACTTCCTCATTCTTCCTTCTCCACGATATTTCTTCAAGATTCTTTACTTGAACTCATTGTTTGCAACAAAGATGCTCTCATATCTATCCCATATGATTTCAATAGTTTTCTGAAATTTGACGAGCTTAGCTGATAGGGTTATAGTTTATGCTTGTTCTGATGAATAAATTCGTATCACATGGGAGATGTAAGCGTTATAATTCTGGAACCTGTTATATCATAATTTCTTATTATTTTTTCCTTCCTTTATCCTCCGATGCTGATCCCTGAAAAGAAAGAGGTGCAATAATTATGGTATTTAGTCAATCTGGAATAAAGTTTGTGACTATTTCCATTTAAAAAAAGCTCTAAGTAAGGGCATAGAAGCTCGATATTACTCGCTATTCTTTCGAAGAAGGAATGTTCTATCTTGAGATTGCTTTGTTTTTGCATGCAAATTTGTTCCTATATTGCTGAGAATATGCAATCTTTTCCACCCACGAATCTCTCCTCTCAAAATTGCAAAGAAGCATTTTAAATTGAACGAAATATTCAAGCTTGTGCATTTCATTCGCGATTCCCAGCTTGATACGATTTTAGCGTCTTTGTCCTGTCTTAGCTATGAAAGTGACTCTTCTAGAAAAGGAAAATTTCCGCACCTCTAAAAACAAAACAATAGTTTTTTTTGAATTATGTATTACAACATATTCGTCTTATTTTGGAACTTGCAGCAATATGTTTCCAAATTTCAATGGTGTTTACGTGAAAATATAGTGAATATTTGAACTGCTCTCATCAAACTCAGGTCAAAATTGCTAACTACTTTCTTACAATTTTCTTGCGTAACGTGTAAAAATTACTATTTCTCATCGTTATTCACCTATTGATGATACCATAAGGCTGAATCAGTCCTCTATGAACTACCCATCTCTTAGACACAAAGCACAAAATTAGCTGAATGCTGATCACAGTGTCTTGGGGAGCCATAGGAACATACAAGAAAAACAATTGAATGTTTGTTGACCAACTTTAAACCTGATGAATGGACCCAAAGTAATGTGAAAGCTTTCAAAGTTTCCAAAGCCAAATTACAAACAACGAATATCCAAATGAGACATAGAAGAAAACACTATGAGGACAGGATGGAGGAAAAAGAGAAAGTGGAAGAGATTTTGCAAAACATCTTAACTGTGAGGAATTATTAAGCGGAAAAGAGGAAAAATATGGTGTTATAAACTAACACTTTCTTATCTTATAACATAACAAATTTGGATCTAATCTACAGATGTCATCAACTTCTACACTCATAACTTTATTTTATTCTGCCTTATGAAAGGCTCATTCCTTTGCCAAACAATAAGTTTGACTCTCATTTCTATTCTGCCCTATGCTCATGTCCACAAAACATGCTAATCACATTACAATTCGGCTAACTTGCCCTTCTAGAACTTTACCTGTCCAGACATTTCATGAAGTTTGCTAACCGGGAAGTATTCAAGCCTCAAATCATAAAAACCTCTAGATTGCTTCCATATGTGCGAAATGCCTCATTTGGAACTTATAGGATTTTAAGTGTTTGAAGGCATGCGATCATCAAAACGCGGCTCTCTTTGAACACTATGCAAAGATTTTTACACCAAAAACTCTAGCTTCAAGAGCTTCTTTTTGTCCAAATTTGTATCCCATTACAAGTACAGGTAGCTAAGTGATAGAGTTACCAGTGCATCTAATTCAAAATTACAAGATTCACTTAGTAATTCTTTTTTTTTTCAAATTCCCTTTGGACATTTCGCTCTTTAGCTAGGAACTCAGTCGCGTTACGACCAAAATCCATGGAAATCAGGAATCATTCATGAGGAATAATTGCTTCTTTTTGTTAGTTTGAAAAGAATTTTATACCAAGAAAAACTAATTACTCTCAACTAAAACAATGTATTCCAAAATGAGACATCTATCAATATCATCCAAAGGAGAAAAATATTCACAGATCTCTTGGATAGTGTCATAACCTGCGGGCATCGCGCTTGGCCCATTAGGTCCACCGCTCCCTTATCTCTCTACTAGTATCTCTTCAGAACTCTTCACTTGAATTCTTCTTGGATTCTTTATTTACACTTTCTATCCCTTGTGGTTTAAATAGTTTTCCGAAGTTTGACGAACTTTGCGAAAGAAGTTATAGTTTGCGCTTGTTTTGATGTATAAACTCGTACCACATGGGAGATGTAGGCATTCTCAAACAGAAGCGTAAGGGCATAGGGCTTGATACTATACACTATTCTTTCAAAAATGGAACGCTTTATCTTAGAATTGCTTTGTTTTTGCATGCAAATCTGTTCCTATATTGCTGGGAATACGCAATCTTCTCCATCCACAAATCCTACCTCTCAAAAGTGCAAAAAAGCACTCGAAAGTGCGAATTTCAAGCTTGTGCAATTTTATTTTCAATACTCTAGATTAGAATTTAATTTGCTTTTATCTACGAAATAAAAATTTTTGGGCTTGTAAGGTTTTGTTTTGAATCTCAGTTTATAAATTCAAAAACGCATTTATGTAATCCATAAAAAATTGAATGCAGATTCTCAAGAGCTAAAAAGAGTCTCAGAAAGTCTGGAAAGATATATATATATATAAATTTTTCAAAGAAGGTAAAAGGGTTGGGTGTAGCTACAAAAGTCCACAAATTTATTTCTCTTCTCAGCCATTGTATGCGTTAATCGTTTGTATCATATAGTCAATTTTCATTCCTTTATTCATTCAAGTATTTTTTCAGACTCTTTCTGAATGAGGTCAGTGACAATAGAGTCGTTTGGAGAAACTCGTGATGAACGACGAATAGTCCTGATACGAATCACCAATGGTCAGTCCTTAAATTTATAGAGCGTTTTTGTTATTTCACAATTTTTCAAAAATTGATTATCCATGTGATTTTTCGCTCGTTATGCCTGGAGTTTGGGTCGTCTGAACAACGTACATGCTCCTCTTTTAATCGCTTCCATATCTTGGTAGATTTCCACTCAATTTGATTTTTGAATTTCTTAGAGAAAGGAAGATATGAGAAATCTGAACTGAACTTCTTTGAGATAATAATATGCAGATTCATAGGTCTCGAATACAAAAAAAAAGAGAAGAGTTTGTCAAAGAAGATTACTTACGACGATGTATTCAGATATGTGTATTCATAAGGCTTACCAACAAATATGAAAATTCGCTTTAGAACTGATTTTGAAACTTTGCAGTATATGCTGAAATTTATCATGAAATTTTTGCGGAGAAGCTAAAATGTCAATAGATTGAAACCTTCAAAACCATAACTTTCAGATACATGTTTCGGGACTTTAAATCATAGCTAATAATTGAATTATATTTTTTCCGCTTGAAAACTGCCCAATGCGACTTTGTTATTTGTAATTATCATCATGATACGGAAGTATAGATTTTGGTAAAGACACATTCAAAAAGTGCATTTTTCCTTTAAGCTATATTGAAACTAATAACACCGTCTTAAAGGCACCGTCCACCCTAAATTGGGTTTTGAGCTTTTGGCAACACATGCTAGTAGGGCCTTCTATCAAGCCAATGTCCAAGTCCCGGCGCAAAATGTCGCTTCGGAAGCGAGAAAATCGCTTCGAAATAGCGAAGATGCACGAGGACCCCCATCCATGCCCGCCCCTTCCCATCCATGCCCGCCCATTTGTGCGCTCCTATCCACTCACCGTTCCGGAAAGCCGGCTTGTGGGTTCTGCGGAACGGGATTGCCGAGGCTTTCGACTTCATATTCGGAATCAGGGACAAGGAGGCCCTGAAACCTGGAAGTCGAGAATTTGGGTGAACGGTGCCATTAAGTGAATTACTATTTCCAAGGAATTTTTGATGCGAACCTTTGGATCAACCCGATCTTTGAATCAATGACTTGACTATTCTATTAGGATGATGCAAACTCAATGCATGCTCCTTATCCTGCTGCTGCAGAGAATATATAGAAATGTATAAAATCATCACCTATCAATATATCGATCACTACGCCTCTCAACAATGATTTTTTGATCTTTCAAGCGAAGCGATAAGTCATCTCGATTTATAGCATCAAATTTGAACCCGAGGCTTTGGATTCGCACCAATTTTGAAGTCAACATTTAGGCTACTGTATGGTAGGGTAGATAAAGCAGTGTAGTAAACGTATCATTTGATAAAGAAAGTAAACTTTACAAGATGTCATTTGAACAATCGCTAAAGATTCGTTCAACATTTTCGGGAAAAAATTCCATAAATTTTACTACCCAAAAATCAGAACGCTGTCTGGATAATTCTGCGAGCCTTCAACTCACCAAAAATTCATATGTGCATTTTCCGTTTTTTTTTTCGTGGCTGACAATCGAAAAACTATTAGGTTGGCTAGAAAGTTCTTGCGTAATTCAAACAGAATTCAATAACTTTTCAATGACTAAACCTAAATTCACAGTCTTGTTCTCTAAAAATATTAGAAGCCTGCGCTCCAAGACGGATGTTTAAGTTTAAGACTTCATGAGCTAGTCCCCGAGAACGAAGCTCTCAAATATGGGACTTCAAAATTTGCAATTTTGAGTTTGGAGCCAGAAAATCGCAGAGTGCCGCTAGCTAGCCGAAAAAAATCTGTAAAAATTACTTACACTGCAGAAGTCCATAAGTTACTTTGGAAGGCTTTGATCTTGCACGGTGAAGCAAAAACAAAAAATTCGTGAAATAGTCATTTTGCGGAAAAAATCCACTCATTACAGCATTTTGCAAAAAACTATTTTTTACACTCCAAAAAACGTCGCAAAGTTCTAAATAGGCAATATGTCTTATTTCTGGTTGCAAACTGTGTTTTTGTGGAAAAATTACATCGATGAGGGGATTTATCCTGTAAAATGACAAATTCCACAAATTTTGTTTTCGCATTCCCATGCGAGTTTGAAGCCTGCTGAAATAACGTATGGGCTTTTGCAGTGTAAGTAATTTTTACAGATTTTTTTCGGCTAGCTAGCGATACTCTGCGATTTTCTGGCACCAAACTCAAAATTGCAAATTTTGAAGTCCCATATTTGAGAGCTTCGTTCTCGGAGACTAGCTCATGAAATCTTGCGCTTAAACATCCTTCTTGGAGCGTAGGCCTTCTAATATTTTTAGAGAAGAAGATTGTGAATTTAGGCTTAGTCATTGAAAAGTTATTGAATTTTGTTTGAATTACGCAAGAACTTTCTAGCCAACCTAATATAATAGTCCGAAAATAAGGAAATAAGGAAATGTCGCTTTCTCCACAATTAGAGCTTGTGAAGGCTGAAAATTTATTGTTCTACTTTTAGATGTTCGTAGTATAGAACTGATTGAGACGGAACAGTGCAGTACTTCTTGCTAGAGCATTACAATTTTTACCAAATCCTAGCCACGAAAAAATTCAAGTGTACAAATGTGTAGTTGGCAAAAAGTTTTTTTGAGTAAGTTGCAGGTTCGTAGAAAATTCTGGGCAGAAATCCGGTTGAGCATTTGCAAACTTTTAGGTTTCTTTTTTTTAAATTTTCTCAAGTATCGCGCTTTTCCCTAATTTGAACACTTTGTAGAGCTTGCCTTGCTCTATTGAGTAATATGTTCCAACATTATATCTCTGACCGCTGAAGGAATATGCATTAATTTTGTATCAAGTCAATAATAGCCTGCACTCCTTTGCTACCACAAACTTCCCTTTCAAGGAAAGATAAAATAATTGCAAAACTGACGTTTGCGGTAAGCGGATTTTTCCATTGGTACGACTGGTGGTTTAGACAACCTGGGAAAATTTCTCTGTATGACTAATATGGTGTTATACAGGGTGTCCCAAAAAAATGTATCGAACGGTTGATCTTTAATAACGTCCCTATATGGAAAGCTTACGCGGATCTTTGAGTGTCGTACGTTGAAGCTGGGTTCAACTTAAATATACAGTATAGAGGAATCACAGTTTCCTCTTGGTTACTGTAGACTTGCGGTAGGAAATTTCAACTAATTTCAAGCTTACGACTTGGCGAGAACTGCTTCTAAAAAATCCAAAAAAAAAACCGAAAGACGTTAAACTGAGGTTTTGGGGGACACTGAATCTAATTACGAAGTTTTCCGCTACTGTAATTCTCATCTTCCTACGGTATGCGCACTGTAACGTTTGGCTAACGCGAAGGCTTTTGACGACGTGTTTGTAACTGCAACGTTGATTTAGTAGATTTTGGAAAAAAAGGAAAAATCTAGCGTTACAGTGTGCATAACGTAAGAAGATGAGGAGTACGGTAGCGAAAAACTTCGTAATTAGATTCAGCGTCCCCCAAAACCTCAGTTTAACGTCTTTCGTTTTTTTTGGATTTTTTTTTAGAAGCAGTTCTCGCCTGTAGTAAGCTTGAAATTAGTTGAAACTTCCTACCGTAATTCTACAGTTAAGGGAAATCTATGATTCGCTCTATGCTGTATATCTAAGTTGAACCCAGCTCTACCGTACGACACTCAAAGATCCGCGTAAGCTTTCCATATAGGGAAGTTATTGAAGATCAATCGTTCGATACATTTTTTGGGACGCCCTGTATGTCAGGATGATAAAAAATTGCTGTTTCAGACAAGTTTTATGTAGATGGATGGGGAGTTTTCAACTGTAGTTTTGTCTTCTTCTTGTATATAAAGCTGAATGTCAGTTTGTATGTCTGTCTGTCTGTCTGTATGTCTGTCTGTATGTCTGTACGTATGTTCCGAATAGAAAATTCCATTTCTGAACCGATCCGGACCAAACTTGGCACACATACACTTCGGGCCCCGGCGGGTGTCATAGGCTACTTTTCGTCATCGATCGATATCGATTTTATCGATGTTTTGCAAAATTTGAGCTACGGGGCTGGGAGTTGGCACAGGAGGGTAATCGAGCATGCTGATTACGTATATAATAATGACAGGGCCGGGCGGAGCCGGGTAGGTCAACTAGTAACAAACAAGCAGCGTTCTACAGTAAACCACTTCGGTAATGGTCACTTGGGCTGCGTCGCAAGCTGCCTGTGTGAGCCGTGTTAGAGTACCAGCTCCGTGCTAGCGTTCACGTGGACGAATTATGTCGAACGATTGAGAACGCTCTCCAAGCGCTAGTCCGGTGCTGGCACGGACAACCCGCCACGCAAAGATGGCGATTTTTATTTTTTTAGTCAAGGAAATGTGCGCCGTCGGATGGTTGCCTCACATCTTATACGTTTCTTACTTTATTTCTTTATTTTTCACTGTCAAGATATGTGACCTCTTTCTTAATATGTGTTCACAAACTCATCAAAGCGCATCTCAAGATGTGTTTCAAACGGTGGATAAGTTAGGTGGAAAAAGTCGACAAATTACCAAGCTTTTGAGTTTCCAGAAAATCCTGCATGAAAAAAAAGCATGGAACAGTTTGCAAAAAAAAAACAATGAAAATGACAAGCAATGTCTTCTCTTAGTTGAAATTTTTTGAATTGGTCCTACAAATCATTCAGAATTCATGGTCCTTCTTTGTTAGCGGATACGTAGCACAAAGGGATTTATTGAAACACTATACTTGTAAACAAACACATACTAAACATTATACACTATACTTACTTGTTTTAGGTGATAAACTGATAATATGCAGAAATATAATTGCACAGTCATTTTTGTTGGCCTTTCTTCTTGTTCTTGTCTTTCTAAAAATTCGAAGTTCTAGCTGCGAAAAAGGGTCCGAATTTACACAAATCTTTCTATATAGTTGGTTTCACGAGGCGAGTTTTTACAGTACAAAAAAAGTAATTAGAGTATGCTGTGCTGGGGGTAAATTCATTCAATTATGGAAAGGTTTCAGTCTTTTGTATTCAACCCTCAAAATCTTTGGGTAAACATTCAATCTCATTTGTGACATGACAGAGTAAGTAACTGCATAATATCTCCAATTGTGTAGACGGCGAATGCTCCCGCATGAATATAGTAAAAAAATGAATTGAGTGCAAAAACGAGGAAATAAGGAGAAAACATTGCTTATTCTACTATTGTCTCATGTTTGCGAGATTTCCTTGATGAAACTTCCAGGCAGATTTTATCGGAACCATATTTCCAATTTCATATTGGATTCATTCTGACCTAATAACTGATAAATTTGTAAGTTATTGAGTTTATAACGGTATTGGTACATTAAATGAGGTGAAAAAAAGTTCAAGGCAGATTTTATCGGAACCATATTTCCAATTTTATATTGGATTCATTCTGACTTAATAAATGATATATTTGTAAGTTATTAAGTTTAGAACGGTATTGGTACATTAAATGAGGTGAAAAAAAAAGAAGTACGAAATAATTTAATAAGTCAACATTGCACTTGTAGTGAGGAACGCTTGATTCAGTGTAGTTGTGATACCACGTGCGCGCACCACCCTCATCCCCTTTTCTTTATTTTACCGTTTTCCTGTAACGGAATTTTTTCTCATTACTACAAGATTACTCCAATAATAGGTTGCTCCAAAATTCTCACACTATAATTTTGAAGTAATCTTTCCCACTTCTGGCGAATTTTTCATTATAGATAGGGTATAAGTACTATGATGCAAACAAAATCACACACGCAAATAGAAGCTGGTACACTAAACAGCGTTTTCCAAATTTTGGTCAAGAAAAATTGTAAATTTTTTCGATTGTTTTTAATTGAGTTACTTTCAATGAGCGATTTGTTGCGTTAGAAATGGTTGAGCTTTTCAGCCGATATTTCAGTTTTGTTCCTTATATGTACCTTACTTAATAAGCATTGAAAAAAGGGAGATTTACTGAATGCTGCTAAACTGTTAGGTTGGTACCAGAATTCTGTCGTTTTGTATTCAAGGGAATCGTAACTTCTTGCTATTTGGAGACAGATTTGCTTCACTTTAATTTTTTTTTTTGAAAAAAAAACCTTAATTTGTAGTTCCATCTTAATGAGTTCCTCCTGAACACTGACGCAGGAAAAAATTGGTTGGAGGAAATCATTCAAGCCCCATCATGTTGATTTAGGCCGCCAAAAATTGAAATATTGCAGAATAATCTGAAATATTTAGTATATGAGTTTTAGGACCTACGCTTTGCAAGTGTGAAAAATTTATGCTGTATGGAACTCTCTGTAAGATATTAGGAATTGTGAGTTTACTACAGAATTCGCCAATATTAATCAACTTTTCTTAAGAATCCTAACTTCTCACAAAACGTCGAAACAATACAAACTTTTTTTGGTTGGGAAAGAATGGTCAAAAAACTTCTGTATCAACTTTTTCTGATTTTTCTGCAGCGTTAAAGATTCTTGATGACTTAACTTATAATGATTAAAGTTTATATTGTCTTCCTTTCCCTTTTACCTTTGCAGTCAGTGTTAAAAATAAGCTAGAAAAGGAAGTATTCGAAAGCGAAAGACTGATATTTTTTTTGACAAAATTGCAGGCTGCAAATCCATTGTGACAGCGCAAAGTAACAAATTTTTGAAAAAAAACGATAGAACTTGGACCAACCTAACGAGGGAAGGATACCAACATTAGTAGGCGATTGAAGATGAGATTTATAGCAGTAGGCGCACCTTTGAACGCTGATTCTAAATCTGTTTTCCTTTTCTGCGGAATAAGTTTCCGAAAGAAGTTGTAGGCATTCAAATGTCCAAATTTGTCAAGGTTTAGGTGGCCTAAAATTGACGGAAAGCTGCACAAAAACACCGGAAAGTGGGAAATCATTGAGTATATTGTTTGCAAGGAAGGAACAAAGCCGGTGGGAATTGCATAGGTGTTGTTTTAGAGCTTTCGCTTTTTTTGCTTCGCGATTTTAAGCCACTCAATGCTTGGCAAATCTGGGCATTTTAAACTCTAATAACTTCTTTCGAAAACTTATTCCGCAAAAAAAGAAAAGCAAATTTGGAATCAGGCATTCGAAGGCGCATCTAATGACATACATCTCATCTTCATTTGCCAACTAAAGTTGGTATCTTTCCTTTTTAAGAAAATATAATTAAATCATTTTCCATACTTTCAACATTTTTTTGATGGTACAAGACACAAAGGCCAACCTAGCAAGTTCGCTCGAATAGTGGTGTTGTGTGAACCGCATGTTATCACAAGATATTGATCTTCCGTCTCTTTAGCAATTTCTGAAACGGAAAATTCTTTCGTTGAATGCATAAACCGTCCAGTATTTGAGTTTTTTTTAGGAAATGGAATGCGCGTGGAGTTGTTGAATCTTGGAGCAACAGTGAGATCAATTGTTGTGCCTGACCGAGAGGGTATTATGACGGATGTCGCACTAGGTTTTGACACTGTGAAAGGTACTGAATTTTACGAAAAAAGAAAGTTTCGAAATGACCTAATGAATATGAAAGTCGAAAATATGTACGGAATAGATGATTTTTGAGATAATTTCTTGAGTGAAAAAAAAGTTGAAAAAAGATGTTTGAGTCGCAATACAACCTCGTTTTCCACTCCTGCATTTTCTTTTCCAAAGTTTTCAAATAAATAGTAGAAAACGCAGAATGATCCTATGGTGTATAGTCGTTGCTGAAGATCAGTTGCTGAAAATTACGATAACATCCTGATAGATGGAAGCAATCAAAATATCTTTTGCATGCTCAGATATCGAATTCGGTCACTTCCTAAGAGCCAAGTGATCAGTTTTTTTAAAGTTTAAATATCGTTTTCTGTAATTGATATATTTTGAATTGGTTCCACAAACTACAAATTGCTGTGTGAAGACTAGAATATATATAATATATACTTATACATTTCTCACATACGAGTCCTGCAAAAAAACTTTCGTTTGCAAACTTTTGTGCATCAAAGGTCGCTCATTTCTGCAACCATGAAAATATCAGCTTCCTGTATAATCAGGGTTTCGGAAAGCTTGAGTTTCTTTCAAACAACACGTCGTGACAGTTGCGAAAAAAAGTCATATCTATGTCAAAAATATCTGTAAAAAACAGATGGACTGACGCCGCAACATTTTTGTTTTTCATGCAGAGCCTACATCTTTGTAAAATAAGCGAAGGGGTTGGTTGCAGAAACAGCTAGATACTTTTGAAAAGTCAATATAATACTATAGTTTCTCCTTCAAAGAGTCTTGGCCATGAATTGGCGAAGATCAGCTTTCTAACTAATATGAAATTATATTCAAAAAATAGTTGTCTTCCTGATTTGCCACAGATGCTCAAAATGATGAGCTAATAGGATTTTGCAATCAAATTAGCTGCTGAAGTTGCGTACAATAGATGCGGTAGGCCCCGGGCATACTTCACGCAATTTCAGTCTTGACGCGAATTGGCAATACTCCAGCAGTTTACAAATTATCGTGAGCGCATTCTAAATGTACAAAAGAGATGCATTTTATCAAGCTGCGAGAGTTGCACACACTGTGCATTTTTAGCCTGCATGTGTTGCATTTGTAGACATCTGGCAAACTGCCAAATCGCGTCGCAACTGAAATCGCGTGAAATATGCCCGCGGCCGTACCCCGCAAGGCATGATCATGTATCTTTTTATGATTATTTGGCTGTTTGAGGTTTTAACAAAAAAAGGTTGATTTCATATGTTTCAGCTTACGAATCTGATCCGTTATCAATTGGCTCCACAATAGGGCGAGTAGCTGGTAGAATACGAGATGCACGTTATGCTCTTGACAGCAGAGAATACTTTCTTGCGCAAAATGACCATCCTCATCATCGCAACGGAGGAGCCAAAAGCCCACTTAGTAAGGTTGGGTTGAGTTTAAAATATTTGCCAGCACTCAAAATGCCCAAAGCTGTTCAGAAAATCTGGAATTATACACTTCTTGAAGAAGGCAATGGCGTTGTGTTCAACGTTCGATCACACGATGGTAAGATTCGTACTTTATATATCATTTTTGATTTCACGCTGGACGATGACTTCCAAGATGGCTCAAAAATTTTTTATTTTAGGGGAAGAAGGTTACCCGGGCAATGCGAATGTGCAGGTTTCCTATGTCCTTACGAATCACAACGAAATTCTCGTGCAATTCTCAGCAAACACCGATAAATCGACTCTGATGAATTTGTCTAGCAATTTTTATCTGAATCTGGACGGTGAGGTATGCGAATTGGACTGCAGCGCAATTTTTTAGGTCGAAAATCGATTATTCAGACAAAGCGATCGAATCTCTTGATCTGCAACTTTTTTCTTAGGTCTATTGATCCGCAAGCTAAGACCTAAGGGTCTCAAATTCCAGAACGGTAGAGTGGGTGATATAACAAAAAAAACTTCTCAAAGGGGTTGACATTAGTGGCCTTCATTACATTCTTTTTGCATTTTCCTTAGATGCGTGTTCTAAAAATTGAAAAAAAGGTCAATTTTACGAAGCTATTACGTTTTTGCACGAATCATGAGATTAAAAATCCATTCCAGGGCGCTACTCTTGAAAATCACGAGCTTCAAGTCACTGCCACATCGTACTTGGAAACGGAGAAGGGTGGAATAGTAACAGGTTAGTACAACTTAACCGAGTTTGTTAGTTACTTACTTTGATTTAGGTGAACTAATTGACCTGCCATCAACATCACGAGATCCTCAACCGTTGCGTAAAGATAGAATAGACGACTTCAATCACATTTATTGCTTTGATCCGCTGCAAACGAAATCAGCAAAGAAATTTAGGCACATGATGAGGTAGGTGATTGATGGGGGTTTTTTGTGGGATAAGCAATGAGTGTTGGTTTGATGCCCATTTATCACATTAGTGCCCCTTCACTTGGAAAAGCTTTTCAATCTGGTGCAGCGACTGCAAAAAAAACCTTTAAAAAATTAGGTTAGAAAATAACGGAGGAGGAAAAACTTACTGCAGGGAAATAATGTTGACTCATGAAAATCGTTCATATTTTGAGCACTAGCACAAAAAACCATCAACTACCCTCTGATTCAACTGTCTCGGCGGCTGGAAGGCGGGACTTAGTGACCTAATTAAGGCTAGGTAGTGATCAGAGAGCACGCGCGCGGGAGAGACGCAGACTACATCGCGGCCGTGAGCGGTTTTAACTGGGTCACAAAGCCCCGCCTTCCAGTCGCCAAGTACATATACAGGCCCAAAAAATGTATCGAACGTTTGATCGTTAATACCTCTCTTCCCAAAAGGTCTTTTGCCTTGCTTCAGGTACCGTTTTGTAGAGCTGGCTGTTTGCATTATAAAACGAATCACCCATCTTTCTTCATTACTGTAGGATTACGGTAGAAACTTGAAACATATGGTGTCAATGTGGAAAAAGCTGCCTTTTCAAAATTTTCAAAAAAAAAATGCGAGTACATGTGTAATAGGGTTTTTATGGACGCTGAGTTCAATACTTATCTATTCACAAAATTACGAAGCTTTCTAAACGGTGTAATCGCACTTTTTAAGAACATTGAAAAAATGGCCGCTACCTCTTACCTGGCATAACTCTTCAATGAAGCATCATAATAAGTTGGGAATTTTACAGTTATAATCAGCAACTCTAAGGCTCCCACCAGAGTGCCGAAGCCATGCCAGCGCTACGCCAGCGCCGAGCCAGCGTTTCGATCGATACACGTGTATTTCGTTGGGGCGGGGCTAGCTGATCTAGTTCTCAGCAGGTAGATGTCCCCAACGAAATACACGTGTATCGATCGAAACGCTGGCTCGGCGCTGGCGTAGCGCTGGCATGGCTTCGGCACTCTAGCGGGAGCCTGACTAACCTAGTGTAAAAGTTTTCAGGCTGTTTTTTTTTCTGAGGCAAAATATGGCCTTTCATTGCTTAAAACCCACTTTGAAGTTTCTACCGTAATCCTACAGTAATGAAGAGAGATGGGTGATTCGTTTTATAATGCAAATCTAAGTTGGAGCCAGCCCTACAGATTGGTACCTGAAATAAGGCAAAAGACTTCTCTAGAAGAAAGATATAAACGATCAAACCTTCGATACATTTTTTTGGGGCACCGTGTATACTACAGTACTTCGTAGGAGTCATATCAAAGGATAGTAGGTTAACAGCACCAATCTATTCTGGGCGAAATGCACCCAACAAAAAAAAAGTAGGAACATCATAACAACAGAGAGAGATTTTTGTTTATTTTTGAACTCTAAGTGTTCTGCGGTTGCCCACAATGGCAACCACATCAAAATCCTGCGTTCATTGCGCAATATATTAGGTTGATGCATAATTCCTGCACCAAAGTAGGTACAGACCGCAATAACCCGAAATAATATATTCCAAATAGAATTCGAATATCTTTAGATAGCGCAAACCTAGCTCTACAAGATAGTAGTGCTCAAATATCTGCACCAGCTTTGATCTACGCGAAATTCTGAGCCGAAAACTGAAAAAATTATGCGTCCGAAAACCTTAAGAAAGATCATAAAAAATTGTAACTCCGTTAAAAAAGCTCCTACAAAAATTCTTTCTTGCTCACGCGTAGACGTTTTACATAAGACATTTATCTATGCAGTTGCTGTATTTTTTCTCAGCTTGACGATGAGAAAACGAAGTTTTTCATGTTTTTGCCAAATTAGTGCTGAGATGTTCTAGCACTGACAGTTGTATAGTACATGCCATTAGCAGAGAAACCTTACATTTTCAGCCTTTTAGAACCTTTTAGAACAGCTAGTTCACGAGAAATGACGAATCTAGCTCTCTTCATCCAAATTTTTCTTGCCTAGTTGCCGAAAATTCGATATTTCTCGTAAACCAGCTGCTATGAAAAGCTGAAAATTCACATTCACGCTTCTAAGGTTCTATAGTATACAACTGTCAGTGCTAGAACATCTCAGCATTGTTTTGGAAAAAACATGAAAAACTTCGTTTTCTCAATTTCTAGCTGAGAGAAAAATACAGCAACTGCATAGAGAAATGTCTTATACTCAATAATAATGCATGAGCAAGTTAGAAATTTTGAAGGATTTTTCTGAACTGACTTCCAAATTTTTCTTGGTTTTTTGGAGCGCTTGCATCTTTTTCGTTTTTGGCTTCAATTTTCGCTTGGATCAAAGCTGCTGCAAAACTTTAGGCATTATCTTGTAGAGCTAGGTTTGCTCTATCTAATGATGTATCAAAACCTACTTGGGATATAGGATTATTCCGAGTTATTGCGGTCTGTACCTATTTTGGTGCAGGAATTATACATCAATCTAATAGTATAAAGGTGCAAATACAAGCAGATTTATACTATATATCTTACAATTTAATTCATTTCAGGATATTTTCGAACAAAAGCGGTATCGATCTCAACGTAACGTCAACATTAAGGTATGAGGTTGAATCAAGTGGCATATAGGTTACTTCAATTTTTTCAGTTGCTTACGATTTGATACTGGTACGGAACTGGATGGTAGCGCTGGAAAACAGGATAAGCAGTACAGACGCCACTCAGCGTTTGTGATCGGTTGTCGAGGATTTGAAGATGCTTGTAATCAGGTGTGTCAGTAAAAAATAGCCAGCTTGAAAGGGAGTGAAAAAAACGTTTCCAAGAGCCGCATGCATTAACATCCCCACCGAGGGGATTGCAGCTCAAGAAAAAGCTTCATATCCTGAAGCTCCAGATATCTGAATTTCACACCATACTATCCTTAGGCATTTTCACCATCCTTAACTATGAACATGTCGATTAGGGGCAAGAAAATGTACAAGCCACATTTTCCAGCTTTTTGTGTGATCCCCTGTTGATCCCCGATGGTTGACCGTCTTTTCCTCGAAGTCATTTTTCTTTCTTCGAAGTTAACGAAAACCTTCCAAAGTACTACTGTTCGTCTAACCCAGGTGTTAAGCCTGCTGCTGATAAGAGCAAATGAGTTTTTGAAATATCGAATTTTTCGATAAACCCCAACTTTTGACTTGTAGTTCATCGCACATTTTAACATCAACATGTTACACGCGCACCGTCGTGGTGGCGTGGGCCAGATAGGTGGTACACGACAGTGGAACCAAACACTTCATCTAGATAGCAGAAGAATAAAATAAACTGAGGACGGCCGTGCCTGCCCCCTTTCATAGCATGAGGTCACGGGGATCAAGAAATCAGTGAGAATTATGAAGTACCAAGCCAATCATCGACTCTATTTCGCGCACTATTGGAAAATACATGTACAGAGGTATAGTCAATTGGACATGGCGATGTCTTTGCGGTTCTTATGAGTGGCTTGACGATGGTCCATTGGAGCGTAGTTGATTGTCTTCGGGGTGCTTCCGTCGGGCAGGTGGAAGTAGGGTGATGGGCTGTTCGTGTCTCTTGTGGTGTGGGGTCGCGACTACCCAGTAACTGGGCATATGCTCCTCTATGCGGCGACGCGCCTTCAGTTTCTTCTTTTTTCGCTGCTCTCGTATTCGCAGGATGCAGGTTCGAAGGGTAGACGGATCAAATCATTCACGGTAACTCTACCTTTCCCAAGGAACGTCAATATTTGTGGGTCTGTGGATGGCCCATGATGAGTTCTAGGGTACGTTCCGAGGCAGCAGGCTGGATGCGTGTATGGCGCGCAGCAAAGTTGCGTGAGGGATCGGTCGGGAAATCGCACGAATTCGCGACATACTTCGCCGACTTTTCTCCGCTGTTCCGCATTTCGATCTTCAAAGGAGCCTAAAAAGAAGGCGAGCATTCCTCCGTCTTTAACGTGCCTCTCGATACTTATTAGGAGCCGTTTCATGTGTCTGCTTTCCACTAAAGTATCAGGCCATGCGATGACGATCGCTTTCGTGTTCTCGCGAGGTGACCAATTTATCGGCAAGCTTCTCGAAGTCATCGTAGTTGTAGATGATTATGTTATCCTCATTATTTGACTTGTCCTTCCTTTCATCTGTGCAACATTTTTGCTCAGAGATACTTGCAACATTGGCTAGTTGAAACATGTCATCCACTCTTTTCGCTCTTGTTAGTGAGTGCTTCAATCCTGGCATTGCCATGTGAGCGTCATTTGACCAAATAGTCCGAAGCTGCAGCGGGAGCTCAGGTTCAGGCAGTCTTGCTAGGAGTCTTGGAAATAGAGCTTATTACATTAAATCACTAACGTCCTATTTCTTGGGGCGCCCTCACCTCCCTCTGCTTTTCTTTGTTAGCAATGGCTCGTCGGAGATATCCCGGTTCGGCTCCCATGTTACACGCTTACCGTCGTAGCAGCGTGGGCCAGATATATAGGGGGCACGACAGCTGAACAAAACAGTTTATCTAAATAGCAGAAGATAAAAAAAAAATGAGGACGGCCGTGGCTGCCCCCTTTCATAGCATGAGTTCACGGCGATCAAGAAATAAATGAGAATTACGAAATAGCAAACCCAAAATCGACAATATTTCGCGCAGTATTGGAAAATACACGTAGATGAGGTACAAGAAATAAATGTTACGAAATAGCAAGCCCAATATCGACTATATTTCGCGCAGTATTGGAAAATACACGTAGATGAGGTATAGTCAATTGGAGTTAGAGGAGTAGCTAACACGAATATTTATTCGGTACTTCGCAGAGAAAAAAAAACGAATAACTCCAATTAAAGAAATCAACAATAATTGCTAAACAAGGTATCTAAGTATCGGATTAGCACAAACATCATTTGTTCTTATCAGCAACATGCATAGCACTGTAGGTTAGATAATCGGTACAACTTTGGAATGTTATCGCTAACTTCAAAGAAAGAGAAATGACTTTACGAAAAAGATAGTCGGCCGCTGGAGATCATCAGGACATCATACAAAAGGTGGAATATGCGGCTTGTCCAGCTTCTCGCTTCTGTTCAATATGTTCATATTGAAGGATGGTGGGAATACTTCCGGATAGGTAAACGCGTTAACTTCAGATATCTGGAGCTTTAGGATGTGAAGCTTTCTTTCTAAGCTGCGATTCCCTCCCGGCCGGGATGTTAACGCATGCGGCTCTAAGTCTATTTTTTTTTATTTTTGGTATCCAGTTTTGTCCAAACAACCATTAATGAATGGCCCTTTCCAGACACATTTCCCATCGATATCACTTCGACCTGACCAACTTTATCAGCACATTACTATTTATCGATTTTCTCTGGTAGAATAAAAAATTGAGCTTTTTATCTTTGTTGTTGTTGGTGTGTGTTTCGGCAACAAATCAAGAACTGGAATCGCTTTACTGCAAAATCATCTTTGTTTGTCGGGACTCCGCATGCCTGCTACTTTAGTTGGATACAATGAAGTCAATGGAGAAGAGCTTACAGACCTGTGCCTTAATAGGACGAGTTTTGAGAGTGATATGCAGCCGTTGGTGCTAGCATGTATTCCAATATGAAAACCAATTTATGTATAAGGAGTCGAGGAATTACTAGAGGAATAAGTGGTGCGAGCTCTGCTGGTGTTCTCTATTGAGTGAAAAATTTTGACGTGACTTTTAATTGGAATTCCTCATGTTAATTCGAAGTCGTAGAATATGTGCATATTATGTCATATCATTGGTTGTTTTGGTTGTCCTTTGCAAAAAAGCATTTTTGTGTGGTTATTTTGCGTGAGCAAGATTGTGCTAAAGGCGGTGTCCGGGCAAAAACTCGATGTTTAGAGAATCCACTTATGAGGGTTATCCCCAACGCTGAGTCCGAAGATCCACATTAGAAGACGCGAAAACGGCGAGAACATGCGTTTTCAAAACCTTACAATTTAAAATTCGACGGTACCCTCCAAGGCTGAGACTCAGAGTCGTGCGGGATACGACTTCAATTATGGCGGCATGCGTACTCTGCTGCATAGCAGGAATTCAAACAAGTCGGAGGACCCCGCCCCAAGGCGTAAGTTTTCCCACTTTCCGGTCGTCTTGTTTCAGGTTGGACGTTGTAACCTTGTACGTGCGCAATGCTGTGTCTTAGGGGGGGGGGGGGTACTTTCGCACGACACTGAAATCCCAAAACCCCCACTTTGTCCGGACACTGCCTTAGAAGCCATAATTAACAACATGGTGGCTCTGTCTTTACTTGTTTGCAAACCGATAAAGATGTCAGTAGGCGCGATTTACAATTAGGTGATCCCGATGCGTATCTTTACAATTTTTTCGAGGCTCTGCTCCGGGTCCGATAAAAGTGATACCCGTCTCTTTTTTCTTGGAAAACGATAACGAGCTTGAACCTGTGGTGCCATGCAAAAGCCTGCTTAGGACTCAAGTAGGCTTGACGGAGGGGTGTATGTCGAAAAGCGCGCGTTTCGGCAGTCGTCATTGCCAGGAGGGATTTGTACTCTACAAAAGCAAGGTTTCCAAACTCCTAAAGTTTTGTCATCATATGAGAAATAGTAATAGAGGATAACTAGTTGAATCCCGGAAGTACCGAACCAATTTCGAACTTTTTATCTATTTTTCTGACTAGTGACAATCAAGCAATACGCGCCATTCGACCGTCTCGCTGCTCGGAGCACTATGAGAAAAATTCGTTATCAACATTGCAGGTGCAGACTGCCAGTAACAAAAAAAAACAATGCATGTTTTCGCCCAAGAAAATTTTGGGCATTTTTATGCTTCAATGTCAGTTTTCTGGGTAGAGGAAGCTGACCGTGAGTTTTCGAATGCAAGTTGTAAATATCTACGATTGCGTCAAGAAATTTTTAGCTCTGCTCAGTTGTCGTACAAAAAATGGTTTCGCTTCTGCTAGTACGAGCTTCACAGTTTTCCTAGAAACTTTTTTGAACAAAGTCTCCGGATTTTCAGCTCTATTCTTAAGTATTTACAATATGCTCGATATTCAAGGATAACGTAACAATAACTTTGAAGTTTCTGCTCATGCTTCATTTTTGTGCAAGCCGTTAGAGTAGTATCTCAGTTTAGAAAACATAAAGAAACGGTGATGGTGCGTGTGTTTAGAGGCATTGTATCACAAGGTCATTCTTGAATTTTTTGAACTGCTTTCAGGCTGGGTTCATAGTGATTCCCATGTTCCGAGACTGTTCCAGCACAGTTCCAGTTCCGTTGTGCTTGAACTTTCAGCTGTGCTGCATGCGCTGCAGCACAATTTCAGCACAGTGCGGGAACTGTGCGGGAACAGTTCCTGAAATTGGGAATTAGTATGAACCCATCCTTAAAGACTTATCTACGATATCTACGTTTTTGAATTGCGAATGATTCCAAATGCTGATGTTAAGGCTATAGTTTTCCCTCTTTGTGATAGTTGATTCAGCCTTGTTTAAGGAGATAGATTTTCAAGTTGGCATCGGCACTTTCAGTCACATACTACAAGTTTTTGTTTGCAGTTCTAGAAACGTTTTTGTTGTAGTTCCTTCAGTTTTTGGAAAAGATCTGGTCAAACTCCTATTAGGGTGAACGGTAAAAAATGGGACACTTACGAAATAACTGGAGGTTTCTCAAGAAAGAGAAGTGATTAGACATTTCAGTTTTGAAAGATAAAAGAATATGTTATTCTCTTCCAGATAATACCTATATAAGGTCATTTACATAATTAATAATTTTTATTGCTGAAATGCAAAGTTAATTTCGACAAATTATGAACTTGAGCAGTATCTGCGCAGTGAAACATATGAGACCACCCAAAGTACCACTGCTGGTGTGGGTGGTGGGACAGTCATCAAACCCACGACGGCTTGGTGGCCTCAACTTCCAAAGTCAGGAGATATGGCCATTAGCAGCTTCGAGAACGAAGATACGCGTTTTTCAATTCCCTCCAGTGAACGAATGTTTTCTAGGTATCATCTGATAGTGCTTTTTACGCTCTATCCATCCATGTGAAGCTTGCCTCAGATTCTATCTATTTTCGGAAAATATAGGGCAAAACATGATTTTTTGGTTTTTTATTGCGCCAAAAATAGCCATTTTTCAGGTTTTTTCGCAATTTTTCCTGAAATTGAAAAGAAATCTTAGGCATTTAACATATCGTTCAAAAGAGCATGAAAAGCTCTTTCGAGTGGTTTGTCACTTGCTTTACGACTTTACGGTATAGCAGTGCAAGATTGAGAGTTGTTCAAAGAACCCTGTCGGAGTTCTTCACGACGCCACGCGTACGGTTATGAGAGAGGAGCGGTAACGCGTTGCCAGAATAATAGGCCAAGGTCGGTTATGTAAGCGACGTTTGAGTTGCAGCCTTCTTGTTATTGGTGAGGACAAAAAATCTTAAAATGTAATAAAAATCAAGCTGTCTCATTTTTTACCGTTCATCCTAATATATTAGGTTGGTGCAAAAGTTCTTTCCGCCCAAATTCAAAAATTCATAACTTATTGAATTCTCAACGAAACCGCAAGATCTAAATTTTGCTCAAAAGAGAAACTCATGCTCTTTGCAAGTATACTTGAACTGTTCGTTAAAGTTTACAACTTAAGGAGATAGAAGCTCAAAACTAAAATCACTCAAAATTTGAATTTTTCGTGTAGGGTCATAAAAAATCGGAAACCTGCAACAAAAGTCGGAGCAGTCAGTATTGTAGGTTCTTTCACCAGCTCTTTGTAACGGTGCAAAGTTTGCGCTGATTGAGCGCCTCTATGAGAAGTTATGAATTTCGAGCAAGCAATACAAAAGGGCGAATTTGATTTATTTTGGCATTTTTCAGGGAAATCATAACTTTTTATAGAAACGCTCAATCAGCGCAAACTTTGCACCGTTAGAAAGAGCTGGTGAAAGAACCTACAATCCTGGCTGCTCCGATTTTTGCTGCAGATTTCCGATTTTTTATGACCCTACACGAAAAATTCAAATTTTGAGTGATTTTAGTTTTGAACTTCTATCTCCTTAAATTGTAAACTTTAACGAACAGTTCAGGTACAGATGCAAAGAGCATGAGTTTCTCTTTTGAGCAAAATTTAGATCTTGCGGTTTCGTTGAGAATTCAATAAGTTATGAATTTTTGAATTTGGGCGGAAAGAACTTTTGCACCAACCTAATATATTAGGTCGTTTCATAAGTTCGTAGACTTTTTATTTTTGTCGCCGTTTTTCGATGAAGCGGTTAGTTTACGGCAAAGTGCATATACCATTGAAAAGAGAAAATCTTGCTCTACAAGAACTGTTGTTCGTTTTTGGAGCAAACTTGAATCCCCTTCTTTTACGACTTATCAAAGCAAAATTTTTTGAGAGGCAAAAATTGGCGATTGCGGCAACTGCAACTTTCGATCCGTATACGGAGCCACAAGTGGGAATTTTTCGTCTGAAGTTGTTATGAGTGATGAGAAACAACTGTTTGTGGTACTACGGTGCATATAAAAGTAGTCTCCATATCCAAAGAGAGGCTATAAAGAAAGATTAAGCGCACGTTTACCATGTGTGTAGATGTTTTGCGTTTGGCACAATTTTAAAAAGTTCCCACGTCAAAAAATTTTCTTGAGAAAGCGTAAAATGTTGGTCAGAGCTTGTACTCATACATCTACAGTTGAAAGAACGCATCCATTCCTCAAGTTCCAATAGGAGGACCGACACATTGTGTCGCTGAACAACGCGCCAAACTCAAGCGGCAGCAGTTAAAGACAACAAAACCATTGGGACCTTGTTCAAACGGTTCTATGCATATTGGCATGCTGCAAATTTGTCAGTGTTTCAGTCTTGCTTGCTACTATCCATCCCGCCTACCTATGACAGAAACATCTTGCGGAATACGGACCAAATGCGGAAAGTGCAGTTGCCGCAATAGCCAATTTTTGCCTCTCAAAAAATTTTGCTTTGATAAGTCGTAAAAGAAGGGGATTCAAGTTTGCTCCAAAAACGAACAACAGTTCTTGTAGAGCAAGATTTTCTCTTTTCAATAGTATAGGTACTTTGCCGTAAACGAACCGGTTCATCGAAAAACGGCGACAAAAATAAAAAGTCTACGAACTTATGAAACGACCTAATACTTTATCATTCTTTAAAGGGAGTAAAATTCTCAAATGAAGTCATTTTTTAGCAGCACAGGACTAAACCTACAAGCAAGGCTGCGTATTCTGCCCATCTAACAAGCCAGGGGATTTCATATGCTCTGGATTAATATCTCTATACAGAAATCAGAAAATCTGTATGTCTGTGCACATACATGAAGGAGCGGTAAAGCGCAATTTGATAGCTAGTCATCAAGACAAGATAAGCACGGTAGGAAGCGAACCCAAGACCAGCACCAATCAAAAAAAAAAGGATAAGTTTCGCTATCTGGGAGGTCAAGGATGGATTGACTCCAAACCTTGGTGCAACCTGGGATGCCAGCTCGTGGCACCTAAGTCCGAACGCCTGTTTGCATTTCGTTCGTCTGCCTGTGTGCAAATGTTGAAGATAGAAAATTCCATTTTATTGAACGTATTAGAACTAAACCTTGTGCACACACACTTTGTGCGGATGTCGGAGGTACTTTTTCTTGTAGATCGGTGAACGGGTCTGGGAGTGAGTGCAGGTGGTAAGTGGGGATGCTGATTATGAGAACACCACGAGGACAAAGTTGCCATTGTTAAAATGACAAGGATAGGACATTAAGGTAGAGTAATGGTGAAGACTTCTCGTGTGTCGTACGATGCTGGGTACCCTAACTAGTATCTTATAACCTGCAAGTTATGTGGCGACGAATATTTTGACGAAACCGGCAAACAGCTGTGCGTAGAAATTAAGGAACTCTCGGATGGACTGAGCAAAGGCAGGTTACCTACTTCTCTGGGCCCGCATCGAGAGTTGCGCCATCAAATTGCAGAACTCGAGATCTGTGTCTCAATTCTGTAAAAAAACCCGGAGTGGTTGTGCGAACTTGGGAGCGTGCTGGATTTCGGCTAGAATAGAAATCCTCAGATGAACAGAATAGGGGAATGCAGAGCCATCCCAAATAAGCTCGCGCCATTTCTGGAGCTATGTCGGTTCTGACCTATGTCCGCATAGGCTGAGGCTCATTATCCCATCCCTAGCGCAGCTTATAAAGGTGAGGTGTTCCGTTTCCGCAATGTTATACGGTTTGTTTAGCTTCTTGCTTAATCTGCCATGATAGAGCGTTTCGGAAGACAACTCTCAAATGCTCCTCACTTCTAGGTTCCGACGAAAGCGAACAAGCGAAAAGTTGCCGAATAGAAGTTGTTATCAATCTTGGTCCGGGTCAAGCAATTAGAAAGAAGTCATTTTTGTCCTGCGACAAAAGGTTAGGTAGCCCGGTCTGCTGCATATGGATTTGTAACTGAACTGGATTAGACTATTTGTTGTACACCTGATAGTCAACGACCTTTTGGTTAAGAGAAGAATTGAAATCTACCTATAACCTTTCCTGTGCACTTTATTTGTGTTTTGAAAAGCCAAATACAATATGATTTTTTAGCTGAGTGCTCATGTCAGCTGAGTCTCTTTGAGAGAAATGGACGACCTCTTTAATAAGAGCGAAGTGTTTGAGATTTACATTAACCATTGCATTTTTATGTAAATTGAATACACTTCAATAAAAGTTAAATTTATTCCATAAAGCAAAATTACACGGGACCTGTACAAATATACCCGTAATAAATAAAAATTAATGTAAAGCGGAGTCAAAGGTGAGAGGAAACCTGATGTAAAATACAATGAAAGTAAGGTGAGCTGTGAATAATCTACCACAAAGGAGTGAGTGATTGCCTCATTTACCTAACACTATCTACGACTCAGACGGAAACTATAGAATCATAATGATTTTGATTGTTCGTGCATGCATAAAGTGGATTTGTAAAATAGGTGCTACTGCTACTGCTGATGTTGTTATTGTTATTTATCGCCATCGATTCGAGATACGATTCCACCGTGACGCTGGAGCTGACAGTGCTCTGAAAATAAAATTTTAGAGAGAAAAAAAGGTGTAAAATTCGTGAATTAAGCTGTGGATAACAAGAGGAATTTCATAAAAAAATCTTTATACACTTCTCAATGTAAAAGTGAAAAAGTTTTGCAGTCCTTTTTGTTTTCATTTGAGGTAAGTAGCAGTTGAACTCATCACATTTAATGTTTTGAAACTGTTTCTGACAAAAGAAGGGGAACATAAGATTGTACGTATTGACGTCGTAACATCCCATTATAGAATTTCTCACAGCTCAAGGTTTCCATAATGCCGAAAGATTCCCACAATTCGAAGCCGAAGCACTAAGCTGTGGGAAAAACATGATGTCATGTAAGAGATTTGCAATTTGCAATAGAGTTTTTGTAAACGAAATACTCCATTGCAATACTTGTCACCGGACCAAACGCTCTTTAAGTGAATTTCCGTCGTCCGTACTGAAAACGTCATGCGAAAGCAATTCGCTATACATGAGAATCAAGGGAAAAAGCGGAGCTTGTCATATGACAATTTCTGGAAAGTCGAACATGCCCAGCTCAAAGTATTATATTTCAAGTCAGTACAAGGTGTTGGATGGCCACACAAAAAGCCTTTTTTGAAATATATTCTCAAAATGATTTTTGCTAAACCTCTGCCTATCTCTGAATTAAAACATAGAACACTCTTACCACTGCCAAAGGCGTACCAGACCGTCCCAGCGCCGTGCCAGCACCGTGCCAAAGCTGTGTCAGCGCTGTAACAGAACCTACGCCTAATGCTGCTCGTAGCAATCGACCGACACTCTTCACTGCGCTAGCATGAGGCTGGAACATCGCTGGCACGGCACTGGCACGGGTTACTCTAGACGCAGCCTTGGACAGAGAATTTAATTTCTAGGCTCGCGAACTTCCAGTAATTGAAAAGAGCTTTATGGGTCGGAAATTCCAAATAGTTATAATGGATAGCACTTATTTAACAAAAAGAAGTTTGGAAATTTACGCATAGAAAGCAACGCTTGTAATTTTGTAACCGTAGAACAATATCTTTTCACCTCAGCCCACGCTCATATCTCGCATGAGTAAGTTTTACAATGCAAAAAGGTGTCTTGAAGAATTGTAGTTGACATGATGTATACCTCACAACTGTTTGTAGCTAGTTGTTCACACTCAGTTTGCAATGAAAATCAAAGCTTGCCATAACCAACTGACTATTATGTTTAGCGCAAAAATTTACTCTATTTTCACTTAGGGCCCGGTACGAACTTGACAGATGTCATTTTGGGAACCGTTTCGGGAAGGAGAAGGGAAATTGCGCAGGTTTCGAGGCCTGCCAACAAAAATCTGGTTCTGAAGAGCTAAACTTGTTTCAAGTGGAAATCAGGGAGAATTTGACAATTGCTCCTTCGACTCTTTAGGACATCCTTCCCAGCTTGTGCTATTAAGCCTAGTTGGGGATATTTCACTCCCAAAAGAGATGTTGTAATGTTTTGTAAAGTCAAAAGATAGTTTGCTTCCCAGAGGCACCAACCCAGGACATTTCAATAATAACGCCAGTATTTCGATAATTTAGGGAAATTTAGGTAGCCTTACCTTGGTGGCCCCTCTCGATTTTGCTCGAATGTAAGCAACTACGAGGATGATGATGACGGCAGTTAATAACAAGGCGACAATACAGGCTGACACCACATTGAACACCGACAATTGCACATCCGAATCGTGCATCTGAAAAATTAATGATTTTATTTGAAAGTACTCTACCCTTTTCAATGAGTTAGGACAAATTTTCATGTAAGAATAAGAAAGAAGCAGTCTACTTTTGCGCGAGAAGCGAACGTCAAATTCGGTAGTTATAGAGATAATTCAGTTGTATAAGCAATTTTTATAGTTAAAACTACGTATGAAGCTCTTTTCAGTAAAGATCACAAGTGACCGAACCCACTAGCATTGTCGGGTAAGGTCTTGCATCATTTTGTTTAATATCGCAGTCTCTTATGAGTACTTTGATGAGAGCAAATCGTGCGCCGGCATGATAATATGTTCGCAGATCTATTCTGATAGAAAACTCGATAGAAAGTTTGTGTGCTAATTTTATATACCTTATGAAGGATGTTGATACGTACGAAAAGCTATAGGATGTGCTGAATCAGAAAAGCATATTTAACTTGCTTTAAACGACATGCTAGGCACTGTATTGCACAGATATGCTCAAAAGTTACAAAATGAAATCAATAAATTGAGTTTGAAGAATTTCGAACTTCTTAACAGTAACTCTCAGCGTTTTTGACAAGTTTGTAGCACTCTTATGAGAAAGTTAAATATTCTCTAAGTAAAAATTACTTGATGCTTTCAAGGACGAATTTCATGTGACCGCTGTTTGTGCATTTAATCACGCCAAGATTACTTTGTAATCCAAGACAGACTTTTTTTTAGAATTTTCGGATTATCTTACAAGATTAAGAAAGAGAACAAAAAGTCAGGACCAAACCTCAAAATTTGCATTTCCGCCTAGCGATCAAATGTCTAAGAACTCTACAAAGCTCGCTTTGTTCAGGAAAAGAGAGTTAAGAAGCAGAAATGTTAAGATGGAGCCAAAAAGCTAAAGATGTGGTGAGTAAGCCATTTTGAAGAGGTTGGAGAGGGAGGCTGAGCCACTTTTTGTTTCCTGTTTATTGTAAGCTCACGCTGCTACTGGAGAGATAGGCGATCCCTTTGGGAGCCATTACTCTTGTTAATTGAGTGGGCTGAATTCGCTTTGAAGAGATTTTCTGTAAACAAATTGGATTTTAAGCCTGTAAAAAATATCTCAATTGTCTGTGATGACGATTTGCAAGAACTGGATATGATGGAAAAACTGTACTTGTGCAAAGACATGATTGTCGTTGATGTTTGAACGTGGACAAAAAAAATGAAGTCAAACCATGCTTTCAATAAATAAATCGTCTGCGCTTCTTTGCTCCCCCCCCCCCAGTATTTTCTCAAATCACGGTTTTAATGAACAAATACTCTGCCTTTTTTGCGCTTCTCCCAGTTCTTTTCCGAGAAAAAAAAAACAAAAATACAGCATGAAGAAACAGCTTAACATGAGACTGAGATTAAAGAAGCCAAGGGGGAGGGGGGTTGAGCCCGGTTCTCACAACCGTAGCGCTGCGAGAGCACTTCCGTTTAGGACCACCGCCGCGCGCGACACACTACGGTTTTCTGAGAAGTTACTGTTGTGCAAAAAGGCCATCTTGCCAAAAAGGCCGAAATATGGATAGAAATCAACAGTGACCTAATTTTTATGTTTAGATTTACATTCTTATTGGAATACACAGCAGAGACGCCTATCTGACTAGTTGTGTATACTGCACACCAGAAGCGGAATTTCACGACTTGATATGCTTACAGGCTGCCAATTCCTTCGAAATTTTGTTTTTTTCTCTTTTTTTCAAGCATCGATAGTATGCAGACGAAAATAAGTAAGCTTCTTTATTTTCTCCACTAAAGTATTTGAGTTCTAAGTTTATGGGACGTGCGATGCTGTGTGCAGTGTGCAAATTCACATATTGGATTTTACATGATTCGATCAAGAGAAAAGCGCAGTGCAGTCGAGAAAAAATTGCAAGACTTGGTGACAAAATGCCTTAAATCTCAAGGAGGAGCTACTCGATACTCAACGAAATATGAATCTGCTTCAAATGACTATCGGGCATGAAAAATTGTGGCCGGCTAAAACCCTGCAAGCTTCCATTTTGTTTTTCTTGCTAATGTCATGCCTCATGAGACCGGCGTATGACATTACATCTCTTTGACAATGATGGATGTTCGAAAAAATCTACAAAAACTGCCTTTCCAGCAAATTGTAGCTTTAAGCATTCTGCAAGCTACCTCGTTATTAATAATATAGCGAACTCCGAAGGATTAAAAGTTTGTCCGCGAGCAGATAAGGTGTATTATTAAGCAAAAGCGCAGAAAACATGAAAAGGATTGATAACTTTGACGAAAAATGTGTGTTTTGCACTCATATACCGTATACTACCGTAACATTGCTCAGCGTCCAAGAGACCCAATTCAAACGTTTTTGGCACTTTCAGGTGGAGAAATCTTGAAAAGGGAGATAATTTTTGATTTAAGAAGTCATAAAGTACGTCACAAGTTTTATGGCATACTATAGTGGTGCATAAGGACCACCTGTCTTTGCTGGCAATCATAAGAAAAAACGTTTTTACGTCAACTGGGAAAAAAGTTTTGTGTATTCAGGCCAGGAAGTTTCACGATTTTGCATGAATATTGAAATATCAGGTGTTTTAAGTAAAAATTATAACACCCTTACATAGATGTCCGTTAAAAAAGACTCCCTTTCCCTCCCTTCTCCATCCTTAATACGTAAACTTCATCCGTCTGTGTGGATTTTCATGCTCTTCGCTAGTTTGCTTGTAATTGGCAATTTTAGATTAAAGGTCGTTTAGCAGTGCAAATACTCCCCCCCCCCTGGAGAAATGATAACGAAAATGCTGAACTTAATAACCACGTCACACGAGGACCTCTAACTACGCAAAGCAAGTTGATTTGCAGGTGTTATTTGATAGATAATGAGATTTTGGCATAAACGTAAGTGAACGTCATTCTTCAACAGCACTACATATGCCAGTAAATTTAAACTGAAGGTGCAGTTTGAAAATTATGCTTGTCAGTGAATAATGTCCTAAACTGATTTACAAATAGACACTTTGGTGACATTTTCTTTTTTAGCGAAATCCCTGATTTAACGAGATTTTAAAATCTTCTGACTAGAATGAGCTTCCACATCGAAACTAGCAGCTTTCTTGATCATAGAGGTAAGAAAATTCTACTAGAAGACAAAATAATTGTTACTGAAATGCACAATTTTGTTGTGCAAAAACTGCGCTTTTGCTTTCCACTCAAGGTGATTTGCACAAAACATTTCTTAAAATTTTTCAAAGTTCATCCACAGTTCGTAAAATTGAAATTATGTGAATCAGGAAAAATGTGTGCTTAGGCCATAGAGGGAGCTGCATGTAGCTAAAGAGAAGAGCTCACTTGAGAGAAACTCGAGAGTTTCATCAATAGGAAGGGCATCTTATTCCAGTATGTGCTTGAATAGAAAAACTTCTTTATATACATAGGGTACTTCTTTGTGCTGCATTGCCGAGCGCGGCACTTTGAGCATAATAGAGAAATTTTTCGTGATGTTCGCACTGGCCAGGAAACGCAAACATAGTCAGAAAGTATTGGGAGTTACTTTGAATCAGGGATTTGTGCTCAGACCATGTAGGGAGCTGATTGAAGATTACTATTCTAATGAACATTTAATAAATTCAAAAATATGGTTTAGTTAGGGGGGGGGGAGGAGAAGAAGGACTAACAATTGTGCTAATTAGTCATACTTACATAGTACTAGAAAGACAATAAGGGTCCTGAATGGCTTGTTAAATCTGCAAGCACAAAATGACATCATCTATACAGATTATACGACACTAGAAAATTTCAAACGACTCAAAATTAGTTTCTGGAATCATCCTGAGCAAGGAAGTGCACGCAGAAGGCGGGGGTGAAGGCGGCGATCTGAAATATTGCCCCAGGCGAAGTAAAGATAAGTATGCTCATTAGTTGCAAGTCCTTCCTTCCGTTGTGCATCATAATTTCCATAGCTTCGCTAAATTTGCAGCGATTTAAGCAAAATTGCTAATTTTGGCTTCACTTTTTTTGTCTCTCGAAATATGAGAATATGAAATTATGTGTTTGCATGTGCAAGAGCGAAGCCAGGCTTGAAATAGCGATAAAAAGAGCAGGCGACCATTTTGCACAGCTACAGTATGCTACCGTAACCCCGCAGTCGCTGTAAAGCAAGGCCAAACCACAATTTTCTCCTTGCATGTCATGCTCAGACTACCTTTGAACGAAAACGCTGAAAGACCACATCGCTGTAAAAAAACATTCTAGATTTACGTGATATACTGTATAGGTGCAAAAAGGCTTCACATACCCAAAGGCTTTGGAACATATCTTTTGTAGATCTAACGTCCCAACCATAGATTAATATTTTTTCCAACTTTGCTTTCTTAGGACCTGTAGGCTCCTTCTTTCAAAAGAAAAGTTCATTGTGGTCCGCAAAACAACCTTGCATTCTGCATACAAGCACAAAACCTTCCCACGCCGAAAGTGTTGTGCAAAATCACGTCGTCCCACAGCGCCGCCACGCATAATTAGGCGTCGTCGTCAATGGGTTAAAAACCACGAATTTGCTATTAATTGCTATATACAGCTTACATGCTAAACATTTTGCCTTGTTTCTCTTGGGAAAGCCTACGTGGGTTGACGGTAGTGAAATAAATGGAGCGGGGGGGGGGGCGCCACTTTGAAAATTTCGTGGTTTTGAGCTAATTTCAACTTAGGATTTGTCTTTCCTTACATCCACTAGATGAGAGCTTGGCAAAACAGTGGGTAAAAAAAGAACTTTCAGAAGGAAAATTCTATAAATTAGATTCATTTTTATTTTGAGTATTCACGCAAGAAAGAGGAAAGGAGACTTCGAGAGTGACAGACACATTTTGTGCGCTCCGGTAACCATTTTATTCGAAATGAGCGGCAATAGCGGAGTGAGTTGTCTATGGTGAAATATTTATGAGAACTCCACTTCGAAATCAATCAACTACTCGGCTCAAAAACACCAAGTGCAGCCGAGCACACCACTGCTCAATGTCGCTGTCGCAACAAAAAACATTCCACATGGAAGCGAAAGCTTTGCCGCATTCAATTCCGTGTTCAATTTCAATTTCCTTCTTCGATATGCGCGCAATTCAATTATAATCCCAAGTGTAACGAAAAATGATGAAAAGAAGGAACTCACCGCGGGCATATTGTGGAAATCCATTTGGGTACGATTTTTTCGTTCGGTGACACTTGTGAGAAAGGCGGCGTGGCTCATTAGTTCTGAAAATTGTACATGAGTTGAGAATACAAATTTTCTTTCAGGGAAATGCTAGGCATGGTGCGAAGCTAGCAATCAGAGTTTGTAGACAGTAGATAATTGCTTAGAAAATGGTGACATTGAGGGAATAATAAGCAAGTTGACTTTACAAATTATTGTTCAAAAACTATAAAATTGGTATATGCTATGCTTGCAAGTTCTCCCATGATTGCAGGGAACAAGAATCTCATGGTTTTTCCAGGTTCTTCTGAAGTCAAAGTTGCAAGTTTTCCAGTTACTATATTTTCAACATTAATCCAGCATCGTTACAAGAATTTCTAAGCGATTTACTGTTCGTTATTTTTGAAAACTTAAAGATGATTCTGAGATTCATATCTCAAACTCCGGAGCACGCTTTACAACTTTTCGAAATTATAAAAAATAAGATAGTAAACAGCCATAGGAAAATAAAAAATAGAATAATGGGTAGTCTCGCTCAGGTCAGCTGTAGCTGAAGAAGTGATTCTGTATACTGTCAACACTTTACAATCCAAGAAGGCCTTTGTTTTGAGAAATTCAATTCAAAGGCTCCATTTTAAATTTCTGCGCCGTCAAGTTGCTTTGGAAATGATTTAATAACCTCAAGCATTAGAAAAATCCAAGGTTTTCAAAGACATGCCAAAGCTTTGAAAAAGGATACCATGTGATATACTTATGTTCCATTTTCTTCAAAGCTAGATAGCGATCATATTGTCAGATTACTGACCACACTTTTTTTTTGCAAAATTATTTCAATATTTCAATTGCAGATTATTTTGACAAGCTGAGAATATACGATTTTCGGCAAGGAGCACAGAAATGTTCTACGGGCATTTATATTTCAATTTTAGCAGATAAATTACCATGATAAGAGTTAGATGACTACAGGTATCCTGTAAATGTGCATCAGACGTTCGCCGACTTAGTAAAAGTGAAACTAATCGCAATCTCGAGAACAACAATCTAGTTATCACCTGCTTAGAACTTGACTATTAGATATTATAGTTCAAAGAAACAATTCCGACGTCATACAAATCAAGCTTCAGTATTTTCGATTCTGCGGGGAATTATGGATGAACACAGCGAATACTTGATGTTTGATATGATTTAGATTGATGTCTGGTCAATCTATGAGATTTTCTTGGTAATAGGGGACGCAAAATTATAATTCAAGCAAATACCTTGCTTTGATTACTGTGAATTCTGAAGCCACCACTGGAAAACAAGAAGGAAACGAAACAGCGGCGGTGGCTGAAACTTAGCAAAAAATCCTAGGAAATGAGCAGCCAAAAAAATTCCACTTAGAGTAATAGTTAGAATAATCGATGAGTGTTTGAATTTTCAAAACGATAGAATCGAGTAGATGAAAATGGTACAAAAAATAGTAATCGATGAGTGTTTGAGTTTTCAATACGATAGAATCGAGTAAATGAAAATGGAACAAAAAATAAATGAGTTGAGAAATTGAATCAAGAAAATCGTGAATAAATAATGTAAATAAAAAGCTAGACTTGCACAATAGACGAATGAATTATAAACAAATGAAATAGACACGAATGAATGAATATAGAATCCTTGGACAGACTGAATGAGGGAAAGAGTTTCATTTTTTTTTTGGTAGAATATAGTCTTTACATAGTTCTTACAGTTAGATGAACTTACACATCTCGACGTCATAATTAATCCTAAGGGCAAGATCTTAGCTGGCAACATTTGACTGGATAAAGAACTTGCATAAGAACATCTAGCAAAGTTCAAATCTACAGATTGCAAAGAGCAGCTAGAAACTCTTCTTGCAGGGTTTTATACTGAATTTCTGAAGTTCTACATCACTTTGAGAGCTAATCCCGATTGTAGGATCATCCAGGCTTCCTTAAATGTGAAGCATGAAGGTTTAAAAATCAATTTGCGGTAAGAAGATATGACATCAAGATGTTTGCATGATCGAATCAGCCGCGTCACTTCTACTGCGTTCAAACAGACTAGCTTAGAGGCGATGTCTGAGATTAGAAGAGCTGTCGGCTTACATGAGGAACTAGAAAACGTACATCTTTCAACAAATTTTCTCTGATTTTGAAAACATCAATTCATGAACAAATGACGAAAGAACACACAAAAGATGAAGATTTCTGGCTAATGTGTGCGAATGCACATTCTTGTATTTGGCCATGAGGCCCGATATTATTATTTCGGATTTTTTCTGCAATTCTCACTTTCAAAGCATAAATATGTTGTACCGAGAGTGATTACATGTCATGCACCAAATCTCTCAAAGGTTTTATATCCCATGCTCATGGCGAGCATGATAAGCTTCGCAATTTTCAATTCGACTTTATATTATTTCGCGCGATTCTTGGTTGAAGGTGCTTGTGTTTGAAAAATTTCAATCTGCTCTGTCATATTCCTCGCTTCATATTCCTGGACTGTGGAAAATGGTAAAATTAAGCATTCATTTTGGAAAACTGAGGCGATGTACTAGGCTGTTGCATAAGTTCTGTCCGATTTTTTTGCCTCATGTTTGAAGCAGCTGTTCTAAGAGAATTTCATCTCTAATTCGATACGGTTGGTATCATTGAAAAGTGCTTTCCTTGCGCTTTCTAAAGCATACCAGAATTCAATAAAATTCTTAGTGTACGGAGATCACAGACCTAAAATCTCTAAGTGGCCGAGGTACGTTCTATCCCTAGAAATATGTCCTTGCGAGGATATCTCCACAATGCGCCCTTCAAGTCAGGTTCTTTCATTGGCTTCGGAATAAGGGTATGGAATGCTAGTATATGCAGAAGTTCGGTCCCATGAAGAATACGTCTTGCTAGTGAAATTTATCCTCGAACATAAATCTTTGGTATAGATGTTTTACAAGCAATAACTTTCTGCGAATAGAAGTAATCGACAAGCTCAAAGTTGGAGGTGCTAGGGCAAAGCAAGAGCTAACAGGGCCCATCCACCAATTCCTTTTCGGCGCTCACGTCAGTTGTAAAACGTTCGTAGTTCATAAATAGGCATGCACACATGTGCTGAAGCGAGGTCAAAAAGTGGCTAATTTTTTGTTCGGTCAAGAAAATCTCTCGGCAGCGCAAACCCTATGGGCTCTTTTATGTTGCATAATAATCTACGAAAATTTCTCTATCCATCCATTATTAGAAAAGATGCCTATCAATTTTCATAAGGGAGCGTTACCATGTCAAAAAAGACAGATTCGCAGAAAAACGCTGCGAAGTTTTTGCATTCTTGGTTCTTCCTTAACAAAGATTTGCGCAGATCTCAATATGCATTTTTTAGCCAAGGGACTGCTCAACACATAGAAACTAAGACCTTGGAAAAAAGTTGACTCTGAAAGAAGTTATGACATTTTAAACTCAAAAATTCAAATCGGACAGAACTTATGCAACAGCCTAGTACATATAATCCATTCTCGACAAGTGTACCCATCGTTTTTTAAATGGGTCAGAATGTTAGGAAGAGCTCAAAATTTTTCCATGTTTATGAAAAGAATGCCTTGGCTTGCATAGGCTGCTCAGAAATGCTAAATAGCCTTGAGAATTGATTTGCAGTTTTAAAAGGGGTTCCCTTTTTCCGCACTTCTTTGATGTCGACAATAGGTATCCAAAAGAAAAGCTATCGTGAGAGATGACGGCAGAGGGTCAATATAGGAAATGGTAGAAGAGCTGATCTGTGATTACAATCATAGAAACCAATGGGTCACACTGCTAAAAATCCAAAAATGAGGGTCAACATCTTTCTTTTCCCAATTTCAAGAACGAGACATTAAATCGGTGAAAGGAAGGGAATATGCATAAATAGCAACACCCTCTACATAAGCATTTGATCTATGGTTTGTTTGTTCTCAAGTTTGAGATTTTATTGATAGATGAATCTGAAGAGGAAGAAGATATCGAAAAAGGATTTTTCGTTTCTCGAATTTTTCGATTACTAAAAACTTTTTTGAATTAGTTATGTTTGAATATGTTCAAATGAAATTTTAGGGCACATTTGGAGCTCACAAAAGCATACGAAAAGTTTGGCAAATACATTATTGAGACAAAACTAGGACAATAAATGCGACCAAGCTTTCTACACAATTTGGTAGGGAATGTGTAATAGCAAATATTAGCAAAAAACCCATCTAGACTACATTGAGGTAAAATTTTACGTTTTAAAGGCTAAAGTATTTGAGATAAAACTATATCACATAACTAGAACAAACAATTCGTTTTGAATCTTCTTTACTTGCCAGAGAGAAAACTTAGACATTTGAAGAACACTCTGTCTGAGAAAAAGGATCAAAACGTTGTCACTTCCTCTGTAGTAAAGCAGTGGCTAAGGTTCAATTTTTCATGTTGGAGATGGAGGATGGGTTGTTGAATTGAGATATAATCTTCAAACATTAAGTGGATTGCAATAACTCCCAATCTTTTATTTTTTTCCAATAATTTCTCTCTAGAACAACAAGGAAAGAAAACGGAAACCTTTTGATAGTGATTCATGCTGATATTACACGATTGTCGATGAGGAAGTAGCTAACACACTAGTGCGATGTGCCAAGGTAGATACTCAAAGTAGTAAGAGACATCGAATTTAGAAAAAAATTTGTCAATTTGTGAAGATGTGTTGACCGTACATAAGTGATAAAAAATCAAATATTATCTTAGAACAACTCAGTATTGGGGACAAATGAGAGTTGGAGAATGAAAAATGGCTATCGTCGAGTCATTTGTAACTCAATATGCGTAGTTCACACTACTATACACACTAATTGAAGAATTGCGGAACCAGAACCAGATCATTTCCAGAAATTTTCCTTGTTTACTTGTTTCTTTTGTTTTGGTTGGTTATACGTGTGTTAGTCAGTAGAACACACTTCTACATTTTGCTAGGCTAAAAATGTTTTACTGGGAGATTGCTAGTGTGGGTGCCGTCGCTAATAGGGCTTGCTGTGCAATCTCACATATTAAGTTACAAATGACTTGAGGTTGTGTTGAAGACGACTACATGGTAATGCACAAATCGGTGATGGCACTTCAAGCGCAAGCAGCTTCCCATTTCAGCTTTCCTTTTTTCTGCATTGTCGAAATGAAGCTTATTTCAGTCCTTGAACCTCAGTTTGAGATGACTAAGAGAGTCCAGTCGAAAAGAGCAAAGAAAGAAAATCTGAACTTTGTGACTTTCTTCTTCATCATGCAATAAGCGGGCTTGAAACATTTTTGCAGCCAGTTAAGATCTACCTAAATCACGACAGAGCACAATTGATATCTGTCGTGAATACGACTTCATTATACAAGTAAAGTCAAGTACGTATTGATCAATGCTTTGTTATTTTTTCGCCATGCTTCTCTTTCAGAATTCTTTGTTTACATCTTCGCGCGGAGCCGACCCAGCAGATGGCAGCGTCCAATAGCATCGAGTGATCGGCGTCTATGAGAAGCTACATCTTCTCGGCGCTTACGCAAGTATCTTTGAATAATTTGCATTTCTTTTTCATATCTTTCCATAACATCTATCATCAAGATATATGAGCCTGGGGCATGGTAGAATCATAACTTGTGACTCCGAGTTTAATCATTTATTTGTATTCCTTTTCTCACTAGTTTCAAGCGATTATAAAACAGGTATAAAACCAATTATCGAGTAGGAAAAAGACAATAAGTATCGTAGCAATTCTGATTGGCACACATATTTTTTACCATTTATTCCTGTCATTACCATTTTGCATTAACACTTTTATATAGTTTCTAGCTACAAGTTTTATGTTAACTTCTTTCATGTTTATTTGTTGCGTTTCATTTATCGTTTTGAAAGTACATGCGGTTTAATTACTCAAGTTTGAGTAGTTTGAGGTATACTGCATCACATACAAGCTGGCGTGGCACAAGTACAACTCAATCAAGTCTTTTGGTATTAAACTCTATTGTTCTGTAAATAACTCGAGTTGACCTCAAATACAATTGGTGCATCGGCCGGCTTGGGTATTCCCTAAAATTGCTGCATCAGTACTACTACAACTGGTGCATCGGACATTCGAACCAGAGCGGATTAGACAAGAGGTTGGTTACAAAGCTTTAGTAATAATTCCTTGCCATAAGTTGAACTGTGTTTACCTTGCGCAACTGCAGTCTTCAACCCACATCTCTGCCAGACAATTTCAAATTCAGCAATTATATGCATTTTGACACATGCACGCTCTGCTGCGCAAAACAAGAAGAGCTGCAGTGGCAAGTAGAGGTTGCGGCGATAATCAATCAAGATTGGAACCACCTCAAACATGGATGGTCCACGCATGCACCAACAGAACGAATCGTCACTATATCTCGCCTAGTCCGCGCGGCGGCAGCTGCGGAAGACAGTTACCTAAAGCCGTGCACTTGCTACATTCTGCTTGCAAAATGGCTGGAAAAATTCCCACGCATAGCCGATGATCCAGAAGATGTATGGCTAGACGAGGTATTTTGCATGGATATGAAATTCAAGAGATGGGAAGGGTAACAGAAAAGTTGGAGAAGCGAGAGAGAGTAGTGGCAAGCATTTCAAGGCAAGAACTGAGGAGTTTCATCACCAACGCCATCACCCCAAGATTTGCCATCATTCCTGTCATTATTACCGTTGCTTGACAATCCATTTGTTGTGTAGCTTGTAATCACACATGTTATGTTATTTGTTTATCGTTCATTTATCTTTTTGAAGTAAATACGGTTTAATTTAAAAATAATAATAAAACATTGGATCAATACGTACTTGACTTTACTTGTATAGTGAAGTCGTATTCACGACAATATCATTTATTGTAATCAATTCTTGCTATTCATTGGTCTTGCTGAGGAGATGTCAAGGATGCGTAACAAAAAAAAAACAGAAAAATAAATGTGTTCTCAAATGTGCATATAAAGCAATGGTAGACGAACTCATGGAGTACATAGAAAAAGTTTACAGATATTGGCCAGACGAGTTTAATAATGAGGTTTTGGTGGCAATAATGTTCATCATCAACTATGCCCTTTTTAAAATTGTATTGCTATTCGTTTCAGTAAGTTGATTGTGCTTGCCTAATCCCACCTTTTACATACCTGAGCATATGGTGAAAAACAAAAAAAAAACTGCGATAAAGCTGTCATTTGAAAATGTAATCTCATTTTCTCATCTTTATGTTATGATGACAAATTCCAGGTGACGGCAAACAAAGACCTTTTCGCGGGGAAGTCGATACCCTTTTCTAATGATTTGTATATTGTAGCCTGACTACGAATGAATCAACAGAGCGAATGATTTTTCACAATAAAACCTTTTGAGCCAAAATTGTAGGCTTTTGAATCTACTATTTGAAAATGTAAATGAGTATTGGCCATAACTTCTGCTATTGAGTTTGAGGTATCTGCTTTTCCTTCTCAATCATTATAGCTCACCATCTTTAATGCTCAGCTATATTTTGATTTTCTCTGCTTTAATGCTTAGTACAAAACAGGCACGACTTGGTTGTGCTGTGATGTTGTTCACTTTTTACTTCGGATCGTAATCCGGAGATCTGTTACTCCATAAAACCAACAAGGAAGTCGGATACTTGAATTTACATTAATTAAATAGATTGATTGGCTAAATAAATCAAGTGCTGGGATATAGATGAATGTTGAACAAATGTTTAGTAAAACGATTTGATTTGTAGCCTCGTGCAGGTGAAAAATGAACGAGTAAACTATACTATGGTACACAAAAGCAAACTGACTAGAATATGTTAATCATATGTTTATCTCGCAAGACGTTATTATGGTAAAATTTCACCTTTTGAGACTTCAACTTTGAATGATTAAAATTTCAGTAAAATAATGTAAACACAAATTTGGTATCATGGATTGAGGAGAGCTACTACATTATTTAGAAGATATCTTTTGCAAAATAATTTACGAAGAACATTGAATCGAAAGTTGTGCGAGCTAGAAATTTTTAGTATGAAGAGCTCCAAAATATGCAAGGAGATTGAGGTATTAATGCAAGACACTGTAATATTCGAATATTTGTAAGATTGGATTAGTCATTTTTGAAGCCATGAGATGACCACTAAGTCCAAAACAGCTTTCGAACTCAAATGCGGAAGTGAGTCCAAAGGTGAAAGATTGTAACGCCTGAAGCCTTCAAATGACTACTTACTAGCTAGAAAAAATGAAACAGCTTGCTCTGAAACTCCACCACGAATCCTCATAACATTGGAAGATGACTTGAAGTGAGTCATGATTGAATCAAATAAGATGTGGATAAACAAAATCTACATACATCTTTGGCAGCGTTGCGAGAGAATGCTCCAAGAAAATTTTTCCAAAAAACGCAAAGCTACATTTGAAGGAAGCTCAAAGATCTGTACTTTGGCAATTTACCTTTAAGATTCTACAGCGTGAAAAACGAGTTTCCGGTTATCAAAGGCAGGCAAATGGGGTATGAGTTCGTGCATCAGTTCTTAGCCATTTCTTTCAAGATCTATTATATCTATATATATAAAACTCAAAATTGTGACTTTGGAGGCTATGTGCGTTATAGAAACGCGCGCCGCTCAACCGATTTAGCTAAAACTTTGCACACATACGTTTTCGACCCCTGCGCAGATGATAGGCTACTTTTTGCGTCGATTTGTTGGGCTCTTCTATCGATTTATTGATTTGTTTACGTTTTACTAAAGAGATCAAGGCTTATCACGTTTAACCAAGCAATTTCTCATTGTCATGTAAAGGAAAGCGGTGAAGTTCATTTCTACCTCAAGATCACAAGGATGAGTGAACCGAAGGGGGCGCCGCAAGGTAGGTCATTCATATGAAAAAACGGGGGGGGGGGTTGCAGTGCTGTAGGCTAGCAACCGTACTATCTACCTCACCTGTGAACAATACCCCGGGCTGGACCGGGGAAGCCAACTAGTATATATATAAAACTCAAAAATTGTCAGTTTGGAGGGTATGTGCGTTATAGAAACGCGCGCCGCTCGACCGATTTAGCTGAAACTTTGCACACATATGTTTTCGACCCCTGCGCAGATGATAGGCTACTTCTTGCGGCGATTCGTAGGGTCCTTCTATCGATTTATTGATTTGTTTACGTTTTTCTAAGGGATTGAAGGCTTGTCATGTTCAATCAAGCATTTTCGCATAACTATATAAAGGAGGGCGGTGAAGCTCATTTTCACCTCAGGATCACGAGGATGCGGTTTCGAAGCGGATGTCCCATAGGTCATTCATAACACGTAAGGGGGAGGGGGCTTGCAGTGCAGGTGAACGGAACAAGGCCCGAGCCAAACCGGGAAAGCCAACTAGTAACAAATAAAAATGAGGGGAAATCCTTTCTCAAAGATTGCTGATGCTTCGGTCCCTGACCTCAAAAAGTTGTGTCGACTATCTTTTAGGCCTAGAACAACAACTTTTCTCAGTGAAATTTTGACTCGAAAATCCGTTCAAGTCTATTGCTTTTTAACATCAACACTTTTGAGGATGAGAAAAGTCATACAGCTTGAATAAATGGTACAGCGAGATGTAGAACCCAAGAGTCGATCAAGTTCAATTCGAAAAATTTTGCACAAAAAACATGTGGTTACACACATTCAACATAAGATCAACATTAGACCTAGTGAATATAATGTTTAGGATGCACCTTAATGCACACATTTTTTGTCGTAAATTTTTGTATTTGGGCGAAGCAAAATTTTACCCAAAACATGATTTTGAGTTGAATCGATGCCAAGTTAGAATACTTGAAGGCGCAACGTAGAAAAAGTCTCACAGGTCAGTAAAGTTGTTTTTTATTGGTTTTTTAAAGTTTACGAAGATTATTGCCCGTATCATTGCGTCGATGTACAGTGACCCAGGCAAAAAGTTATTGTCTTGTAATACAGAGTCCAATGGCCAATATCATGTTTCTTCAATGATGAGGACTATAAAAATCAAACAAGACAGCTCAGAACACTTTAAATAGATCAGTTGAGCTTAAAGCATCCTTATTACTGAGAAAACACAAGATAATATTTAGTGTTCCTTGAATTCGCTGTAACGTTCGCCGCCTTGGTTATTCTAAGTGCGTTGATAGTGCAAAAATGTTTGGCTAACAATAGGATCACGGTCACATGCCAGGAGTACATTAATCTTCTATATATATAAAACTCGAAGTGTGTTTGCCTGTCAATAAGTATGTTTTTTACACAAATTTTTTCTGGGCGGATCAAATGAGCTGGAACTTTGCACACTTATGTTTTCGACTCCGGCGGATGTTGCAGGCTACTTTTCGCGGCGATTCACCCGGTCCCTCCATCGACTTGTTAATTTGTTTACTACATCTAAGAAAATGAAAGCATATCAATCACTCCTCCAAGTCAAGTAGTAACGGACGGTAGAGGTCATGTACAGCGGTGAGGAGGATGCGGTGCCAGGAAGCGTAACGGTCAAGAAGGAAGGCAATTTCGCAAAGGATTCCACAAGAGCGCTGCAATTGAACTCGGAGCTGAAGCAGGTGAAGAAGAGAAGATGCAAACTGAAGGAAAGGGAGGAATGGTAAGCCATAAAATGTTTTGGAACGGACGGACACTATGCCGGGCCACTTTAGACGCTCGGTCCGGGCAAGATCGGGGAGGCTAGCTAATATTATATATGCACATTTGATCATAGAACAAAGCAGGTCATTCAAAAATGTCTTCGTTGGTACAATTTTCGCTACGATGTAAATTTCTTGTCGTTATGCTCTCTTAACGCAGTAATGATCAGACGGTGCTAGCACGACGCTGGTACGACGCTGGAACGGGGCTAAATTGTAGCAAGCGGGCAACTCTTCATGCAGTCTTACAATAAAATCAGAATCGCCGCAGTAGATATCAAATAGAGGTGAAGCAGACAATATATTTGCATCTAATAAGAACTTTGTTATGGGATGAAGAGCGTGAACATGACTGTTTCTACTTGCACCTGTTTGATTTGAAAAGAACAAAAACGGAAAAAAATTACTTGAGAATATAGAACTGAATAGTCTATGAGCACATTAGTCATGAAATGCAGCGCGTGTCATGCAATACACATCTTAGGTTACAGATGATTTCGAAAAAAGCGCATTCTTCCCTGTGCAGCTGCTCTAGAATTATTAGGTTGTCCCAAAAGTAAACTCCTTTTTTGAATTCAACCTGTTTTTGTTTTCTCAATAAGCTCAGGGTATCATTCAATAGAGCAGATCAAGCTCTGCAAAACAGCTACCAAGGATCTACTTAAGCCGCATTCCGTGGAAAGTTTGAAGCCAAAATCGGAAAAAATTTTGGCACCTGAAAAGTGGATTCCTGCGATAAAGAATCCTACAGACCTCCAACTTGGTCATTATGTAGTAGACACATAGTAGTACTCAAATATGCCTTTACCGAATTTTTTCGAAGCATAGAAAGCGAGAAACAAAAATTGTCCAAAAATGGCAAACTCCGCCCTAGCCCCTCCCACATATGTCATTGTATACTACAAGCCTTACTAAGTATATTTCTAAATACTTACTTGTGTATGTGCTTATTCGAGAAATACTAAGTTTTACATTAAAAAAACCCAAAAAAAGGGGCATTTTGGCATTTTCGGAACACCTTTTTCTCTCAATTTTAAGGCCCGGAAAAAATCAGCCAAATACATTTTTGGGTACAACTATATGTGTACTATATAAAGACCAAGTTGGAAGTAGGTAGGAATTCTCTGAAAGGAGATCCGATTTTAGGGTAGCTGAAAAATTTTGATTTTTGGCCCCAAATTTTATCTGGATTACGACTTACGTGAAACTTTGGTGGTCTTTTTGTAGAGCTTGCCCCGCTCTATCGAATGGCACCTTAAATCTATGAGAACAAGAACAGCTTAATTTATTTGAAAATGGAGTTTACTTTTGGGACAACCTAGTACAACGTGGTCCTTCAGAATTCCAGCTGCATTTTCGAATTCCGTTCACTTTTTATTTCTATTGAAGAAATGAAAAGTGATATTTTTGACTGTATAGCATTAGTACTGCTCTAATGTATCCCGGACAATATTTTAAAAAAATATATGAAGTGGTCCTTGCAGAACTGAAAGATGATATTTTCATTTGAATAGCATTCCGTGCTGCTCTAACTTATCTAGTGGGCAAAATTCACAAAAAATGATGAGAGCTTATAAAGGAGCTGGTGTAGATGAGGATATGCAACATCTTCATACAAGAGTAATGAATCTCATTTCTCGTCTCCGCTAATCACATATAGCAAGGGGCACGAGGAACTTGCAGCTTTGCAGGAAATCCACTCTGTAAAAACCACAGAGCAACGCTCGGTGCATTAGCAGATTACCTCTACTTAGAAGAGTGGTTGAAATAGCATGGCGCCTTCCCACCTATTTTTATCGTGTCTACCAATAAAAAGTGAATACATCGCACTTTAATCGTTGATGTCCTCATTCTTGAGAAAAATGACAAAAATCCCCAGTCACAGCGGAAAAATTAGGCGATAGCGTCTGTTATAATAAGAGAGGGATGTTAAATACGACTTCCTTCTTGAAATTTTTTCTTAATACAAGGTGTCCGTATATGTACATATACACTGTTTGATCGTTGATATCTCTTTTCCCAAGAAGTCTTTTGCCTTGCTTCAGGTAACATTTGGTAAAGCTGGCTTCAACTTAGATTTGCAGTATAGAACGAATCACCCATCACTCTTCATTACTGTAGGATTACGGTAGAAACTTGAAACATATGGTGGTGTCAATGTGAAAAAAGCTGCCGTTTCAAAATTTTTCAAAAAAAATGTGAAAACTTGTGTAATAGGGTTTTTATGGACGCTGAGTTCAATACTCAACTATTCACAAGATTGAAAAGCTTTTTAAACGGTGTAACCGCACTTTTTAGAAACATTGAAAAAATGGCCGCTACCTCTTACCTGGCATAATTCTTCAATGAAGCATGATAATGAGTCGGGAACTCTACAATTAGAATCAGCAACTCTGATTAGCCTAATGTAAAAGTTTTCAGACTGTTTTGTTTCCTTTCTGAGGCAAAATATGGCCTTTCATGGCTCAAAACCCTCTTTGAAGTTTCCACTGTAATCCCACAGTAATGAAGAAAGATGGGTGATTCGCTCCATAACGAAATCTAAGTTGAAGCCAGCTCTACAAAATGGTACCTGAAGCAAGGCAAAAAACTTCTTGGGAAAAGAGATATTAACAATCAAACAGTGTATACATACTTTACGGACACCCTGCATTTCTAAGAACAAAATATTTCAGTTTTTCAAGGTGTGATTTTATTTTATTTCATTTCAAAAAACTAACAGAACTTTTGCATCGCCCAATAATGAAGATATAGAATCATGTATGACACACAACTATATTCAAGAGATTGTCTTCTTACTTACTCAGTTTCCTGGAACCTTATCTAAACAATTCATATATTAGGTTGAACCGAAAGTTCTGTCGCACCATATTCAAAAAATCATAACTTCTTTCCGTCACGACGATTTTGCGCAATTCAAATTTTATCAGAAAGCGTAAAGCATGTAGTTTTCAAAAGCTTCCTGGGGAGTTTCCGACATGCTCAGGTGGCAGAGATAAAAATGAAAGAACGAGATCATCCGAAATTCGGAATTTTTAAGCAAGAATTCTAGAATTTCAGAAACAGTGCGATAAAATCCAGAAAAGCCATTATCCTAATTTTTTTTACATTTGATTATTATCTGAGTCGAGTTTGTACTGATCGAGCTTTTCTTTCAAAAGTTATGATTTTTTGAAAAATAATGCCGAAAAATCAATTCCTAAGAATTCTTAAGAAATGGACTTTTTCGCATTTTTTTCAAAAATTCATAACTTCTGAAAAAAAGACCTCGATCAGCACAAACTTGACTCAGTTAGTAATTAAATGTAGGAAAAATTAGGATAATGGCTTTTCTGTATTTCATCGCACACTTTCTGAATTTTTAGAATTCTTGCTTAAAAATTTCGAATTTCGGATGATCTCGTTCTTTCATTTTTGTCTCTGCAATCTGAGCATGTTGGAAAGTTTCCAGAGAACTTTTGGAATCTACATGCTTTACGCTTTCAGATAAAGTTTGAATTGCGCAAAATCGTCGTGACGGAAAGAAGTTATGATTTTTTGAAAATGGTGCGACAGAACTTTCGGTTCAACCTAATACATACTTTTTACTCCTAAACAAACTTACTTCTCAGCATTGAAAATAAGTTTTATAGACCTTCTTTCCTTACTGAGGAGTTCCGGGGAAGGTCTGTGAAATGGAGCCTTTTGGCTATCACATTGTAAATTGAAAACATTTCTTCTAATTATTATTTTGCTAAAAATAAACAGTGCACAAAGAAGTTATCCTAACTAGCAGCTATTCGAGAGCTTGGAGTGCTGAGATAATAATGGCGGAATTGGCCAAATCACATACAGCGCAGTCACACAGAGCATAATCTCAAAAACAAGGGTACAAATAAGAAATACAAAATTCTTTTCTTATTCTCTCTCTCTCTCTTTCTCTCTCTCTCTCTCTCTCAAAAGTGATTTTATTGACATTGAAACCGCTTTCCTCTATTGGCTTATCTTGGAATATTTTCGTCCCCAAACTCGTTCGGAAAGGCATACACTTACTATCCCTCGATACTTACAACAATAATTCTGTTGTAGAGAGTATGAAGCGTTGAAAGCAGTGGTTTCAGTTATGAAGTCTGAGATACTAAGATGATGTGCGAGTGAAGCACGCAATCTGCGCAGATGACTCAGTATGCATTATTCATGCAGTGAATTTCTGATTGAGATGAGGTGCCAAATCGGGAACTGGACGTTTTCGAAAAGGAAAGAAGAAAGAAAGTCAAAAGAGGCTGGAATCATCAATTTGGCAGACATGTAGCAATCTTTATGGAAAGTATCTAAAACTTCGCCGATCCTTTCTGCAATCTTGCAAGTATGTAAGTGCGCAATTCTTGTAATTTCTTCCTTAGTGAGTCCAAGGCTTGTAGGAGACTATCTACTTTTGAGAGGATATGAGCCTAGCGCTGACGAAATGAAAAACCCATAATGTATAGTCGAAATGGATACAAAAAGCAATTTACTGCAATTTTTACTTTGGAGAGACAGATCTGCATCAGCATCATGTTGGTTCAAATTTTGGTTTGAAATTTCGCAGTGTTATAGGATGCCTAAAGAAAACACTGAACCTTCACGATAAACTCTTCAAAAATAAGAGCTCTTTGATTTTTTCAATATCAACTTTTAATGACTTAGCACAATGCTGAAAACCTGAGAAATTGTTAGTTGGAAAGATCGAGAATTCGAAAGGTCGACTAACGAAGATGTGTAGATCCGCCGACAGTGATGTCAGACGAACCTCAACTTTTTAAAGTTTGAACTTCTTATGAAGCTTTTTCCTCCTGTCAAAACTTTTACATTATCCGGATAAGACAAGTCAGGTGCTCAGGATAATCTTTTGTTCTCCTGGCCTAAGGTTTTCACATGCTTGAGGTGATGTATGGCGTGTAATGTTGTTTATCTGGCGGTACATAATCGCACACGGACGGCACTTCTCAGATAATATAGCTGAAGTATTTCGAAAACCTTATGAGAAATGTTATGAAAACACAAAGCGTTCGAACAAAAACGAGGCTGCAAGTCAACTTTGAAATTTGAAAAACAATAGCTTCGTGAGCAGTAAAATTGCGCACTGATAGGGAGCGTGAAGAATGGTCCATAAATTTTGAATATGAAATACTTTTCTACTTATGCCGTCGAAGAATTGATTAGAGCGAGATTGCAGTCAAAAAGGAAATCGAAACTCTTTGTACGGGGTGATCCATGGAAAAATCATGCAAAAATGTACATAACTGTCCATCACCTGTCCTTAACTCAATTTGCAAACGGATAACTTGATAGGCATGAAAAGTTTGCATAGGTTCTTTTGATCATTTTTGAAAATGTCCGCTTCACCTGAATGACCTGGGTAGCCTATGTACACATTTAATCATTTCAATAAATTTTCTGGGATGCTCGCTGTCATTTTGGTATTTTCGGTATGTGCCTTAAAAGGTTGCCTCACGTGATAAGTTTTAAAAAGGGCAAAACATGCAGTTTCTAGCAGCGCTTGAATCAAAAAGATATTCTGCGTTTTTCCTAGGTTTTGGCCGAGATATAAAACACTTGGATGGTGCACTTTTCCAAAAGTTCCTCACCAATACCCTTCTTCTTTGAAAGTACATCCAAAATAGGAAAGACAACTATGGAGAAAACGATTCATGTCATTGCGAAGCCAAAAAGAGGACAGTGACGAAGAAAGATGAAAATATGGAAGCCCGCAACACTTCATAAGGACCACCCTGTAGATACTTATATGTAACCAGAAACATTTCCTTAGTGGTAAAAGGAGTATTTGAATCACTTAGTTATGAGTACATTCGTTTTCAAAGAGTTTCAGTAGCTATCAAAATCAAAAAAGGAAGAATCAAGTGTTCCTTCTAATCAGTGCATCTCCGTGCCAATATCAATTTTGCTTTGAATTTACTGAAAAAACTGCATAATTTTCTCTTTTCAAGCTGTATCGACTTTGGAGAATTCGCTAAAGGTGAAGGTAACTACGATTTTCCAGCTCTGGTGCAAGATTAAATGATCAGCATGGTTAAATGAGCTTGATAGAATGGTGAATGGCTGATAAGGAAGAGGAACGCTTAATTCGCAAATAATCACTCCCATATACCTAATTGTTTTTTCTTCTCTAACGGCCTGATCCAGAATACAGCGAAGCAGAGAGCTCACAAATGGGAGCCGCTGGCTTCATAAAGTGGTCAAACATCTACGGATTGCCTCCGGGCATCTAGACTAGTCGGCTTCCCCCTTATCTCCAAACTCTGAGTACTAGCACAGTGGGCCGAAAACCAGCAAGAAAGACTTCAAAAATAGAGGAAAGGAGAAACTTTCTTAAGAAAGATGCAATTTGTCTTGAAATTGTGCATTTTTTTATAATGCACGATAAGTCAAGAAACTCCGAAAACTTTTCGTTCTTTGCTCTTTAATTTATGCAGGTTCCGGGCTTTCACTTCCGTCGCTTAGGTGTACAAGCACGTAGGATGGAGAAGCTGTGGTTCTTGAACTACGTTTAAGATTTTCACATTGCTTTTCTAAACTGCACAAATAAGGCATGTCGTATAATGCATAATAGTCTACTCATAATTCTATGGATAAAGATCCTATGGTCTCAACTCATAAAAAAATCCGTCTGAGGGAAAGAAACGGAGTAAAAATGTTCGATGTGCTTACGAAAATTTTCCAAAGAAATACCTTTGCTTGCAGTATGAACCAGCCTTTGAAATTTCTCATTCCAAGTTTATTTGACACCTTATTTGGAACTGCTTACAAATTTGAGTCATTAGATCAGTTCCCGCATAGCTTGAGCAATGTAAAAGTCAATCTGCATTCAAATATTGCGTGGAGCTATAGAAAGGAGGAGGGGAGTATGAATTTATTACCCTTTAGAGAAATGTATTTTTTCTAGACATTCTCAACGTATAGTGCGTGAGAAGTGAATGATAAAAATTACTTACTTTTTGACATATAATGCTTCCTCAGATTGATCAAATCCATACTATGAGAATTCTGTGAGGAAGGGCTACAGCAGGGAAAGTGATTTATGATGCGGGAAAGAGTTTTTCCCAGGTCAGAGGAAACTTCGAGATCTTATGGCATGCTCATTATAGCGAAATGAAATTATTGCTGAATTCCTAGCTGATTGCAAGATGTCAACTGTATTGATGGAAAATTAGCAGTGCTGAATTTTGTGTAAACATCTGTAAAATGTAAGAGTGGCGAAACTTGATTAGGGCCCTGATCAGTTCAAGAGAACAATACGTCGAGCGGCATAATTTGCTAGAACCAATTTGAAAGAGACAAACGCGAAAATGCTCTTTTGTAACAGTGATTCATGACTCCTTCCTCTCAAAATTTTCATTGTCCCATTTCATCACTATCATTTAAGCTGTCTCTTGAATCTTCAGTGAGTTGGGCATTGTTAAAAAATTGACGATAGTATGCAAAACTTCGTTTCAAGAGTTGCAGTTTTTAAAAGATAGCCGTAAAGTTTGAAACTACTAAAAATAGTGAAGAAAAGCTCACATGTTTAGCATTCGCTCCCTCATCTAAGTGAAGTGCTGCTTCCATAAATAATTACACTCGGAGGCAAAAAAATGAGGCAACGGAAATTAGTTTCCTTTCAGGATATGAAGATGGCTTATATTTCAGTCAATTCCTGAATTTTTGTCCGAAAATAGGCATTGATCAACAAATTTACCAAAGCAGAAAGATAGCCTTGAAAGGATGTGAATCAGAAATAATTCAGGAGGAAGGAGGTCTAGGAACAAGACGTGAATAAACTTCTCATGAACGAGTGGCCAAATGTTTGAAAGTATTCTATATAAATTATGAAACTGCGCAAACAGCTTATTTCTGTTTATCATCGAACTAAGGACTCAATGAAGCCGAACTGCCTTCAGAAACATCAACTTGCTGAATGTTTTCTCGCTAATTTAGCCTTTACAAATGTTTGCCAGAATTTGCGGAGCATCTCACAACACATTCCTTCTCCCCTTCCCATCTTGAAGACATTTTTGAGACTGTCATTCAGAATTTTCTTAAAGTAATGGGTCCTTAAAGCTATTTCATGAAAAACTATCATTTAGAGACATACTTTTGTAAGTATAGAAGCTGGGATAAAGCAAACACTCAAAACTCGGAAGAAATGCCGCTAGGACTACATGCAAAATGACGAGATCGCTTTAATTATTCGTATTCCGTACTTCAGAAATGTCCTTTCTAAATCTAATGAATTCATAATTTCATCACTATCTAATTTCGGATCTTTTGAACCAAAAAAAATGAGACCGCAAAAATGAGAGCCAATCGATAAAACTGAAGTCGATAGAGAATTATCAAGCAAACAAACATAGAGGCTAAGAAGGTTTATCTGAAAGCGGATACGGCTTGCTCTGCTGTCACGTGGGGAAGAAGCCCTCAAGCATGTAGCGTGTTTTCGCTCGTAATCGATCGAAATTAATTTTTCAAAATTTTTACAGTCAAGATTAGCCTTGTAAAATGTCAGCGAAAACTTTTGAATTTTGGGACGTTCAGAAAATTTCTGTCAAGTCACACTTTGGATAAACTCCTTTGGAGGGCCACTGCGTTATATGGATATGGGTACGTTTTAGCTCCGTTAAGAAGATAAAACGTTCTGATCATTGCTAATCAATTTCTATGCACGGCATTTTAGTTGTGCCTCACCTTCTACCTTGATCTTTCGTGGGTATCAAATTAACTGGATAAGATGAATAAGAGACAACAACTTGTGAAGAAACTGACCTAAACCTTTTCAAGCAATCATTGGAACTTTTTTTTATAGACACGCTCCTTTTATAGGCTAAGGCATTCAAACTTTTGTGGTTGAGGCAGGATGTTTCCAATGATGTTTCCAAGTCAACTTGTGAAGAAACTGACCTAACCCTTTTCAAGCAATCATTGGAAACATCCTGCCTCAACCACAAAAGTTTGAATGCCTTAGCTTATAAAAGGAGCGTGTCTATAAAAAGAGTGCAGCGGTTCAAACCTCAATTACATGAATTGGAGAAGTTATATTCAATATAGAAAGCTACACACACACACACTCTCTCTCTTTCAAAATGTGTGAACATTGGTGAAAGAGTGTTCCTTCTGTTTAATAGGTTTCTTGATTCGAAATTTGCGACGTAAAAAATCTCGACTTTGGAATAAGGCAACCATATGTAAATTATTCAAAACGTAAAGTGCATGGATTTGTATCAGTTCCAGCTAAATGAAGTCTTGCTTGCGTAAATATCGCACTCAAACGCAAAAATAGGCGAAAATTCGTTCTCTTTCAAGATATGACGGCGCGTCATTGAAACTAACAAATTATATTTTCGTCTAATAAAGACACTGATCAATGAAATTGAAGTAGTGCGAAAGAATTAGTTATTCACAAAGGAGTTCTTACAAGGGAAGTGTCAGAACTCGCAGTGGCCTTTTGACATGAAATGGGTATCATCCGAAGCAGCTTGAAATGCTGATTCCAAAACAGCCTTTCTTAGCTGCAGAACTAATCTAGGACGAGAGTTATTGAATTTAATTTGCGGGAAATTTACAACGCTGAGAATAGCCAAAAATTAAAGCGAACATTTTTTTGGGCTCAAACATAGATGAAACAGTCCATCAATGTTTAACGTAATTCTATGCCTTCACCAAAGTCATGCTGTGATGCTTAAACAAGCATTTGAAAGGTTTCCGTGATCACAGAGTACTTCAAACAATGTAAAATTTAGTGTTTAAAATGTCCATAACTCGCGACCCAGATCAGTTCTGCAGACAAATATAGTTTGTTTTGGAATCAGCATTTCAAGCTGCTTAAGATGGTACCCATCCCATGTCAAAAGGCCACTGCGACTTCTGACACTCCCCTTGTTAGAAGAGAAAAAGGAAGGAAAGGAGAAGAAAGGAAGGAGGAAAAGAAAAAGTTGAGACACTCTTCCAATAAATAAATTTGATATGTTGCTCTTCACAAAAGAAGTAAACTGAGTATTGTTGTGAGAATTTTCTAGAACACGAAACTGAAAAGGCAGTATGATGAAGTCACTTCAATTATTCCCATTTCAGTCATTTCGACTCTCCGAGGCCGTCACTCGTAAAAATTAAGTTTTGAAATTTGTGACCAAGCGTGAACTATTAGGTTGTTACATGAATGTTACACTTTCGTAGTCCTTCTCTAAAAAACTCCAGAAAATTCTACAAAGCATCATAGCCTTTTCTGTTTCTCATTGTTGGAACCTATGGGAAATAGATGGAAGACTCTCCAATGGCATCGTTTTCGTCTTTGACATAAGTTACAAAGGATATAATTGCAATAATCCAACGCATACTCTATTTTTTTTCTTATTTTTTCAAAGAATTCCTTCATCTTCCTCTTTCGTTTTTTATAGAACCTTTACACTTCGAGCATTAGAATAACACGAACGCAGCAAAAATTGAGCCTTTCAAAAACGCAAGATGGAGATTTGCAAAAATTCGGAAAATTTTCCATATATTTTTTTATTATTTTAAAAACTGTATATTTCATGTGTGACATGTATCAACGAGAATTCTAGATCATTCGACATATTTTGAAAACGAGTAGGTCTTTTGAGGGAGTTTTGTAGCAAAACTTATGTAACAACCACATAAATTGTGTTCTTTCGAAAATAATCAAGAAAGAGCCAATGATAAAGATTTTGGAGTCGATTGTGAATTATGAAGAAAAAAAACATGTGAGGAGTAGAAGGAGGGATTATCGGAAGGCGGATATGGCTTGCTTTGCTCTCACATGGGAAGAAGCCGTAGAGAACCACTTAGGAAGAAACCCGATATGGCGTAGGAGCTGCAAGGAATAGCTTTTGATAATTATACAAAAATTTACAGAAAACACTTTGTTCATTTTTTGGGAATATAAAAAATTCTATAAGTGGTTGTATAAAAGCATATCCCAAGTTTTCCAAAAGCGCACTTCTTTTAGAACTTCTCAAGTGCGACTCTACTCCCCTAAGTAGCGATTTCCGGTGGACGTGGTAACATACCCAAGCTATTCAGGCGTAATTATCTCAAGCTTAGCTCAAACTTGGTAGAGCCTTTCAAAGTTGTAGACAGGGCAATTCACCTTTTACAGCACAGTTGGAAACATACTACTTATGCGAATTGAATTTTTAGACTGGTTCAAAATGCTGTCAAGATGAAGAACTTTTGATAAAAAAAAATTTAGTCAAAGAAATGAACAATTGTAAAATCACATTAGTCTTATATTCAGCTTACGCAGGCATACGTACCTAACATTATTTTATGATTATATTCATGCTATCCCATCTCTTTTATGCAGTCTTCTACATCACTTTTGTCGTCTTCTACATCAACATTTAGATCCAACGAAGCTTGATTCAGACAAGAGCACTAGATAGGTAGGGGCAAGGAAGGGCTAGGAGCTTTGAGTATGCGTGTCTCACCCAACCCGGCGCAGATCGTATGGAATCAGGCTGGACTTCGTTTTTGGGGCGAAAAACAAAGGGGATATCATTGTGGCCAAAAATTAAGACGTTTTTTTCGCGACTTTTCGTTTGTTGAAGGTTTTTTACGTTTAGGGCTGACAACGGAAGGATAACAACTTAGATTCGCCTTTTGACATGGGGCACATATATTTGGGATCAGCTTTGAACGCTGAATCCAATTATGCTATTCCTAGCTGCTTAGCGTTATTCCGAAGCGAGTTATGGGCTTGAGTAACTAGCAAACTTCTGAATGTCGTAAGACGGCGTGTAAAGAATCTGCGCGAAAAAAAAGTGCTGGGATGTTGAAGTGGCATCAGATTGATCTATTCGATCTTGACAGGGAGCATTATACAATTGCAAAGCCACCTAGACGTCGACACCGTATCATCAATAGATCGAGGAGCACGCAAATTTTGCCTAGAAAAGAGACCATAACTCGCTTCAGAATAATGCTAAGCAGCTAGAAACAGCATATCGGAAATCAGCGTTTCAAGCTGATTCCAAATATATATGTGTCTCATCTCAAAAGGCGAATCTGAGTTAGTATCTTTCCCTTGTGAGTTTCAAAGGACCAGAAAAGTAATGATTGTCCCACTTCTACTCAAGGGCACTTCGTAAAATTTCGCGAAAGTCAAGGGCGACTCCGTTCCCAAAAAGCTGGAGCTGGTTACTGCGTTCTGGTGGTAATTTAAAATGTTAAATTCTAGAATGTTGTTTTATTTTGTGGAAAAGATGAAGTAGCTGCTCAGAGTGATATGATTGAAAGGTCAACAAAAATGAGTCTTTTTCTTGCGGTTATGGAAATGAAGGAATTCATTGACTTTATGTAAGAGATTGCACTGACTATAGAGCAATACTCAACTGCATGGACAAGTTGGAGGTACCCACAAATGAAGGGGTATGTACATCAAGTGTGAGAGAAAAATTTCAGCTTACTTTCTCCATAACACTATATAGGTGAAGTGTTGTCAAAAAAAAAAAACTAAACTAGCTCGTGATACACGGTGAAAAATTCACTGGTTTTTTTCTATTGAACTCCCATGAGATATTAACTTAGGAGTAAAAGCAGGAAGTGTAAGTTGAGTGCATTCTGTGCTGTAAGAACTATTATATTCTGTAAAAATGATAGAAGCCAATAAGACGATTACTCGGAGAATTTTTGCTGCAATCAAATTCTTCATTGCGAAACGGTTCCTAGGCGTACCCAGGATTTCGGCTCGCGGGGGGCGCGACAAAAATTTTTTTCTAAAGAAGGTGCGTGGCCTTAGCCACGCACTCCGAAAAATTTTTTGGGGTGGTTCTCAAAACAATTTTCAAAAATTTTTAAAAATTATTTTAATTATTTACAAAAATAAACAAGTCACATGCACATTTTTATAACCCATATAAGTAACTTTCAAAAATTTCGCGACCCATTCTCGGGGGGGGGGGCGCCCCCCCCCCGTCCCTCCCCTCGGTACGCCACTGGTTCCTATAAATCCACAGTATCGGACTAGAATTAGGAAACTTCAGTTTACGAACTCCGGAGACTCAGCTATGCAGGGCTTAAACTTCAAATTTAGCCAAGTACGAAAACAATGAGGCTCAAATTGTTGCAAGTCTAGACCTTATGTATAGCACATTCTTGCATCTCAGATCACCACCTGGAAATATAAAGAACTTTGATTTTATTAATTAGAAGTTTGAGAGTGATTGTAGATGAAAAAGATTGTGAACGTCGAATTGCAGGTGCTTGATAATGATAGGTGTAATTTCAGAGCCTCTACGATACGAATAGATGTTTCCTTATATGACTCTAGTAGGAAAAAACGGATCATTTACAGTTTTCAAATGGCTGCTTTTATTTGGTTTATTACATCTTCAATGTTTACTTGAGAACTATACTGCAATAAGCTTAGATGATAGATGACTTACCTTCTATCTTTCAGGGCATGTGCTAGTACTATTTTCAAAGCGAACCCCAGAAAACCCTTTTGAGTATGCAAGCAGCAAACGACAGCCTTATCCAGTGCGATGATAATGGGGAAAAGGAAGGAAACCAAGGCTTCCCCGAAAGCCTCATTACAGTAAGGCATTATCCATTATGAAAGCAGCATTCATCATCATGATTTTACCATCAAAACGAGGGCACATTTATGGAGCATCATCTCGGAGCTTTTTTTTTCAAAAGAAGGGCAATCTGTCATGCAGTGTACTTAATGCATCAGGATTTTGCGAATCTCTCACAAAATTCTATTAGGTTGTCCGGAAATTAACGCAGGTTTGGACTTCCAACCGCAATAAGTCATACACTTCTCATTTCTAAGTAGGTTGCAAAACAATATTCGATAGAACAAAACAAACTCTACAAAATGGCTATTCTGCTTTAGCAACAGCTTTGATCCACCACGAGTTTCGAGCTTAAAACTAAAAAGATTCAACTGCCCGAAAAACTGAGAAAAATCTTAACCCAGTTCTTAAAAATCCTGCAAAAATTCTAACTTGCTCACGTGAACACAATCCACATAGGGCATCTATATGCGCCGTTGCCGTATTTTTTTCTCTGTTAGTAATCAACAAAACGGAAATTTTCGTGCATTTGCCAGAGTGATGCTGTGCCGTTCCCACATAAATTGTTGTATACTACAAACCTGTAGAAGTACAAATGTGAATTTTCAACTCTCTACAAGCTTTAGTTCTCAAGTTTTGAATTTTAGCTTGGGCCACATGACTAAGAAAAGCTATATTCGGTATTTCTCTAGAACTAAAGCTTGTAGAGAGCTGAAAATTTACGTTTGTACTTCTACAGGTTTGAGTATACAACTACTTATATGGGAGCGGCACATCATCACTCTGGCAAATGCACGAAAATTTCCGTTTTCTTGATTTCTAACAGAGAAAAAAATACGGCAACGGCGTATATAGATGCCCTATGTGGATTGTGTTCACGTGAGCAAGTTAGAATTTTTGCAGGATTTTTAAGAACTGGGTTAAGGTTTTTCTCAATTTTTCGGGCAGTTGAATCTTTTTACTCGAAACTCGTGGTGGATCAAAGCTGTTGCTAAAGCAGAATAGCCATTTTGTAGAGCTTGCTTTGTTCTATCAAATGGTGCTTTGCAACCTACTTAGAAATGAGAAGTGTATGACTTGGTTGGAATCCAAAACCTGCATTAATTTCCGGACAATCTAATATAACGAGTGTTCAAAAATAATGTGGGAAAGAGATGTGTGAAGCAGCTCGTAAATGAGAAATTTTAGGAAGAAAACTCAAAAAGTCTCAAGGAAAAGAATGCAAGAGTGGAAGATTCCTCAGCTTTGATGAGCGAGTATTGCACCTTCCATTTATAGAGAGAAAAATCTTTCATGAATCATCGTAAATTTGGTTTAGTTTGCGGATAGCGAAAACAAAGAAGCAACAATTAGATACTTCTTTTCTTCTAGTGCTTGTTTTCAAAATAGTAGAAGAAAGTTACTAGACAAGAAGACCACCAATGATCCTTTACGGATCAGAGCGCACATTCATGAAACCCTACTAGCGATACATCTATTTTTGGTTTGTCGTCAATATTTTAAGTGTAGTGAGCCAGAGTTGATCAGTAATCACCGCAAATCAAATTTATGACTCAAAATTCGAGACTGCGTGCTAGGAAGTTATCAAGTGACATTCGAAACAGAAACCAAAACATAGTGTGAAGACCGGAAGGTGTCATTAGCAGCTATGTAACGACTTCCGCGTCTCCACAACAAAAAAATCAACGATCTATGCTATGTAATCAGCAGAAATAAGAAAGTAAACAATTATTTCGTTATGACCATTATTTGGATTTGTTATAATACGTCTGCTAAAGAATTGAGCTCAATTTTGAATGTTTCATTACTTAGCCGTATTTTCTTATGAATATCGAAATGTGAAACAGCAATGGCTTCCATACGTAGCCTACAAAATCAATTCCTTTATAACCGTGTTATAATTTCCCTTGATAGCCTTGATTTTCAGACGTGTGAACATAAAAATGAAAAATATAGAGATAAATAAGCTAATAAGCTTTACACTGTCTATTAACATTGTTCTCGAAATAAAAAATGTGGAAGTAATAGTGTTATCACTTTTGTAAAAATCTTTTTGCAGAACAGTAAAGGAGCTCTAAAGTTATCCGTCATCTGACAGAAAGAATGTGAGGAATTGTTTTTTATACAAGTCTGGTGGGAGAAGTTTTGTTGAACCACTCAAATTTTTTTTACTCAAACTGGGAAGTGAGACTTCTGTAGCGCTAGGAAAAGAAGTCTTTAAAAAAGCTATATTTTTCTCTCCTATTTGATAAATACTATGGAATTCGATCTGAAAGTCATGTGTAAACTTCAAAAAAACCGACTTGATAGTCGAGTGGGTCCTGAGAGATTTCGAAACACTAAAGTCACTTACCATGACGACTGCATGATGTAGTTCGCTTGCGGACAAGATATGGTCAATGTTCTGAAAAGAAACATATTAGATGGCGTAAATGTCAAAAGCGCTAACTGGCTGGCGGAACATTGTAGCAGAGTGAGCGATAGAAAAGTAACATGAAGGAAGTTTACTCGCTCAAACGAACGAAAATTCAGCAAGTAAAGGAAGATTTCATAATGGAGAGAATCTGTGAAAAAATCTGTGAAAAGT
>CATQJL010000001.1:66890066-67195108 GCA_958299035.1 Cylicocyclus nassatus
AGCAGTGGTATCAACGCAGAGTACTGAAAAGTTCGTGTACGCCTGCAGATGACAGCGCAAATGATTTTACGAAACAAAAACATACAGCGAGAAGCAGAGCTCTAAAATAGAATATGATGTAAATCACTGGAATTGCTGGTTAATGCAGTAAAATATAGTGGAAAGTGTCAAAAAATAGCTGTATAGGTGAAAAATTTGATAACGTCTGCAAGATTCTTTCCTCAAAATAACGCGATTGGTTCTCGAAAGGGAAAAGGGAAGACTCCTGCTGGATGAGTTGTAACCACAGTAATCATCGATACATCTAATAGATTTCGATTTGAGGCAGCGTCTAGGCAGAATCTGGACTTCATTTTTGAGAAAACCCCATTTTTGAGACAATCTTATGAGAACCGTGTACGAGTCTGCTACGCTATTCTTGTCGAAAGCAAGCATTAACAGGTAGACACTATGTATTTGATTGCGTTTGCCGCGTTAAAACACGTGAAGGACTGGAGGCTCGTTAAAGAGGGCGGGCCGTTCGAGGGAATGGGCGTGGTCTTCGAGGCTCGGCGTTTGCGCCGATTTTCTCCTTTTACAGGGGATCTAAAAAAGTCGGACTTCTGCGATAGTTCTAGATCGAGGCCCTAATACTAGGTTATGATAGTATCCTATAATGTCCAAATCGTCCGGACGCTGCTTTTATGGTCCGAAGGTGTGCTAGATGCGTTGGATGATTTGTTTTTTTTTTAGAAAGGAAGAACAGTAAGGAAAAGTTGAGAAAAGCAAGTGATACAGAAAATGGTCTCGTAAACCCCGAGAGAATCAAAAGAAGGATTATAATCGAATTACGCCTCCAGAGAGTTTTGTAGACATTCTGATCAGACTTCTCAAGAGACATGTTGGTGTCTTGACTGGCGATTCAGTATCGTGGGAGCGAATCTTGCTGCAAGTAGCAGAAATTAGCAAAATTCAGGCACCAGCTTATTTACATAAGAAATTCTCTTTCCATAGATCGCAAAGCCTTGAATGTAGAAGCCAAATTTGTTAGTCTTTTGGGAGAAAAAAAATTCTAACAAGTTACACCTTATTTGAAAGGATGGTTACACTGCAAGGTAAGCCATAGCATTTTAATTTATTTAGAGGAAAAAATGAAATGACTCCAGCATAGCTGAACATTGCTTGATCGATAAAAACGCGAAAAATTCATTAGATCCAAGGAGTATGACTGGCAGCTTGAGGAATGGAGTAAGTCCCACGTTGTTTTTTGTATCATTAAAAGATATAGAAGGGCTCAGACTATAAGCAGAGCATTTAAGGATTCTCCACGGATCTGTGAATCATTCATGTTTATCTTCCAAAGCTAGCGATACGGTAGAAACAACATTAATCATGCGATTAAAATTCACTCATCTGTTTATTCAGGGGAGGGGGCTATTTAAGATTTAATAATGAGACTTATTTAATTGCTAATAGTGGTATTGTGATTAATTTTTTGGCATTTTTTGGCATCTAACTCCTGTGTAAAAAATTTACGAGCGTGTGGCAGTTCTGCCTCTTTTTCTTAAAATTCTGTAAAGACCTCAAAAACGTTGGAAAGCATCGAATTTCTTTTGGAACGGGCTAGAAAAAAGCCATGACCGTTTATCCATCTGGAAAGGTGCTGCTCTATCTTAAATTTCTTGTTTTGCAACAGACGTTCGGAGGATGAATGAACATGTACGTACTTCAAAGGTTTCTAAACAAAATCTCACGTTCCTTTTCATGATATTCTAGGTAAGCCTGAAGATGTTACTAACGACATAATTAGCTAATGGCATAGATAACTTCCGTGAGCAAATGCACTCCATGCAAGATATGCAGATGAGGAACAGAAAAACGAGAGGAAATGAGGCGAAGGAGGAAATTGCCTAAACAAGAACTGAGACGGCGGCAAGATATAGAATGAAAGTCTAGTAAGTACACATGTGGCAGCTGTCTGTCAAGTACTCTCAATAATGATGAATTACCAGATGGAGACCACCCGCTGAGTATGTTTTTACCCATGCGTTAAGTCAGTTCGTGATTTAAAATCTCTAGAGTAGTCTAACTCCGACCACGATTAACTACCGATGTTATCTAAGTAGTGGTAGTTCATTCCCAACTAGTAGCTGCGCTTTGAAGCTCTCACATTAGGCCCAATGGCGGTGGAAAATGGCTCCTTTGAGAGTGAGCAGTGGCCGAAAAATTGCTAGAGTGTTCTGTAACGGGCATAGATTTGAGCAAACATGACCCATCGTCAACCCTATAGATTTTCCCCGTTTTTTGAAGGTTCATACTTTCCTCAGCAACATTTCATCCAACAACGATTTTACCATTTAGTACTTGGCTCCCCACAGGCATTCCAACAATACCAGCATACTTTTTCGGTGATAAAAAGTTGTTGGTGAACTAAGAAAAATACCGAAATGCTCTTGAACCAGTACTGAAAGTTTATTCCTAGCGAATTACTGCTTTCGGCTGCAAATCACAGTTTCCCCTTTTTCACCCAGTTTCTTACACAACAAAGGACTTCTTCTACCTTCTTCCCTTGTAGGTTAGTGCAGTAAACAATGATTATATTACGATCCGGTAAAATTACGAATCCAGGGGAGGGCACAAAGCGGAATTTGAATAAAAAAAGCCTGGACATAATGGGGATTTTTGTGGAGAGCCGACAAATATAAAACCGTAGACAAAAAAACAAGGCCGATGGATGTCGCAATCTTGAGATTTTCTTTGAGTTTTGGTTTATTTAGCATAAATAAGATATGCTTTGAATAACATCTTGGCTCACTTCTTCAAGATGTGTTCGCTAAAAAAGGTTCGGCCGTCGCACACATTGTCCCTAAAGTCTCCACATAGGAGCTGCGAAAAATGCTCATCGCTCATCGTACCCAATACACTTACAGCGCAAGATTTGGACCGAAGTTTGTGCTTGCACATATTCCCAGAGGACCCAGCGAAAAAGTGGAGCCGCTAGCACATTAAGGACGTCTATGTTGTTGAGAGCATGAAATATTGTTTGTTTTTATTCAGTCAACCGCCTTGGGATGTGTGAAAACATTACAACAGTGATTTATGAGGACTATGATAGAGGAGCACTAGTATAGTTGTTTTGAAGAAGTGGGTGAGGGTGTGCGACCCATAAAATGTATTACAAAGTGGGACGTCTGCTGCATAAAACTTCTCACACCGAAAAATGTTTAGCATAAAGATTAAGAGAATTTCTATACCATCTAGAATGCAACAACCATTTCAAATGCGCAGCTTAAAGTCTGGAAGACTTATAAAGATCTACATTATCACAGAGTATCGTCGAGTCGTTGACCGCACGGACTGCTTAAACGCTGCGGACCACGCGCGGCGCGGCTGAATTGTCGCGAGAGCACGCTTGTACAATAGCGAATTTGTACTGGGACAAGCGTTTTACCCCGCAGTGCGTGCTCCGCAGTTTTGTCCAGTTCGTGCGGTCAACGAATCAACTATATTTCAGTAAGCAACCGTAAGATGCCGAAATTGTCAACTATGACATATTTCTTTCCCAATCTTTTTGTATACTCAAATATAACTATTTTTTCCAAAAAGAAGGAATTTTGGTAAATTCATACTTAATTGAATGAAAATTTGCTCTATTTTGATTGTGGTGTGCAAGGGAGGAAGGAGGAGAATAGCCGTCATGTCCTGAAAGATGACATAAAAAACCGAAGCAGGTATCTGGTGTATCTTCTCAGAAATCTGAAGGCCCCATTGATTTGTGGTATTAGTGAGAATGTACGTCACATCAATCTCGTTCTGATTATGTGATGCTATTACAAATTATTCAAAAAATTCAAAAATGCATACGCTTCAAAAAAAACCGTGACCTCCCAGCTTTACATTTTCAGGAATTCTTGCTCAAAAGTCCAGTTTCCTGAAAAGCAGCGAATGCAGAGGTTTCGCTCACTTCATAATAAAAGCCACAAATATTTGACAGCCAGCTCTTCACTCAAGTTCAAAATGATTGTTTATGCCGGTTACCTAAGGCCCCGGACAGACTTCAAGAAAGGCAATCAAAGAATGCATGACTGGACGACCCTTTCGTACTTTTCTGGCGATCCCTCAAGATGTAAGCTTGCTACTACTTCCAGGTTGAGTTATACCCCACGGAAGAAATCTATGTTACGAATAAGCAAGAAAATGCAAATTGTTAAACGAACAGCTGAAGTCAACAGAAGAGAAGTCATTCCCTGAGAGATGAAGCCTGACAGAAGTACAAAGGCGAGATGCTTGAGCTGTTTTGGTAACTGACAAACTGCCAGTGCTTGAAAATTATCCTAGTCATAGTAAAAGTACATATCACTAGACGAGTACGAAAACACTTCCAGTCCCTCTTGGATTTCAGCTTTACACGCAACTTGCCAATTATGCCGAACCGTTTTGCGGTTGAGTCCCAAAGGGAATTCCGGCTCTATCAAAGCAGAGCTCAAAGTAGCAATAACAGTGACCTGCAGAGCTTTGAGCTGATGAGAACGAAAAATATTCGGAGGTAAGAGCCTTGGTGATAAATTGCAAACTTTTCAACAATTCGATTTACTAAAAAATACTACAAAAATCCAAAAAAATATTGTTGGAAGGCATGACTGAGATGACATTTCTTGATTTAGGAATAAAATAATGTAGCGCTCTCAAGAAACTTGTCTGAACAGTGCAGTTGTCTAAGCATTCAACAAAAATCCACTTTTGGAGGAGGAAAACAGTGCTGAAATTATGGTTACCTATTCATCCAGCGGTGGCTTAGCGAGGGGGGGGTAGGTCCCGAAATTTTTGAAAGTTACTTACACGAAGTCATAAAAATGTGCAAAAGGCTTAATCATACTTGTAAGTAATTGAAAAATAATTTTTAAAATTTTTTTAAAAATTTAATTAAGCCTTATAAAAAATGTTTTCGGGGGCTCGCGAAAATTTTGAGAAGCATGACAAAAAATTTTTCTCGGTGCGTGGCGTTACACGCACCTTCATCAGAAAAAAATTCCCCCCCCCCCGAGCCAAAATCCTGGGTACGCCACTGTCATCCAGTGAGCCTAAATATCAGGCCCAAAAATTTCATTAATGATGCTTTCAATGAAGAGGAGCTAATGGCAAAGATAAGAGAATGAGTTAATGCTTTGCATAGAGAATATGCACATGAGAAATGATACTATAAATTAGAGCCATAAGACTGCTTGGAAATGAGCCGGAGCAGGAAATTGCCCGAAGGCTCAAGAAAAACCCTGCACCCATGCTCTAGTAACTAGAAATTCCGGGGTATGTAATTGCACAACATGTGGCCTTCAGCTGTCTGTAGGTATGATGTTCTAACTTATGATGTCTTTACAAAAAATGATGGATTACCAGATGAGAAAGTGAGCTGGAGCTGGGTATGTTGAATAAACAGTGATAAGCGCTGTGATTCTAAAAAACTTTAGGGACCCTTTCTTGTGCAGCAATTGAAGGCCGCCATAATTTAGTAGTTTGCCATTCTCAGCTAGCCGTCATTAAGCATGTAAAGTAGACCAATATGGTGTAGAATTGCTCAGCAAAGAGTACGGCTAAAAAATTGCGGTGAAGCAGTTCGCTTTGGGTAAACATAACTACATACTTTTTAAGTGAGATCCTTGGCAAACATTTCTTGTAGACTATACTTATATATGCCCTTCAAATTGTGACTCATAAATCGCGAATGCTCAAGAGTGATTGATATATGAGACTTGCTAGCTCTTGTACCCTATCACCTACAACTTTTGAATCATTGCTGCCTTTGGAACATCAATATGAAGCATGTTTTTGACGACAATTTATGCGAGGAACGACATCTATGTAGATGTGAATTTGTACCCTAATTTCATGCGTATAGGACGCAGGGGATTTTTTTTCTAAAATCGAACAGCACAAAAACGCCGAAGGACTTCGCGATCAAAAAACTACCTGAGAGTACTGTGCTGCATAAGTCTCGTTTTCCAAAACACAACGACGAAAAAGGTGCGTCTTATATGCGCGGAATCAGGGTACATATCCTAGCCCTTTAAACCCATTCCAAAAACAATATAAAATCGTGACCTCAAAGGTGCATTGTGGAAATCCTCTTGCAAGAACAAATATCTTAATTGAGACCCTGTTCTGGCCAACCGGGATCTTATTGTTAGGCGCTTGCAGTCTTAGACTCATTGGAATAAGTAATTAAGATTTAACATGTATCAGAGTGCAAGAAAAACAAACGTTTTCAATCAATATTACCCCACTGGAGGCGGAAATCTAAAACAGCTGGTTCGAACACAAAACAACAAAAAAAAACGGGCAGAACCTTATGCCGCAATCTGATACCTCGTTCTAATCAACGTTGTGTTTGGCATAAGGATTGTTCTAGGCACTAGCTAGACGAAAGAAGTTTACTATCGATCATGAGTCTAAATACAGAGCACGGGAAGATTCAAAGCAAACCAAGTGCAGCGTACGATCTTGGTTGATCAGACTGAGAATCCGAGAATGCGCTGCAAGATTTCCGTGCTAATATATCAACTATTTCTCCAAAGCCTTTTTCTTTTTGAAACAATCTCGCTTTTTGAGATTTTAGATGCAAGTGAATTTAGTGAATTTGACGTTTCATGAAACTCACTACACTTTGTTAGAAACTGCACCACTCTCGGAAACATCCATGTTTGATGAAGTTCAAAAGATCCAAAATAGCTGCCGTCGAAAAGTTTAATTGCAGAATGCCACAAATGTGCTTTGTTTTGAATAATTGCGTTTTCAGAATTGAAGCAAGCCTGAATTTGAAAGAATGATGGCAGCTCTTTCACTGCGAAGAGGACAAGTGCACTGTCATCCTAAATTTAAGGCTAAAATTGTCAACAGAAACTTAGTTTGCGTACAAATATTGGTTGCGAATTAGTTGTGAACAACATTGTCAATAATGAAAATTTGTCTCGTTTTTGCTGTAAGTTGCATGCAATTTCATAAGTTGGACTGATATAATGATTTAGGTGCTGACTCTCACTATCCTAGCCTCTAAGAAACGTCTTTGCCAAAAAGACTATTATCGAAGTTTTAATGTTGAAGTGCAAAGATTGTTCAGAAAAGCGACAAAACCACACCGCTTGGCTAGCGGAGAAGAATCTAGCATAAACTTTCACTTATAATGTTTTTGATTCTTTATTATTTTTAGTAATCAAGAATTCTTCCAGGGCTTAATCACACAGACTCTTCTGCAACTTTATCCCTCTAACATGAATCTTTTAAGATTCTTGCTTGTGGATATGTATACACGGCCGACAAAATGCTTAGGCATCACATTCCTTCTGGAATATATCCCTATCGTAATTATTTTCTGTTCGTCAAGCAGTCCATAGAGTAAGCGCTCGTTATCGTCTATTATCAACCGCAAATGCGAAAATTTTAGGTCGCATGCGTTGTCAAATTTGGAGCTTGCTTGGAGACTCTATAGATTATGGGGAGGAGTCGTGATGTTTGTAAGAAACAGCATTGTGTCATATGCATTTCTTATATGTAGACTTGGCATTTCATAAAGAAGATGAATTAGAGGATAGAGAATGGATCGACTAAAGGCCGCAAGCCCTAACGCCCCCGCCGGCAGAGGAGTCGGAGCTTAACGGAAAGCTTCATATCCTGAAGCTTCAAACTTCTGGATCTCACCTTCCTACATACCTGTAAGTGTTCTTGCCATCCTTCACTATGAACATATTGAACAGAAGCGAGAAGCTGTAGAAGTAGCATTTTCCAGCTTTCTGTATGATCCCCTGATGATCCGTGGCGGCAGGCCGTCTTTACTTTAGAATCATTTTTTTTCTTCGAAGTTAACGGGGTATTCCAAACTTGCATCGATTATTCAACCCACCAGTGCTAAGCATGTTGGTGTTAAAAACGAATGATGTTTTAGAATCATGAAATTTGCGATGAACCATAAGTCGAAAGTTGTGTGTTTTATCCAGAATTCGATACTTCAAAAACTCATTTGTTTTTATCAGCAACATGCTTAGCACGTTGGACTAGATAATCAGAATAAATTTGGAAAGTTTTCGTTAACTTCGAAAAAAAAAGAAATGACTTTGAGGAAAAAACGGTCGGCCGCCGGGGTTCATGGGGATCGCACAAAAATGGAAAATGCGACTGTACAACTCTCGCTCCTGTTCAATATGTTTATAGAGAAGGATAGTAAGAATGCTTGCGGATAGATAGACATCCTGAAGTGCAGACATCTGGAACTTCTGGATATGAAGCTTTCTGTTGAGCTGTGATCCTCTCCTCGGAGGGGATTTATGATGCATGCGGCCTTAAAGTTTTAACTAAAAACATCTTGACGTTCCTTTGAGATTGCTCAATGCAAACTTTTCATAGATCCGAAACTGGAACAATAAAAGGGCGATTGCTCTAAACTCATGATCCATTTCACTCGCGTTCTAGGCAAATTCGCTCTACCCTACTTATTGTTCCACCAGCTCATAATGCCAGAAAATTGTTACAAGGAAAGAGTACCAACATAAGCTAGCGACTGAAGACGATATTTATATCACTACTCGTCTTTAAAAGCTGATTCCAAATCTGTTTTTACTTTTTTTTTGCGGAACAGCCCTCGAGAGCAGTTACGAGACCTCGAAAGTCCAAATTCAGCAAGCATTACATAGTTAGCTTAGAATATGCGAAAGCCTCCGAAAAAATACGCGGATCCTTTGGCTTTTTTCCTTCTTTACAGACACTATATGGTTATGTAAAATTGCTTATCCCCTTTTAGATGTTTTTGCACAGCTTTCCGCTAATTTTTAGCCGCTTAAAGCATGACATATTTGGAAATTCGAATGCTCATAACTTTCTTCGAAAAATTGTTCCGCAAAAGAAGGAAAGCAGATTTTTGGGATCTCGCCTTTAGAGACGAGTCTAATGATATGGCACAAATCCTCTTCAATCGCCAACTTTTGTTGGTATCCTTCCCTTATTAGAATGGTTTTATACACTCTTAAATCTGTTTGTTTTCACAATAGTACTTTCAGATAGCCAAGTCACTGAAATGGAAACGCAGTCGGTTATTTTTTGGCTGTGTGCGTCTCGAAAAAGGAAGCTACAGTGTTCAAAAGTTCAAGGAAGTAGCGGTCTGTATTTTTGGGAGAAAGCGACTTTTCCCAATAAAAAGAAATTCTACTTTGGAGTCGCAGCCGTTAACTAATAAATTAAAAGATAATTTCTAGGCTAATAAACAATAACGTGTTTTTGTCTTGTTTACAAACCTATACTGCTACTTTACCCTCTCACTCTTAATTTTTCCTAAAAAACCTTGATAGGTATACCCACGCTGAAGAGTGAGATCAAAGAATGGATTTATATGGTAGACTTACAGGATAGCAGAACAAAAACGGAATTTTTCACAATTTTTGCATCTGTTCTCACTTAATGTTCACTTTTAGTGGATCGGGCTCAGAACTTCTTTTTTTCCTCTTTCGAACGCAAAAAAGCAACGATGAAATAGCGCTGCAGTTGAAATAGATACCTGCGCAATTGGCGCGATGAAAGAGGAAATCGTAAAATTCAAAAGCTGCAAAAGCAAATTTATTTCACAAGTCGATTTCACCCTCTTGCCGGACCCTGCTTGTAGCTGTTTAGAAACTGTTGATTTAGCACCACTGATTTTCATATGACTCTAAATATAGTAGCTTGGACAAAAGTTGGGATTGATCCTTCGTAAGTTATACATAAGTCGCGTCTCCAGTGCACAAGGATCACACAAAGATCCATTTAGATACCCGTGCGCCTAAAATGCAAAGCTTGAAATAAAGCAGGAAAACAGCTGAACAGAAAGGTTTTGTCTTACAATTAGATTAACAAAAAGATGCCTTGTGACATTGGGGGATTGCAAAAGGCCAGAGGAGTGACCTGTAGAGCGTAAAACGGAGGTGAAGGTTTCTTTACTATTACAAGTTGGATGAGACCAAATATCAAATAAACCAAATAAAACTTTATGGGTCGTTGGATGCATGTATACTTTGAAAAAATAGAGCTAAACTTCTTAATATGTGCAAATACCCCAAAGATCCACGGAGGGTTAGTAGGGAGACAGACAGAATAGCTATGGAAAGGGCATGCTTTTTAAGCAGAAAAAAAAGTTTTTTTTACACACTCAGCCGTAAAACGGGTATGTGTTGCATTTCATGAGATGAGGGATGAAGGCTTTACATGAAAACATTACGAAGTCTTTTGGTAAGAAGATGTTGATGTTATGCACTTCCAGAAAAGTTGACTCTCCAGGGTGAGTCAAGGAGATTTCGCATAATGTATATTCCATTGAGCATCAAAAACTACAATACACATGATTTAAAGTTTTTGATTTGCTGATCGGTGGCAAAAGCAAAAGAATAGAGAAATGAATCTATCAAAGCTTTGACTTGATACCGGAAAGCTAAACTCCAAGTTTGTAGTTCCACATCGAATATCCCGCCTTTCAGAAATATTCAAAATTTTGCACGTTTTGTAATTACATCCACATTTTCAATTACTGAAGAGCTTGAAAAAGCACATTGTAGGTTCCAGTTAATGGAAGGCAGAAGGCACCAGTACTGGCATTAGCCTCCAAAAACCAGACTGCATCATGCAGGACATTAGCTGGACTTTATTGTTGGTAGGTTTTTCAAGTGAAATTCCTTCAAAAGAAGCTCTTTCCCTTCTTTTGACTAGATTGAAAGTACAAGTCTCTTCTTTGTTAGTCCAGTCTAATGGAAGATATTCTAGCAGAGGCGGTGAACAAGTCCATTAAGGTTCTTTCTTCCTTGTCCCTTTAGATCACTTTTAAGGCGCGCAAAATAAGTGTACATGTGGTCCAAGCAACAAGGAGAATCGGCTACAAAAAACCTTTACTGTTTCCAAACTCAAAAATAATTAGATACGATAATCTCAAAGTCCTTCCTCATAATGAAAGAAAAGGCGGGAGAGGAAGGAATGGAAAAGTGCAAAAATTTCGGAGATATACCCACTAAGTAAACATGATTAGAAGGTTACTGTAGCAACAAAAACTTGGAAAGGGATGCAGCTCACGAAATTGAAAGTTTGCAAAGTAATGAGATTAGTCTGCAGAAAACTAAGAGAAGTTATGCGAAAGATGACGTGCACATCATCGCTTAAACAGTCTCCAAGACTTAAATTGAATATGAGGACATAAGCCGGAACAGTTCTTCTAAAGCATCTCCATTAATAACGTCACTTTCATTATGTTTTTCGTATTTTTTTCGAATCACAAAGAGTCCAGGGACGTTAGAGATATGCTCTTACTTTCCAATTCTTCAATAGCTGCAGAACCGAAGAGCCAAGAGACGCTACTACCGGAGATTTTTTCTGAAGGAAAAGCATATGTAAATCATAAGAAAACTTTCAATGTCACACCAGAGTTTATTTTTAGCTTATAGTCGTAAGTTGTCTCCACTATCCAAATATAGGGATAACCAACTCAAAGTGGCTTTTTGCACCAGAGTAGTTTCCAATCACTGTCTATTTCTGATACAGAATCTATCACGTTTTGATTCTTAATCTTCTTGATTATAATTAAACTTTTCTTCAAACAATTTTTATCTTTGTGATAGTAAAACACTCCCATTAATTACTGTTTTTAAGTTATATTTGGAAACTATTTATGCCACAAAAAGCAATCATATCTGTTGGTACGGTCGCTTGATAATTATGATTATAGAGATGGCAATAGAAATCAAGATGTTATTCAGACTAAAAAAGCACAATGTTTTATCGCGGTTATGCGTTTGCATGAAGATAAGATGATACAACATTGATCTGTACTTGCACATCTAAAGGTTCTATCTAGGTCCCCAAACCACATTCTCTTGAGTAAGTAAAACATTATATGTCCGGAGGAAACTTGAAAAACATTCACAAACACTCATGCGATTATGTAGAGTGCTACAGTGACTAAACAGTGAAACTAGGGTGTGAAAATAAAATCCGAATGTGAATATCTCTATGTGGCTGCTCATAAGCTGTCAAAGTTGGAATAGACACGAGACTTGATGCTCAGAACAGCCATTAAGTATATGATTTTCAGCATCGAAAGATGCACTAGAATCTTGCACGCGAGGTGCCAATTAGTACCAGACTTCTTGTGCACCATCACAGAAAAAAGTGGTTTCATCTTACGAAGGCATAGCCTACGAAACGTGACGATGTTCATGCTTCTTTATGAGGTTGCTCGCAGAAATGACCACTATCCGTGCATGGTTAATTGAAGACAGTTTCAGTGTGGATGATTTGGAACATTCTACAGTCTACTTCTATAGCCGCGAGCTATGGTAGTAGTATGGATAGCTATGGATGTAGTATCTTGCATACTGGCTTTTCTGCAAAGGTTGTGAAGCTTTAATTAGGAGTTCCTCTATTTTTTTGAGTTAGCCCAAAATATTGTATTGGAAAGCGCTTAGGCATACAGAATGTCCCAAGAAACATCCAACTGGTCATTGGTAACTCTTTTGATCATAGGCTTTTGCGAATTTTCAGGTAGGCTGAAATGAAACTGACTTCCACTTAGATTTTCAACGCAAACGGCACAGAAACGTCCTTCGTTACTGTCAGATTACGCTAGAATCTTCGAAGAGCGTTCTGTGGAAATGGTAGCAAGATCTTCAATGAAGATCCAAAGAATAATGCCGCTAAATTAAGTAGATTAGGGTCGCTTTTTCCGTATATGAACTTTGCACTCGACAGCAAAATTTAGCTCGGAGGCAGGCCACGTTGTATACCGTAACAATAGTAATCATCGAGGATTTGCTTGGACCATCTAAATCAGCCTCTACAAAAATACTAGAACATCGGCTGTACAAAACTATTAGAACATCGCAAAGGTTCATACCCTGCAAGACACTTACATGATTGGAAATTACGGCTCATTTCAAACATAAAGCTCATCTTAAACGGGAACCCGTCATGGAAGCTTATTTACTATACGAGAAATCGCAAAAATAAGATAAAGAAGGGAGTGCTACGTAAGGTGGGTTTTTTAGTAGACCAACATTTGAAAGAGAAATTATAAAGTCTTGTATTTCCTAATACTTTTCTGCAATATCGAAGACAGTTCAATTGACTTACTCAACGCTATTCTCATTATCATAATGGGAAACAAAAGGGCAGTGATCTTGACTTCAGGAAACATGTGTGTATGGAGGATGCTATTTTTGCTTCCCAAACACAAAAGGTGGAATACAGAAAGACATTACTCACAAGGGAAGTTCACTTAGTCGAAGTGGCGATTCGGAAGGAGATGCATACCAGTGCATAGAGCTTAAAAAGCTGTTCTCAGATTTACCTTCTATATCTGCGATGCGTCGTTCTGAAAAAAGTTATGAGCTTTTCTAAGCGAAATTTTCATGCATTTTGAGTCACAAAATCATGATTATCGTTACACAAAAGTGTGCAAGCTCAAGCAAACCACCTAATAAACATTGTAGGTCTAATTCGAGTTTATCCGAGTGCTATCTAATGTTTTTCGACCATGTTGTTCATCCACAGGTCGTCATTTCATTCCTAGATCACACTTCCATTATCTATACAAAAAGCCCCATAACCTCCATCTAGAAAAATGCGTCGCGTCGGAAACTTTTTGGAAACTACAAATGAAGTAGAACGTAAAACGATGCTCTCAAATACATCTTCAATATCTGCGACGCGCTTTTCTAGATAGAGGTTATGGGCTTTTTTGTATACATAATGGAAGTATGATCTAGGAAGGAAATAAAGGCCTGTGAATAAACGACATGGTCGGAAAACCCTCGGAAACGTTCGGATGAACTCGAATTAGTCCTACAATGCTTACTAGGTGGTTTGCTTAAGCTTGCACACTTTTGTGTAGCGAGTATCATGATTTTGGGACTCAAAATGCACAAAAATTTGGCTTTAGAAAAGCTCATAACTTCTTTCAGAACAATGCATCGCAGATATGGAAGGTAAATTTGAGATCAGCTTTTTAAGCTCTATCCACTGGTATACATCTCTTTCCGAATCGGCACTTCGACTAAGTGAACTTCCCTTGTCAGAAGAAAATTTTTTGTGAAGAGTGTGCATCTATACAAGTACATCCACACGTTTCAGAAAGTTTCACAGAAGTAGCGAAAAATTTGATCGCTATTTTTGGCATAACAATGAGGTGTATGTCCACAGTTCCAAGAAAAATAATCTCTCCACGCATAACAGCAACACGAGCCAGGGTACTTCACCAACTACACAAGATATTCATGGTCAGACGAACAAGAGCTTTATCCTCATCTAGCGTAAACGGCATGTGAAATCGCCTTCGCAAATTTGCCAAAGGCATAGCGCATACTTCATATAAGCAGTATACTTGGTGGACTTTTTGCTCGAAGTTGAAACCTGAATTGTGGTAATCTTCGTGGGCATTGGAACATGGGCATTTGCAGCAATCTCAGGGGCCCTGATAATGGGAATTTCGACATATCAAAGAATTGCGCGTATTATGTCACTCTTTCCATTAAATACTTTTGCAAAACGAAGAACAGCATGCTTGAGAAGTTTTGAATTAGGAAATGACGTGAAGCTGAAGCGCGTGACAGATTTTCATCAAGTTTTACTTTTCTCGCCCAAAAGCCGGTATTTCCTGGACTTAATTGGATTTCGCAAACGTGACTTTCATCGTGAAAAGCGGTTTTGGGGTGGAATTATTGAGAGAGCGTACTTTCATAGAAAGGCTGAGAGAAATAGTGCCTGGAAGACATTTTGTGAATAAATTTTGCAATTTTGTAATGAATGCTCGTGAAGACGGCGTGCAGCTGAAATGTCAGGCAATAATGAAGTGTGTCACTAATGAAAGCCCGTAGCTCAGAAGAACTGTTCAAGTTATAAACTAAAATGCCCAGGTTAAAAAGAGAGATTGTTATAATTATTGAGCACTTTTCTTGAAAACATTGAAAGATGCCAGTTTGAGATCGCAGCGTAAAGTCGATTATTATGAATGCATTCTTTTGACTCAAATATGCTTCATTGCATAGCTCCATCGAGCGTGCTGTAAATTTGCCAGTTCCTTGTTGGAGTCATAGAAAGTAAGATTTTGTTTATCTTAGGGGCTTCCTTCCGCTTTAGAACGTTAATTTCTTCCTAGAAGAAAGTGATGATCGCTTAAAAGGATGCAAAAATGACGCAAAAGTCATTTGCTGAAGATACAATTCGCTGCCTAGAAAAATTTGCATAAAAGAGAATGTTAATGGAAGTTTGAGTAAAACAGAGACTTCTGCAAACATTATAGCACTAGCTACTATGATAAACAAAAATGTCATAGGTAATTCAACATTGGAGTTCCGCGAATGGCAATATTCGACGTTTGTGGAGGCTGAAATATATACAATGAGTTACCAGACTTATTTTCTATGATAAAATTGAAAATGAAGAGCTCTATGGGATCTGTGGCTAAATACGGAAGCAAAAGCTTTTGTGCACTTCCGCTTTGAGTCAAGTCGTTATCCTCATGATTTCAAGATAACTTTATGTCATTTTCATACAACTCAAAATCACTAAAATAAAGAAGAGGTGCTTGGCGAGTTGACAAAAGCTTGATTTACAGTCCATATGACAGCAGTATAGCAGATCGAGAGGGCCTCGCCAAAAAAACTGGCAGAATGTGCATTTAAGAGACAATTTTCTTAAATGAAACGTTGAAAAACGGTTGTAAAAGAAATAATACGCCTGCAAGGGACTAGTGTTTTTGCGCATGGTATAGAATGCTAAGGCAGAGCGTGGAGTGAATGACAAAGTGAATGCCAAAATTGACGTCCACTGTGTTGGCTTCATATTTGCATTACAATGTAAAAATATAGCAGAGGATCTAAAATACGATTATGTTGAGAAACTATAGAGAGCAGCAAAGCGAAGTCCTCTAAAAAGAAAACAGATTACAAAGATAATTTTCTGTGAGAATCCGGCAGCTTCTCAGAAATAAATGAACTCTTTTTCTTACTTGAAACCCTTCTCTCGTTGCATATAGACTGTTATGGAAGTGACACATAAGGTGTGGTCATCGACTCAGAGCGGAGAAATAATTACACGAATAACGTACCATAATTACAAGTGTGTGAATACATTTATTGAATACATTTATTTTGTCTTAAAATAAGAATCGAATTTGTAGGAAAGAAAGTTATTTTAGTCTAACGACAAGTGGAAATCAGACAGTTCAGCTAAGAAAGAAGTAAATAAGTGGACGTGGGATAAGATCAAAGCGGCTTTGAAAGAAACATTTACATATTCCATAGCGATTGTAGAATACGTATTTTTGAAATGAACATGTAATCGGAGTGTGCTCATTCTGCATGATTATCCCCGTTAAAAACAAAGAGAAAAACTTTTCTCAACATGCATTTTTTCATGCAAGCATTACATCAACTTTACTTTGCATTTTTTCTGAAAAAGGGAAAGAGAAGTTTTACCAATATTCGCCAATATTGGTCCCGGAGAAAAATTGCGAGTAATGATTTTTAGTATTTGGATGCGATGAGTTAAGGAATGTTCAGCTAAGATAGGTTGATTCTGAGTAGAAACAAAATCCAAGCTTGGTCACACTAAATTGCAGAGATTGAGGGAATTTACATACGCGCATGGGTGAAAAAAAATGAACCTATGAGATTAACTAGAAATGAGTTGTCTTTCTGCTTCTAAACCCATGAAATTTGACAAAAAAGAAGATTTTTAGTCATAATCTATAGCACTCCTGTAAATATTAGGTTGAACAGAAAGTTCTGTCGCACCATTTTCAAAAAATGATAACTTCTTTCATTCACGGTGATTTTGCGCAATTCAAATTTTTTCTGCAAGCGCAGAGCACTAGTTTCCAAAAGCTCTCTGGAGCAGAGGTGCGATAGGGGGAGCCAAGTCTCCCCCTACCTTCACTTTTGAGCTGGTACGGGGTGACCACCTTCACTTTTGGAATAAAAATTTTTTCGCTGGACGACAAAGAAGGAAAATAAGCAAAACAAACGCAAAAAAGATTATTGAAAGCATATATTTATGTATACGGCGGCATATATATTTAAAATAAAGGTTTTTAGTAAATGGTGTATTTGGAAGTAAAGCTTAGCAAAACTGTACGGATTTTATTAAGCAAATTATGTTATAACGTATAGCGAAGGAAGTAGGTCGATCCAGGCAGTAACGGCGGAGAACCAGAATTTTGAATATTTAAATAGTGAAAAATCATGCGAAATTTCCACTGTTATAAATCTGTTGTTTGAAGATGTCAGCAGTTGCGAGTTCATAGGTTTTGAAGAGTAAATGTTGCTCTATCAGCTAGTGAAGGAATCTGGTCGATTTAAGAGATAGTCGTTGAAAACCAGAGTTCTAAAACTTTACGCCATTTTTGCGTGTTTTTTGACTGTTGAGAGTTAAACTCTTATAAATCTTGAATGTGGAAGTGTATGATGTTGCGACTTCATAGGTTTTATAGAGTAAGGTTTGCCTTATCAGAATATGTCTTGTCCGTTCCGATCCATTGAAACACCTCCGAGATCCAGAGTCATGAAAAAGCAGGTAAAAAAGAGCTTTTTGAATTTCAACAGCTCATAACTTCTTCAGGATTGCACAAATCATGTTGCGACTTCATAGGTTAGATTCTTCTCGTCAAGAGCTTTCAGATGATATATAATATGTGGGGGTTTAGAGCCTCCTGCGAATTATGACCGGGAGGGGAGACTTTTTAGGCCAAAGTCTCCCCCTCGCCCATTTTAATGTATTGGATGGAGGCTGCCGGGGGAGACTTTGGCCTAAAAAGTCTCCCCCCCGGGCATATGCCGTAAGAGGCGCGAAACCCCCACATATTATATATCATCTGAAAGCTCTTGACGAGAAGAATCTAACCTATGAAGTCGCAACATGATTTGTGCAATCCTGAAGAAGTTATGAGCTGTTGAAATTCAAAAAGCTCTTTTTTACCTGCTTTTTCATGACTCTGGATCTCGGAGGTGTTTCAATGGATCGGAACGGACAAGACAACGGACATATTCTGATAAGGCAAACCTTACTCTATAAAACCTATGAAGTCGCAACATCATACACTTCCACATTCAAGATTTATAAGAGTTTAACTCTCAACAGTCAAAAAACACGCAAAAATGGCGTAAAGTTTTAGAACTCTGGTTTTCAACGACTATCTCTTAAATCGACCAGATTCCTTCACTAGCTGATAGAGCAACATTTACTCTTCAAAACCTATGAAGTCGCAACTGCTGACATCTTCAAACAACAGATTTATAACAGTGGAAATTTTGCATGATTTTTCACTATTTATTTATTCGAAATTCTGATTCTCGGCCGTTACTGCCTGGATCGATCTACTTTCTTCGCTGTACGTTATAACAAAATTTGCTTAATAAAATCCGTACAGTCCAACAAACTTCTACTTCCAAATACACCATTTACTAAACACGTCTATTTTAAATTTTTATAAATAAAATTTATAGATATTTTTAATATTCATCGTATCTGTGGCCCTAAAGAGGGCCGTTGGGTCGACGTTAGACCTAGAAAGATAGCTCCGTTCGTCCGTTCTATCCTCCCCCCGCACCTCCCCCCCCCCCCCCCCCCCCGTCGACGTTTTTGGGAGGTGAGTGTCCGACACTACCACCTTCACTTTTGGCCGGCCAGTGGTAGCTGAAACCACCTTCACTTTTGGGGGACCCGGCTCCCCCTATCGCACCTCTGCTCTGGAGAGTTTGCGACATGCTCAGGTGGCAGAGATAAAAATGAAAGAACGAGATCATCCGAAATTCAGAATTTTTAAGCAAGAATTCTAGAAATTCAGAAACAGTGCGATAAAATCCAAAACAGCCATCATCCTAGGTTTTCTTATATTTTATTACTAACTGAGTCAAGTTTGTGCTGATCGAGCCCTTCTTTCAAAAGTTATGATTTTTTGAAAAATAATGCCGAAAAATCAATTTCTTAAGAATTCTTAGGAAATTGATTTTTCGGCATTATTTTTCAAAAAATCCTTTTGAAAGAAGGGCTCGATCAGCACAAACTTGACTCAGATAGTAATCAAATGTAAGAAAAATTAGGATAATGACTTTTCTGGATTTTATCGCACTGTTTCTGAATTTCTAGAATTCTTGCTTAAAAACTCCGAATTTCGGATGATCTCGTTCTTTCATTTTTATCTCTGCCATCTGAGCATGTCGCAAACTCTCCAGAGAGCTTTTGGAAACTACGTGCTCTGCGCTTTCAGAAAAAATTTGAATTGCGCAAAATCACCGTGAGTGAGAGAAGTTATGATTTTTTGAAAATGGTGCGACAGAACTTTCGGTTCAACCTAATACAGTGTGTCCCAAAAAAATGTGCCTACTGTTTGATTGTAAATAACTCTCTTGCAACGAAGTGTTTCGAGATGCTTTAGGCACCGTTTTGTAGAGCGAGCTTAAACTTAGATCCGCAGTATGGAGCGAATCATCTATCTCCCTTCATTACTGTAGGATTACGGTAGGAACTCAGGATTTTAGGCCTTTGGAGGCTATACTCTGCCTCGGAACGAAACCAAACAAGCCAAAGACTCTTACATCATGGTAATGGGAGCCGCTGATTTCAAATTTGAAATTCCCATTTTGCTGTGATGCTTCTTTCCTAAGTTATCCCCGGTAAATCGTCATAACTCAATTTCCAGCATTTGTCGGAAATGTAATTACACCGTCAAAAAAACTGAAAACACCCGTAAAAAGTTGTGTAGTGGAATCAGCGTGCGCGAAAACCCTAGTACACGCTTTTTCAGATTTTTTGAAAAAAATTTTGTCAGGCGGCATATTTCACTATGGTTCCATATGCTGGAAGTTTTACCGTAATCCTACAGTAACGACGAGCGATCGATGATTCACTCCATACTGCAAATCTAAGTTTAAGCTCGCCCTACAAGACGGTACCTAAAGCAGCTCGAAACACTTCGTTACAAGAGAGTTATTTACAATCAAACAGTAGGCACATTTTTTTGGGACACCCTGTATAATCAGCAGCCATAAGAATCACTACTGAAAAGCGACAGTTGCTAACACATGGATATCAGCAAGTACTGAAGTAGTGCTACTAATGAAATGAAGGGTTTCGCAAATCTGCAATGTAAAAGAGGTCCATTGGAAAATCCATTAACTTCGGCGATCCTCGGTATGAAATGACAGGAAAAAACCACGGACGTCAGAAACAGGAGCGGATGCGTGCAGCTTCACAGTCAATGAGAAATGTAGTTATGATGAACACGTGCTGCTCATTCTTTGTGGAGGCACCTGATTAATTCTAAGAAAACAGACTCAATGTTATTTGAAAAAAAACAACAGAATAACGTTAATTCCAGCTCCTTTGCACGAAGTAGGTATTTTCTGAGCTAAATGGATGCGGAAAATCTCTGCAAGAGATTTTATTCAAAAAAAAAACTTTGAATGTGAGGACAATGTGGGATACGTTGTCAGCAGTGTGGGTTTTCAAAAGGAGTGATTGGATGCACATAAATATTATTCTCAAACTCTTACAGCGCAGTAAATTCCATTTAAATTTTGAATTTGATGCAAATCAAGTCTTCCACTAGAGCTTTTGCTACATCGTCTTTCTCTTGCAAAACCTGCGGATGCTCAAATGTTCAGAAAAAAATGCAGGTGTTTCCAGACTTTGAAGCAAGTGTGGGAATGTTTTACCGCAAAGTGGTAAAATCCTCGAAATCTCCATTTACTTTTTTAACAGAGAATAGGATACCTATAAATAGATATGGCGGAAGCAAGCATATCGAGCTCCCAGAATCGTTATAGCAGACCGAGTTTGAAGATCAACCTAGTCATGGACGGACTTTACGATTATAAGGTGAATGATGAAACGGTTACAATAAAATGGAAAATATAATACGTCCGAAGGATAGAAGTTATGGACCTTTCTTTCCTCAAATGTCGATTACACAACGAGCTACATATTGCTTGGCGAATTTGAATCCCATCATCAACAGAAGCACAAACCAAAAGTTTTGAAAGATGTTCTTAGTTTCTAAACTTTGGTCTCCAAAAAGAACTCTACGGAAAGTGCGAAGCAAGCCAAGCATTGCCCGAGGCTGACGTAAATCAAGGATTTCTAAGCCTTATTCACATGGGAGCGTAGTCGCGTGGGAAGATCGGCAAAAGTGTTGAGAGAAAGCTGGGTGACAAACATGCGTAAAGTAAGCGATGAGCTTGCGTGTTGATGAGAATTTTGCAAAAAAATGCATTAAGCTCGATTGGCACTAGGGATGAAATGAGTGTGTAGATGTGGATAAACATCGGAGGTTGACACCGATTAAAAACTGCACGCTTGAAGAATGCGGCGACTTAGGGAGAAAAGGTGTATATGTTATACTACAGATCAGTAGTTTTTGAAAAAAAAAAACGAAGGGTGCGTGGGTGAAGGGAAGAAGGTAACAAAATATTTTATGGATGAGGTCTCATATACTGGCCAAGAATCCTCACCCTGCAGAAAGTTTCCAAGATACCATTATTTTTGCAAAATCACAAATTTTGCACTCCCAAAATCAAGGCAATCAAGCTACAATAAGATATTTTAACAATCATCATGGAATTTACGAATTCATTATTGTCCACAAGTATAATAAAATGATGTCATATGCTTTCTTAGAGAAACTACATAAATTTAAGGACAAAACCAAAGTTTCCGCTTTTATCGACGAAATAATGCGCAAGAACGAGGAAGTAAAGTGTAATGTCACTTGAGTGGAATCGGCAAGGTAAAAATTCTTTGGCAAGGATAATATGTTTTGATGGATGGAAACCAAAGACAATTCTTTTGGGTGAAGAAGGGAGGGAGACGGAGAGGGGGGGGGGAGAATCTAGGAAAATCTTTGCGGAACTCCATTTTTTCCAAATCATAGACATATAACTTTGACGTATGAAGCTTGCAGAAACGAGAACGTTCGAAGCTTTTGTAAAAAGAAGCGTTTGCAGGGTTAATTAAATTTTTTGTGAAACTGCGCGCCCACCATTTCAATGAGCTCCTCTATACCACTTTTTGGGCAGGAACAGATCTGCATCAAATTCCTACCGTATCTCGAATGTTTTTATATTAATTAAGCCTTGCGCTCGCAATTCTTCTTTATCTCCTCAGCAGCATTTTGATAGCTTTCTTAGGCGATATTATCTGTATATGAACATCCGTTTAAGAATTACAGGAACAATATTACACAGATGGATGGCAAAGTAGAGGCAAAACCAAAAAGAAAAAAATTTGCAGAGCAAATTACTTTCAAACATTTGATTGAAGTGCGTAGTAGAATCCAAGAAGATACCGCTCGAGTCATTTTAAAGCAACCATCTTTCATGTCTGTGGAGCTTTTAAACTGAAATCAGTGGCCGTATTCATCATTGATACCTTGAGGTAAATTCTACCTCCAGGTAGTTTTATCACTCAATATCAGCAAGTACCCGTAAAAGTACCTTGAGGTAAATTCTTAATGGAATTTTGTGATAATGAGTGATAAAACTACCTGGAGGTAGAATTTACCTCAAGGTATCAATGATGAATACGGCCACAGGACAATGGCTTAGAAAGTGATACTATGCTTTAAGCTGATATCTCTTCGGTTTCTCTATCAACGCTGAGCTGCTTGAGTTACGTCAATCATTCATTCGTTATATGATGCCACAAAGACCTTTGTTCTCTAAAATGCACCCTTAACAGCGTTAGAAAAACTGCTAACTCGATATAATAAATCGAGTGTTTTTAATTACTACATTTTCAATGCAGAAAATGAGCTGCATTGAATCAAATCAACATAAAAAAAGCTACGCTCCTTATCAAAACAGCCTTAAACTATAGAGCAGTGCAGTTTGTAATCAAATGTAATGAATCCACCACATCCATGTAAAGGCGTAAATCCAAAATCTGAATCGAGGTTTCTTGCTCCCTAATGAGACGCTATGTAGGTAAAGATCCATTTGGTACCAGCATTCTCAAAAGTACAGTTACCTCCATTAATTATTCACTTTCAAGAATAATACGCTGTTTAATCTTCAGCTAAGAACCTCTGCATAGTGCTCCAAAGCATTGGAACCACATTTTACTCTTTCGGTGGATAACAAGTAAAGCATCTACAGGATTGTATGCAGTTAGCTAATTGTATAGCATTAAGCCGTCACTTTTATCCCTTTGAACTCCATCAAAGCTTCTATACACATGCCCTCGATGATAGACATGGATTCGATGTGCGTTAACGTATAGCTGGTAGGCAGTCATCAATAATGGGTTTTTGCACAAGATAAGAGTAACATTTCACAGGAAAAGGAATAACGGTAATAAAGATGACTTGAACAAAGAATTAATGCCAGATGAGACAGAATGAAAATAACACTTTCACCTTGGGACTCTCAATGATGATGAGACTTGCTCTGCAGCACGTATTGCACTAAATGTACAAGATGTAAATTGTAACGTACAAGATGTAAATTCACACTACGCTATTGGGTAGGATGATTAGATAACTACAGTTGAGGTGGTTGATTCTTAAGTAGAAATGATTTTTTGATGCTGAAATTTTGCAGGAAGGTTGAAAAAAAACTGGTTCACCACTTCAACAGAAAATCATACAACAAAAAGTGAAACTTGGATTTGGAGTTCTGTGTAACCAAAACTCCAAAGCAAGTGAGAAGTTCCCGCAATCCTAAAATAGAAGATCAAGGAGAGCTCCAAAATGTACAAAGGAAGTACTCGCGCATACGATTTCAATATCTGAATCTTTTGCATGGTCATAGATCGTCAAAATCAAGAGATCAGAAGTGGTCAAAAAATGACTTACGCGCATAATTGTCCGAAAATTCAAAACTTTTTCTACAGAAATTTCTAATTGTAGGCCACATATTTGTTTCTGGTTGGCCATGTAGCCATGTATTCACTAACCAACTTATTCGTCCGTGCACTCATCACAGGCTGAAAACTAAACTTAAGAATTCAAAAAAGAATTTTCTGGAGGACACTATGTAATTGACATTTATTGCCAATGAGCATATTGATATCTGATATGTATTGATAAAAGTTTGGAACTGCCTCCAAGGAAAATTTTGGCTAGATATCAGCAAAATTGTTGTAGAGTTATTCTTGTGTCAAAACAAAGTTATTTATTAGCCAATCTGATAGTTTCACAGGAAATAATATTTGCTACACTGATGGGAGAACAATTTTCTCAAGCACTTTGGAGCAACCTTTATTTTATAGAAAGATACTGAATATTGAAGAAAAGAATATTATTCGCTATTTCGGAATATTTGTGCTTTGGTCCAATAATATGCAAATCATCGCGATTAGCCATTTGACGAGATTGACGGAAATCATTAATTTTCTCACCGTTTTGCATAACGAAGCATTTGAACGAGCATGCGCAAGGCAGCAAGGAGCTCGTGCTTTGACCGAATGCGAAAAAAAAAAGCAATGTTCTTGAGTGATGAAGTGTTTTTCGCGTATATGGTTAGTGCACGGAAGTAAGGATGAGTGAGCATATAGAATGATTCGTGAGAGGGAGGCAGGAAGGTTCAGATGAACAAAAATATTGTTAGCACAGCTCCCTTTACATCAAAAGTAATTGTAGATAAAAAGTGAACGCTAAGCGAAGAGAGTAGTACTTAATGAGCCTAAGACTGTAATTCTGGAGAAGTCACACAATCAGGGCCCATAAAAGTGCTCCAGTCCAGTTCGAGGTTACATAGTTGCTAAGAACCTCATGCGTTCAGCATGTAATTGCCTTTCAATAGTTTTCCAACAAAGCCCCAGATGCCAAAAGAAAACGAAGATTGAGAAGTAATTTCTGCAGAACAGAAACGCCAATTCCATGAAAAGCTAAAGTAGTATTAGTCTGATGCGCAAGCCCTGCAGCAAAGTTTTGTAAGCTCGGAGCGATCATCATTTTCAGCAAATTCGTTCACTTCGATATTTTAAGATAAAAATATCAAAAAAAAATCTACGCCTAAAGCCTAAAGCATACCCCGCGCGATTCCGGTCGCTGCGCGATTTGGCACAACAGCGACTCTTCGTGACTCGTCGTTAATGCGCCGCCTTTGGTCAGAACTTGCTCCGTTTGCAACAACTTACACAAGCTACCCAAGTATGCGTTCGAGAGGTGCGCATAATAAATTTATAGAAATCTGGCAAATCGCCAAGTATCGTGAAAGTGGCGATTCGGTCGATTCGCGTGAGTTATGCCTTAGGCCTAATGTTGCTTGAGATACATCGTTATCGGCATGTGAAGGCGAAACCATGGTAAATGGAACTTGCGGTGGATGAAAATTCTAGATGACTCAACAAATTCAAATTCAGTCTTAGTGTAACCTACAATCATCTTATATATAAAGCTGAATGTCTGTTTGTCTGTCTGTCTGTATGTCTGTATGTCTGTCTGTCTGTCTGTCTGTACGTATGTTCCGAATAGAAAATTCCATTTCTGAACCGATCCGGACCAAACTTGGCACACATACACTACGGGCCCCGGCGGCTGTCATAGGCTACTTTTCGTCATCGATCGATATCGATTTTATCGATTTTATCGATTTTTTGCAAAGTTTGAGCTACGGGGCTGGGAGTTGGCACAGGGGGGTAATCGAGCATGGGGATTCCGAATACAATATTGGTTTTCAGGATTATCGATTACTTTTATCGATTTTATCGATTTTTTTGCAAAGTTTGAGCTACGGGGCTGGGAGTTGGCACAGGGGGGTAATCGAGCATGGGGATTCCGAATACGATATTGGTTTTCAGGATTATCGATTACTTTTATCGATTTTATCGATTTTTTTGCAAAGTTTGAGCTACGGGGCTGGGAGTTCGCACAGGGGGGTAATCGAGCATGCTGATCACCCCCAAGGGGGTGATCGGCACGCTCGATTACACCCCCTGCCAAATTCCAGCCCCGTAGCTCAAACTTTGCAAAAAAATCGATAAAATCGAGATCGATCGATACGAAAAGTAGCCTATGACATCCGCCGGGGCCCGAAGTGTATGTGTGCCAAGTTTGGTCCCGATCGGTTCAGAAATGGAATTTTCTATTCGGAACATACGTACACACAGATAGACATACATACAGACAGACAGACAGACATACATACAAACAGACATTCAGCTTTATGTATACGATTTCTTGAACATAAGGAACGAAAAATATCAGAAGCAGGCTATGCCTTCGAAGAAAAACAAATTTTCTAAGGCCCGTATGCACATACATCCCCGCGGAGAGGGGATGTGCGTTTAACCATTGAAATGATCCCCGCTGGGGCTCCCCTCCCTTCCCCACGCGAACCCCCGTATGCAGAAAGACAATACCGAAGAGGGGATTCCCTGGGAGTAGGGGAGGGGAGCCCCCTTATGCAGAAGGGAGATCGAGCGGGGAATTCATTTTGCTTCCGCTTTTTTTTGCAATAATTTCCTTTTTTCTTATCTTTTGATAGCTACTCGCCTTCAATGTGTCTCGGCGATATTTAGTCGTTGCGGAATGTCCTCTACCGTGATTGCGGTCGGCGCACTAAAGAAATATTTCCTACGTCCATTATATTCCAGCTGTTTTCATGGATGCTCATTCTCGCTCATGCTGCCCATTTCAGCGTGAAGGTGTTCAATAATCGAAGTCAAGGTGTATCTGCAGTGAATGCGTAGAAGACGTTATGCTGCCGAAAAAGGGGGGGGGGTGCTGCGGACATTCAAACCAGCATTTCTACACATAACTGAAGCTGCAAATTGTGCCAGCTCTCCATAAACGCTGTAGCTATCAGCTGCATATCGTCCTTTACCCCAAGGGAATGATCCCCAGCGGCCATCCCTGCTATGCACGAGGGGAACGATGGGAAGGGGATTACTCCTCCGAGGATCTCTACTCAGAAACACTCGAGTCTGCTAATTTTCATTTTATTCAAAGCAATTTTACGTTAGAGTAACAAGATAAAGACAATTTATCATATAATGTGATAGTTGCAATATGCTGTACCAGCCTTAATGGATAAAACTATCATGTCAAATAAAAAATGCGCAACTCTCGTGAATGGTCACAAACTTCTGCAGATGTCCGAAACTGCGGTGTATGTCCGGATTTCTTTACAAGAAGCGAATATGGAAGAGAGAGTTAATACTGCAAGCTACAGGTCGCTGAGAGAGGAACCCGGCTCCCGTAGAAAATCTTTCATCAATTTGAACAAAATGCTTTGTAATAATTGATTGAAATCAGAATACTCGCTTCTCCGGCTTGACCTACACTATCGACCCTACTCCGTTGTAGGGGATGTCGATCCCCTCCCCCGCGTTGTTGAGTTAAATTCGCGCGTAAGTGGGTTCGAGTGGGGGAGGGGAAGGGATCCCCTACCCCGAACCCCGTATGCACTGGGGTTCGCTCGATCAATACCTCTGTAACCATTCACACCATCCCCCTTCCCTCTGTCATGACGAGGTTCGGCGGAGGGGATCGTTCCCCTGGGGAATTAGCTCCCCTCCCCTCCCCAGCGGGAACGTACGTGCATACGGGCCTAAAAGTTTGACGAATTTCATGAACAAGAGTATCAGTGGTAATGAAACAAATAAACATTACGAATTCAGATGGGATCAGGTGCCTTTTGCAAAGTTGTTTATCAGTTAGAATAGTGTTAGCAGTCACAAATTTTTTTCTGAAAACAATGTTTATGAAAACACAACGCATGTACTTCCTACATACATAGATCCAAATCTAGATGAATAGATTTCTGGGAAGCCATGTAGACATACATTGAGAAGGAATATAATCTTCGAGTGAAATTTCAATTAAATTATAATTAAAATCAAATTTCAATTATGAACTGACCCGCTCCAATTCCTTCGAAGTGGCTGGGTGAGGCCGTCAGCGTAAACAGTCTGGAAGCGGGCGGGAGTGCCAAAATCAAAACACTCGAGAAACATCCATTGCCCTAATGGCGGTGCTCGCGCTTTATTATAGAGTATGATGTATTCGGTAAGACGCCAAACGTATTAGTTCAATAAGGTTGTCTTGATTAGCAATAAAAGACTGGACAAACAGTAAGCGCCGGGTTTTCAAGAAATCAAATTATGCTGCTTACTGTAAAATTTATAGCCCAAGTCGATAGGTATATAAACGCAAGTATAAACCAAAGATGAACTGTCATGCTGCAACCGTGGTGTGGATAACCTTTGAGTTATCATTCTCAAGCGAGAAAAGAGAAAGACACCAGAGCGAATGGTCTTGATTTCATGCGTGCCCAGCGAGAATGCCCTATGAGCTTTGGCTTCCTTCATACTAAGTGAGAGTTCAGTGAAAGTATAAGTTCGTTCGCTTTAAAAGATCCTCGGAGAACACCATTGTGCAGCAAAGGGTTCCTTCATACTACGCTGCGCGCGCGGCGTACGCCACGTACGCCGCGTACGCCGCGTACGCCACGTACGCCGCGTACGCCGCGTACGCAGCGTACGCCGCGTAAGCCGCTGCAGCGCAATGGAATGTCATTATTTGACTCTGATTTCCTTTTTCTTGTCGGTCTGGTCACTCTGTATCTATTTTAGGGAGTGCGGAGCACACGTTAGACTTTCTCACTGACTGGAAAATAGAAGGGCCTTAGCAAGATTCTCAAACTTCAGATACTAAATCAAAACAGTAGGTTTCAATGGAAGTGGTGTTTACTATCACGCGTTTTAGGCTTACTTTCAAATATTTTTACATCTGCTAAATTGAAATAACATCTACGTACATCACTGACACTGCATAATGAATAATGAGCAATGACAAATGGGAAAACGATTTCTACAAGAAGATTACGGGACCACTCTTGTCACCGCTACTGTTTGCGACAAGAATTATAATCTCCGAGATGTTGCTGACGTTGCTGACGGAGAAAAAACAGCGATCGAGGAAACACATGCTCAAAGTAGGAGTTGCTGCGTGACAAATATGATCCAGCAGTCAGTGAGAAAGTGTAACGTGTGCTCCGCACTCCCTAGAATAGATACAGAGTGACCAGACCGACAAGAAAAAGGAAATCAGAGTCAAATAATGACATTTCATTGCGCTGCAGCGGCGTACGCGGCGTACGCTGCGCGCGCGGCGTACGCTGCGTACGGGTTGAACCAGACTTCGCGGACAAGCGGCGTACGCGGCGTACGCAGCGTACGCTCGGTATATTTCATCATGGGAGCATACGCGGCGTACGCTGCGTACGTCGCGTACGCCGCGCAGTCTGGCCCAACCCTACGCGGCGTACGCGGCATACGCGGCGTACGCGGCGTACGCCGCGCGCGCGGCGTAGTATGAAGGAACCCAAATATAAAGATACATCCATAACCAGCGAATCTGTGCTGCCGTGACCGTATATTTTCACTGCTACTGCAGCGAAACACGCCGCAGGACGCTGCTGCGGCAGGCTGCTGCGTCCTACGGCGTAGTATGAAAAAACCCTTTCTCTTACATCGACCCCATGAAGAGTGAAAGCAGCAGACAATAATGCATTGGTACAGATCCATAAGTGAGACTGTAGGACTTATGAGTGATGCTCACAATCTACATTGAGAAGGCAATTGAGAGGGTCAATTTCTAGATAAGCCAGCTCTTTCACATGTCAGCAAACATGAAACAGTTGAACTGAAATCAAAATTACTATTGATAAGGAGTAATGAAAAGGAGCGTTGGAGCCATTTCTGGCACTCAGCTGGACTAAGCCGGGGTTGTGAGATAGAAATTGTTTTATAATGTTTCGAAAACTTGAATTAGCTTTTGCAGAAATCGGAGGCGTGACTGCCTTCAAGTGTTCTATTTGAAAATTTTAGAGGTACAAGACAACTATGAAGTTAGGAAATATCTTGAAAACTTCTCCGAAGGCCTGGCAAGGCTATGCCCTTTTATTTTAGAAAAATCGGTTGGTCCATAACTATGAAATTCCTCGGACTGCGCATGCTCGATTGTCAACCTTAACTCTTGCTCAAAACGGTTACAGGGCCGGGAAGTGCTCCAACACATTTTTTTTAATCGTAACTAAGGAACCCACAAGATGGCTATAGAAAGTCGAGGAGGGGTGTTTAGTCAGCGGTTTAGCACATGTAAATAGCTATGATTCGATAGGTTAGATTTCGCAATGATATAGATCAGTTTCGCAATACCGTTACGAAACACATACTTAGTCAACCTCACTCAGGCACTTTCAAACTGCCTACGAATCATGATTTTCAATTTTGCCGACATTATACGAATTCGACTTACCCTTCTTCTCTTTTCCATATTCATTCCATGCATTAGCACGTGTAATTTTTGCCCAACTTTCTTAATAAAGTTCGCTATCACCTTCCCTTTGTTATACGTCAAGAATATACTAATCTTTTCAGGTTGGGCACAAGAAACGCTCGAGAAGCAGCTTTGCTCACTCATTTGCCTATTCCATTTTCTGTCTCTTGGTGCCAAAAGTTGAACAAATGCTGTGTTTGTTTACAAGATTCTCAGCCTTTTTACGGCGAAACGCCTGATGAAGAGTTCTGGATCGGTGGATACGCGACTATAACTTCTCTCACAGTTCAATATATGTGCGGATAATGATATATATAATCAACAATCTGAATCTGCAATATTGAAAACAGCTTAAAGGTGAGTGATGAGTGATATCGATTTGTTGACTTTACGCCAATAAAAATGTACTCATTCTCGGCCTTTGAAGTATGATTTTATATCTGATTCTGACATATTCACATCCCGAAATGTCGAAGATATGAGACTGGACTCTCCATTGAGGCCTGAACCACTTTTGGACTCTTGCGATGGAGGAGATCGTAGTAAGAGTCACAATATTATATATGCTGAAGCTCGTGATTTCCTAATTATCAAAAATGATCTGGTTCGGATGGGTTGTAGTATCACAGATTTATGTGAACTACTTGCTTGACTTCTTCTTTAAATAAGTGATTGGCAATGGCAAAAATGTTAAGCCAGAAGAATGGAGTGCATCCGCAATTTCCCTTTGCTTCAAATGCCTCTAAATTGCTATCAGGCACTCAGTTGTGCTTGGTACTCACACCACAGAAGATCTCAATCAATTCGAGACTAAATAACTTCGTGTTTCACCTATATCTCAAGCTCATATTGTTGCACGAGAAACTCTAGAGTGGTGTATTTGTAGACATGAGGCCCAAAAAGTCCCAATCCTGTTCTGCCCCCTTATAAAGATTTAGAATTTAGCACGTGTCGTTTCGAAAGTATCAAAATTGTTGAAGGTAAGTACCTTTTTGGTAAATGAGTCTAAAACGGTGATCTTTCTATAGGGGTCTGCTGCGAAGTATTTCTGATCTGATAGAAATGCGGCAGCTGATTTTCTTAGCATATGAAATTGCAAAGTGTATTAATGAACCAGGAGTGCCTTTTCTGTCAACCGATATTTTACGATGTGGTGATTTATTACTGGCAAGGAATGGTAATAATGCTTATAATTTTTTAAAATATCACGAGTCATTATGCATCGGTCAGATCTTCACAAGATCTTCTGATGATTTTATAACCAACACACAGGCGTTTTGGGAATCAGTGAAACAAGAATTTCTCACGTTAGGTGATCCTGATATAACACGCACTTATTTGGCTATTCTAACATGAACGGTCGACAGACAATCTTTCACAACTAATTGGACTCTTCCGGATATGGGGTCATCCGTTAGTTGATATGGAAGAAGGCTTAAGACAGGTGCGTTTACTTGGTCAAGACCCCCAGAGTGTTGATTGAGAGTATGAAAATATGATTGCGTGCAAATTCAAAGAGATTTTATATGAATCCTATTTTTGTAAACACCATGGCCGAACAATTCAAACATCAGCTATGCACTGAATCTAAATGGTGTTAGAGCTCGAAACGAATACATTATTGAACATCGAAGATTACCAAATGATATAGAAGATAAGACATTTAGAATTCAAGGATATAAATCGGAAGTATTATCAACACTTACAAAAATTTTACCATCGAATAGGAATTCACTGAATTATCGGTCAACAGACTGGAATTATGTCGACATGATGAAACAGTTTGGACCTAAATCAACACTCAATGAAATTCCCTTAATTGCGAATAAGGCAGCCTCTGAAGCACATAGTAATGTATTGAAATTTGATGTCTCATAAATGTTTACCGAAAAGTGACGATCTTCGAGTTTTACCATCATATTTAAGAACATGAAAGACGCGACGTAGCAGATTTTTATCTACTATCGATAGAGAAGGAATAAGTCACGAATATCTCGTGGTCGGTTTTACCTCCAAGGAACGTGAGTTAAAAGTTAAACCTAGGCTACAGGATTAGAACTACTTAGACGTATGGTGTCAGTAACCAAAAGAATGTTGCCTGAGACTGACACAGTTCGTGTTGTAATAAACATTGATTTCCAAAAGTGGAATCTCCGCCAGAGGAATGCCCCTGTGAAGGCAGTGTTTCGTCAAGTTGACAAATTGCTCGGGTAAGATAGTGTTATCTCGCGAACGCATGATTTCTTTGAACAAACGGTATTTTATTCAGCCGACGATTACTGCATGCCTGATCCGAATCACTGGGGAATGGACCCTAACGGTTTTAGTTGCATTTTCCACCTCGGAGGCATCGAGGGAGTGCGTCAGAAAAGTCTTTGTGCAGATATGTTTGGATTAAAGGTATATAATGTTCCAATTTTTCAGGAGCAGAAGAGATTGGAATTGATGAACAACATACCGTTTGGATGCTGTTGCAACAATAATCCCAATTTATCCGATTTATCACTTTGCCTCTTCCATCCGAGTGATGCTGGTCTAGCATGAAAGATGGCCCGCGTGGCCTCTGTCACTATGCCAAGGACATCAAAAATACACAAAATTAGAAAATGAGGGAGCACGTTTCGTGCTTTCTCTTCTCGTGATGGTTGAAAACCAAACGGATAGGCAATCTGTGCCAAACGCTGAAGAATGAGCACTTGTCAAAATGCGCGGCATCCCCTGCAGTGAATTCAAGGACGGCAAAGTTACGATACGAAGAACGTCAGCAATTACGAAGCGAACGTGCTGCGCTAACTTTAGTCTTCCTACCTATAAGCTCTTTCACTAACACTAGCTGGAGTACCCAGCTCCGCTCGGTTCTTTCGAAACACTATGATAAGGGTCACCACCAGGGTTGAGCGTGAGGTCAGGCGCGCCCGACGTGGGGAGTCGTCTTGGGGGTATGACTGAGGGGAGGGGGGTCGTAATCAAGAACCGATCCGTTTAGTTGGGGAGATACTACGAAGGTGAAGAAGAAAGCGCTAGTCCGATGCATATCGCAATCACCAGTACTGAAAGGAATGACGGTTGTGAACAGCATACTGATTGTTTCCACATTCGAAATCTCAGCCAAATTCAAGTCTTCATCTTTTACCTTCACATTAAGGTCGCCAAGTAAGCTTGCTGTGTGAAATGGGTATTATTTCCGTAATCAGCATGTCGGATTACCTCTATGAGCTCTAAAGTCATTACCTACAGCATTTTCTAGTGTTTCGCAGCGTCTAGAAAGCCTTTCAAACATGATTAACTTGGTTTCAAAAGTGAAAATAGTCAGCTTTTTTATACTCGTAGCAAAGTATCATTCCCTACAAGTCTATGCTAGAAATCAGGCTTCATATCGTTTTCAAATAGTGAAGTAAGAAATGCTGCCAAATCTCCAACCGGCGCGTTCTTCACATTAAAGGCAGTGTCTCACTAGAATTTGGATCTTGGGATTTTTGCAAATTACAAGTCTTCTCGACCTTGTGTAACCCTAAACGGGCTCTAATTTGCGCAAAAACCCCGGAAACCCCGTTTTTCGAAACCCCTTTAGAAGCGACGCGGACGAGCTTTCCCGCTTCACTCCAGTTTTGGCCACAGGAATGAACACGTCAAGAAGGATCTGTCGCCTGGAAAGACGTGTTGAAACGCGATACAGGAACGGATTATGATGATGATGATTATGATCATGCGATTACCCCCTCCACCCTGTGCAAACTCCTAGCCCCGTAGCTCAAACTTTGCAAAAAATCGATAAAATCGATAAAAGTAATCGATAATCCTGAAAACCAATATTGTATTCGGAATCCCCATGCTCGATTACCCCCCTGTGCCAACTCCCAGCCCCGTAGCTCAAACTTTGCAAAAAATCGATAAAATCGATAAAAGTAATCGATAATTCTGAAAACTAATATTGTGTTCGTAATCAGCATGCTCGATTACCCCCTGTGCAAAATCCCAGCCTCGCATGTCAAAATTTACAAAAAATCGATAAAATCAATAAAAGTAATCTTCTGAAAACTAATATTGTATTCGGAATCCCCATGCTCACTTCCCCCCCCCCCCCTGTGCCAACTCCTAGCCCTGTAGGTGAACTCTGCAAAAAAATCGATAAAAATCGGTAAAATCGACATCGATCGATAACGAAAAGGACTGTGACACCCGCCGGGGCCCGAAGTGTATGTGTGCCAAGTTTGGTCCGGATACGGCGGAGCCGGGTAAGCCAGCTAGTAACTTATAATAACGGGCTAAGGGTTGTTTACGTTTGTGTGTGTGTCTGTGTGTGTGAATCTCTGTCTGTCACGAAATTCGTAGGAAGAGTTCCAGCCAACCTATTTAGCCCAAATTTTGCATAGTACATCCTAGCAGCAGGAAAGTCCATTGTGCAAAAGCACAAGCGGATCCGATAAGTGGATCCCTTAGAAATTGCGCGTGAAACGGGTCCACTTAACTTCTGGCCAGCAAAATTGGGTCCGTATATAAGCTTTTTGCAAAGTCGCGGATATGTTTGACAAGCTACTATTCAAGCCATAGACTTTAGCCCAAAAAATTCGACTAAAGTTGGTTACTTTACGAAGATGGCGCCAAAAAGAATTAGTTGCGTAAATGCTCAGTTTCCCAAGATTTTAACTGATCATTTGAGACGATTTTTGCACAGAGATGTAGCCCACGATAATTAATGTCGTTATGGCGACTACCAAGCCATAAAAAGTCCACAAACCTACACAAATTTGCATTTATTGTTTCAAGAAAAGTTTCATCCACGTGGAAATACCGATCTCATGCAAAAAAGCTCTAGGATTGAGTGGCTGTTTGCAAATCATTCGTGATAAGCTGCATAACGCGGTGAGTTTCAATGTCACTATTATGCGGGAATGAGTAAGGCATACAGAAAGTAGGGCCAGTGCGAGCCTCTGCGGAGCAGAGGTGACGCACTGGTTACTAATAAAGAGAAAATCGTGTTGCCTCTACAAAACTCATGGTTTCGAATTCTCTTCTATTCATGATTATGTTTGTTTGTAGCTTAACACGGCAAAGAGTATATTGCATTAATTGCTAGGTTTTCTAAACAGTTTCAGAGGCAATTTTTATATTCGCCACAGGACCATCAACCCAAACAATCTAACCGATGGCGGTCCCACATAGAAATCTGCTAACGTGTCCTGTATACTTTGAGAAATTCGCAATTTTTTTCGAATATTCGAATATCGAATAATATTCGAAAATCGAAATTCTCGAATATTCGATTATATCGAATATTATTCGAAAATTGAAAACTTCGAATATTCGACTATCGAATTTTATTCGAAAATCGAAAACTTCGAATATTCGACTATCAAATATTATTCGAAAATGGAAGTTTTCGAATCGAATAATATTCGAATATCGAATACCATTCGATATTCGAATTTCGAATATAATTCGGTTCTCGGATGATATTCGATCTTCAAATATCATTCGATTTTCGAATACTATCCGAATAAATTATGCCAGTGAGACTACCTGTGAGAGACCAAAACAACTAAGAATAAATTTTTTCAGGTATAGCCTTTTTTAAGTTTCAATTTACGACGAAAAAACGGTTCAGTTGCAGCCCCGGCAAAAAGATGGGCGCCGGGTTTTGTGGCGATGTTAAAGTAGTCCCCACCTAGCGATGACTGATGTTCGGAGTGAAAAAGGGGGCTACCAGGCCTGAAATTTGCCCCGAAAGTGGCCCAGATCTTACGGTAGGCTCGTGAGTACGAGATGCATGCAAGGTAGAGATGCAGAGTCGTTGCGGGACCCTGCACTCATGAATGTCTGTGCTATGCGTTCTCTGGCCTTGCAGTTCGAATTCGCTGTACGGGCGGCATTCGGGCATACCGTAAGACGGACCACTTTGGGAGCAATTTTCTGGCTTACCGGACCCTCTCTTTCGCTCCGAACTTCAGTCACCGCTTAGGTAGGGGATCTAATCTAACATCGCCACAAAATACTGGACCCATTTTTTGGGACGCTGCCTTCAAGAACATAAAAGCGTACTCCTGTGACGGTTGTAAAGGAATTTCAAAAATCAAAGAAGATTATTTATCCTCATTGAGAGTTGTGGACTGACATACAGGGGTCCCAACAGTGTGTGAATCTGTGGGCTGACATCAACCTAGACTTAACAGTATGAAGCGATGTATCGATCGCTTTTCACTGTTGTAAATTAACGTAGGAAAACTGAGGAGGGTTTTGAGATATCAAGAGCCGTTTCCCCAAGAATGAGAAACAAAAAGGCCGATCTTACAGTGGGCTCCTAAAGACACCCACTAAATAAAGAATTTGCACTCAACCGTAACGCCTTTTGCAACTTATGCCAGGTACACCGTAACAGATGTTTTCCAACAGTTTTCAAAAGCGGTAATGCATATTTGAGAGGCTTGAAAGCCCGTGCCTAGTTGAACATACTAAAAACCTGCTACATAGATCTAAAATCTCTTTTTTTTGTTGGGAAAATTCTTTTGGATGTCTCATTTCGCAGTTGCTCTATATGCTGGAAGTCCATACCGTGATAACACAACAAGAAAAACATAGGTGATTTGCTTTCTGCTGTATTTGTAAGCTGAAGCCATCCCTACAGGATGTTACTTAGAGGTTGGCAAAAGACTTCGTGAGAGGTATTAGCGATTAAACAGTTTGTAGATACTCTTGGGACACCCGTATATGTTGTGGATATCGAATTTCCGAATATTCGATGCTTCGAATTCTCGAATAGCCAGTTCTTGCCAAAATTTCGAATATTCGGTGCTCATCGAATATTCGAATATTCCTTGGACATCGAATGATCGAATTAATAACATTCGAATATTCGACTATCGAATAATATTCGAAAGTTGAGAATTTCGAATATTGACTTTCGAATAAATTCGAAAATGAAAATTTTTGAATATTTATCGAATTTTATTCGAAATCTCAGAGTTTCGAATATTCGAATTTTCGAATCATTGGCATTCGAATGGTGTATTCGAATAATCGAATAATCATTCGATTCGGTCCAAAGCATAGTGTCCTATACTAAACTGACCCAAAATGTTGCCGAAATCAATCGATGCCCCTAGGAATCTAGGAAGTGTTTTATGCAGTATGGCATAATTTATTACATTCATACGCGTCGGCAAAAAAAATTCAGGAAACGACCGGAAATACTACCTAGTGACATTTCGCTGTCAATAATTTCAGTCGTAAGGTTCACCTCAAAAATTTCAAATATATTTTATGAGGAGTAAGAACAAGTTCAGCATCATAAGCAGATATTACAAATGAGAACACACATCCAAGTCCTTAGGACTTCAACGCTCTCGTTTTGAATTTGCAGATGAAAATTCTTTATAGCAATCCAAAACATGAAGAGAATCCCAATTATCTCAATAGAACATCACAAAACGCGTGGCGAGAATGCAAAAGCCAGCATCTGGGCTAATTGGGATTCTTTTCTGGGTCTCAATATCCGCCAAGTATGACGAGATTCAAGACACCAACAAGGACGGTGTCCATGCTCAAATTGTCCTTGAGAGTGAGACTTTCTTCAAAATACTTGTCGATGTGGCGTGCACTTTTGAGGACCTGTCCAATCCGCTGGCAGAGCCATTCTCAACAAGATGTCAAAATTGATGGTTGCTGAAATAAAAAGCTCTTATTAGCATAGACAGGAAGCATTATGCCGTTCTTAGAGGCACCGTCCAGATTCCCGACTTCCATGTTCTGATCGTTTGGGGCCTTCTCATGATATGGGTCCTACTATCACAAGCTGCCAAAAACTCAAGACTCCTGACTTAGGGTGGACGATGCCTCTAATTCAAAAAAAGTGATTTTCGGCCAAGATTTTCCGAAAATAGTCAAGGGCAGCATCCGCTTCATTTTTTTCGAGATTAAGGTAGTCTTGAAGAACAAAGCATAGGTGCGAGAATTGCGAGAATTCGCTACCCCCCCCCCCTCCTTCCTTCACCCCTGAACCGGGACCAAGGTGACCCCTTCACCAAAAGCCGAGAAAAAATCAACAGTAAGGTCAAGCAAAGAGATATCTGTACGGGAAAGGTTTGTGTATCGGAAAGGAAGAAGAAGATTTATAGGCATTCGCAAACTTCCAGGAGGAAAAAAATAGTAGCTCCTTTAGCTACACAGCAACGTCAGCAAGGAAGATTCCGTGGTGCAACGTTCCTCTCTGGTTTCAGGATAAATAGTCTGCCTAGAGTTTATAGAAGTAGCTAATGAAAGGTGTGCCTAGTGACTTCTGGACATTTACGAGTTTTCAACATTAATAAAATTCATGAATTTCGTAGACGAATAGCTGGTACAAGGAAATAATGACCATCGAAATTGCCTCGTCCTGCGCTCGCAGAAAGAAAAATATATACTTCGGCTGGGGTCCATTAAAAAAAGTGCCTGGTGAAGGGTGGGTGAGACTCTTGCAATGGAAGTTCGCAGGTGGAGGCTTTTTACTATTGTAAAAAAACCTTTAATGAGAACTCTTTTTATAAGAGACTCATCCATCCCTCACCAGGCATTTTTTTCAACGGACCCTAGGTAGAGTATATTTTCTGAAAGCAGAGGACGAGTCGGCTCCAATGGTGACCATCTTCATGTACTGTCGGTTCATCTACTAAAGTTATGAATTTTTTTAATGTTAAAAACTCGAACTTCTCCAGAAATCTCTAAGCACTCCTACTCAGGAACTTTTTTGGATGGATCTCAGACATCTTATATTAGGTCGTACCGAAGGTAATGTCGCTTTTTTCAAGTAAATGCTACATTTCGTGGAAGCAAGCTTTCTCGGAGATCTTAGTAGCACTGGATGCAGCATTTTTCCCTTTCCAAGGGTTGTATTAACATTTGCACAATATTCGATAAGCTACAAAAAATTACCAAAATCTGCGACCCATGCTTTTTGAAAAGGTCAAGTTTCAAAATTTTTCTAAATTTTTGCAACAATCCTCCGAAGAAGTCCAAGTAACAGGTGGATTGAGCAAACTCTATAGGAAGCAGCACAATTTTTTCTACTTTTAGTAGCTCGTCATAATCTTTGTAGAGATTTTTCAATGAAATCACCGAATTTTAGCAGGCTTGTCTCAGATACAAATGCATCAAACACCAATAAATTTTCGGATCTTGAAACTTTCAAAGGTGGATTATGGTTAGACCCAATTTTACAAAGCAAATGAGCGTTTCCGCTTCAACTTAGCAGCTTTCGGAAATTTCGGGTAAGGTTTGGAGGCGTCTTGGAAAACCTGAATTCAGATGATTTTATCCCGTAAAACTTTATGGGAAACCAAAGACAACTGGTAAAAAGAGGAGAAAAAGCTGCGTCGAATGACACCCGAGTCGCTTGCCGGTTGTTGTTTTGTGTGGTTTGAGTTGGCCAAGTATGGAATTTGATAACACTGAAAAAATAATTCTACAAACTCTAAGAAGCAGACTAAGAGAAAGAAAAAAATTGTTCTGTGTCCTGTAGGGTTTGCCCTACTTACATGTTACTTGTACTCGGGGAATCAGCACAAAAATATAGAAAAATAGCCGAACTTGACTATGACAAAAAGCATTAGTCGCGGGTTTCAATTTTTTCAGAGCTTATCAAATATTTTGCGACGATATTACAACCATTAGAAAGAGGACAAAATGCTGCATCGACTGATACCAAGAGCTTTTGAAAATCTTGGTTCCACGAAATGTGGCGTTCATTTGAAAAAAGCGACATTACTTTGGGAACAACCTAATTCTTTCCGGAAGCGAAGGACGAGGCAGTTTCGACGATGACTATTTCCTTGTACAAGTTGTTCATCTACACAAGTTACAGATTTTTTTCCTTAAAACTCGTGATTATCCAGAAGTACCCACGCCCTTCATCAGGTACTTTTTCAACAGACTCCAAGCAAACTATATATGCTCTGAAAGCAGAGGACAAGATGGTTTTGACAACAAACTCTTTGCTGAGGTTGCTGTTCATCTACAGAAATTACAAATTTTTCTTTTAGAAAATTCGCAAATGCCTAAAAATTGTCTAACTCTTTCCAAAACAAATGTTCTCGCATGCACATCTTCTATGGCAATTTCAAAACAGGCAGGGTGATGTAAAAAAGGGAAAAGGAAAAATGTAAAAAAAAGTACGGGGTGCTGATCAGAAATATAATTGTGTCTAACCTAGCGGCACATCGGTTCCCATTTTAGAAAACAGACAACCAGTGATGGCAAGGATTTGAAAAATTATAAACTCTGACTAAGAAAATTGATGAGAAAACACTATGGCTCCCTACCTCCCCCCCCCTCCCCCCGGTCGACATTCTATAAATTCTCTACCAAGTGAAATACTTTTCACCCGGAAGGGCTCCGATTGCTGTGACTCCCTTTACCCTGACCCCCTGCGATAAGGAATAGGGTCATTCTCACCTTTTCGCACCTACCTACGGAACAACGCTACAAGTAGATTTCACAAGTAGATTTTGACGAAGACACCTTCCAAAGATCCAGATTTTGGTGGTAAGAGCCTGTTATTACTTGTATAGATTTGCTGAAATGGAACTGTCTAAATTGTAAGAATACAACCGTGCTTTGTAGACAATTTACAAGTTTTAGACCTCTCTAAACAGTGCATAGTATATTTGTGCCCTGATGTTGAAGTTTTGAAATTTTTTAAATGCAAGTTAACATAAAATACTGTCAAAGTGAAGTGCAACCCCTCCCCCCACCCGCAAAATCTTCAAACAGTGCAGTACTTTTTGCATAGAAAGCAATCTTGTGAATCGCCTTTAAAAGCTTCTTGGTAACTCAGAAATGCGAAGAGATCTAACCTAAGAAGTTGTTAGATCGAACCATATTCTAGGATAATTATGGAGTAACGCCGACATCGGTCATCACCGATATCCATACGCTCTGAACCCTCTTTGACAATTCTGTGCCACGTCGTTGCCAAGTCATCATAAGGTTAAATAAGCTAGATTATGTGTCCAAGTTGAAGCTGAAGCACTAATTTACTGATATTCCATTATCTTGTACTCATTTGTCTGGCAGATCACTCTGCAGCGAACCATTTAGCTCAAGATTTTTATCGAATAACGACAACAGATTCAAAGTCACAAAAGACAAGCATGTGACACATATAGTTTTGATGGCAATTTTTTCTATTTCTTTATCACTAATGCTTTGAAATGTAGGTGCATCTTATTCATTTATTTATTTTCTAGTACGCACATCGGCGCGCTATCAATCCTGCAGACACACCATAGCCGAGATAGAGCAGTAGAACAAAATCAAAGGAGTAAAGCAATAAAAATAGAAAAAAAACAACAAAGTATCTTCATCGGCTAGGTTACACATCCTCTAACAAATGGATGGTACTGAAGGTAAAAGTTCATAGTTTGAGGTTTATGGCCCAACGAAATGCGTAAACGGAATGTTCCCCTTAAAGGCACCGTCCACCCAAACTGAGGGTTGATGAGATTTCGGTGCATACTAGTGTGGGCCCCCACACTAGTATGCACCGAAATCTCATCAACCCTCAGCTTGGGTGGACGGTGCCTTTAACAGATGGGTTGGATGATGGAAATGGGATTAGAGCTAGAAAATTGAATGCCGCAGATGAATGCTCCGAATGATTTTCTTGGTAAATGTATTTAAAGTCCAAGGAACACATAGCTGCGGCATTTTCAAAATTCATAAACGCTCCCTTTATCTCTATTCCTGTGCATCGGGTTCACAGGTGAAAAAACGAGAAGTCGACTAGCTTATGGGAGGCTACAGCACTTGCAGTTCGCAAGTTAACTTATGGCTGAACGATGGTTTTCTAAGACAAACTGATGGGATTCACAAAAGATTTTAGGAAATATTTCTTACCCATTAAAGAGAGAGGTATTGCCTGAGTCATGAGAGTGAAATTGTGTGTTTAAGTTGTTATATTCGTAAAGTGAGGATTAAAACACTTTTTGGAAAAAAATTGGCTGGCCCTGTAAATATCATGAGTAGCTGAGGTCCTTTTTTAGTAGCTGTTTTGAGTATCATGTCCTAGAAAGTGCTATTTGAACTAAGAAACTTTCTTTCTCTCTCAGTTCTTAGAGATGTCTGTTGTAGGATGCTATTGTAAATCATGAAAGTTACATTAGGCCTGTGCAGAAGAAGACGGCGAAAACCAAATGGCGCTAGGTTACTTAAACGGATTTTTTTGAGCAAATTGCATCAAACTCTCAAATACCATCAACTGCTATCAACCAATGATTCAGAGGAGAAAATGAATGAAATATGGCAAATTGCAATTCCATGCAAATACAGGGTGTCCCAAAAAAATGTGAACACTGTTTGATCGTTAATAACTCCGTTGCTTTCATGTCTTTCGCCGAACTTGAGGCATCATTTTGCAGAGCGAGGTTGAACTTAGATTTGCAGTATGGAGCGAACCACCGATCGCTTTCCGTTACTGTACGATTACGGTATGAATTTTTAACATGCGGATCCATTGTGAAATATGCCATTTGACAAAATTGTTTCCAAAAAATCTGGAAAATCGTGCACTAGGGTTTTCGCGCACGCTGATTCCACTACACAACTTTTTGCGATGTTTTCAGCATTTTTGACGGTGTAATCACATTTCTGACAAATGCTGGGAATTGAGTTATTACGATTTACCGGGGATAACTTAGTCAAGAACCATCACGGTGAAATGGGAATTTCAAATTTGAAATCAGCGGTTGCCATTATTATAGTAAGTATAAGAGTTTTTGGCTTGTTTGGTTTTGTTCCGAGGCAGAATATGGCCTCCACTTACCTAAAATCCTTGTCGAAGTTCTTACCGTAATCCTACAGTAATGAAGAGCGATAGATAATTCGCTTCATACTGTAAATCTAAGTTGAAGCCAGCTCTACAAAACGGTACCTGGAACAAGGCAAAAGACTTGTTGGGAAGAAAGATATTAACGATCAAACAGTGTTCACATTTTTTTGGGACACCCTGTACATTTTATAAACAAAGGCAAGCAAGTTCCGCAACAATTGCTATCTCACCCCCATGACACGACATTTGTTATCCAACTACTCACTGTCATGTGACTTTTTGTCTGCTTGCGCTATCTTCTTGCATCTAATTTATTGTCAATTTTTGTTGCATTGACCTAAAACAGTGCTTGATCCCTGAAAGTCCAGTCTTATTCTACAGTGACGTCTCAAGTATCCTTTCTTCAACAAACTTTGTGTGTCTATGCTTCTACGCACTCCTTCTAGTTTTTGTGTCTTAGCTGTCTTTAGGAAAATACTTCTACCTAATCATTCTCTATTCTAAAGCGCAGTGATTATTGTAGCCTAAGCAAGTTTCTTGTCTACAAAAAATGTGGAACAAACAAAAATGTCTCAGTTATAAAGCAAGCCGAATGCAGAAAGTAGTGAGTTTTTAATACTCTGCAGTAATATCAAAAACGCTTTTACTATTTTACACGTTTCGGACTGGTGCTGCACATGATGCAGCACGCTGTTTTGAAGAATCTTTTCGATATTTACAGGAGGTTTTCTTTGAGTCGAAGGTTATCGTCAAAGGCCTGAGCTCCTACTTTTTTAATGACCTTGTAGAGCTATGCCCCGATATTTGTTTCAACACTTGCAACGAAGTGCGGCAACGCGAATGACGCGTGCGAAATCGCAACTTTCCTTTGCTTTGGTATCAAAGAGAAGAACCGTAGTTTTAATACGGATGTAACGTGTACAACTTAGATACTTTTGGATATTATCAGAAGCTGAGTTTTTGTTCCTATCTTTCAGGAAAGCACAGAAGTCTCTTAAGCGGCAAAATTTAAACACTTCCAACTCACTCAGAACTTTGGGTATGAAGCTTATCTGACATGCTACATATGTAGCACATATTCTACGATATAAGATCCCTTTGTTGGCATACTGCTAAAAGTACACTCTTTTTCGCCGCACGCAATTTCGAGGTCCGAATCATCGGTCGTTGACTGTTAACATACAGTCTGCATCAATCGGGATCAGGCCGACTCTTGGCTGAATTTGCGCGCTCGCAGCGCTAGGAGTTTGCGCTGCATACGCGCGCTGTCGCAGAGAGTGAAGAGATTAAGGAGAGAGCAGACTATCTAACCGTAGACATGACGCAATACCCTCGCAACAAGAAATCCCGCCATGCCGATTTTGGCTTGCTTGGGATTGGGGCAGACTGTATACGCTGCTGCATGACGAAGGTGCAATATCCTTGAGCGCGAAAGCGGCTTAAGCAGCCTGCGCATGAGACGCAGGATTTAAAACGGTGGATATGCGCGCGCCGCATTCGCGCCCGCTCAACTAATACTGCTGCAGCGCCTTCGTCATGCAGTAGCGTTAAGCAAACTGGAATCTATCCGCGTTAGATGACAGCAAATAAATATTTAGAATTTTGAGAGTTGGGTCCACTTTACCCAAAAATGCCGTAAAATTAAACGGCTTGTTTTTACTTGCTGTTCTTACATTAGCACCATCTCAAAGTGTAGTAGTAGCAAACCTTTTACACAGAGTTATGCAAGCTCTGCCTCGCACCCTTAGCGAGGAAAGCGCATCCTTTACCTGAAAAGCAAGGCCAGTATGTATCAACCTCACGTTCAGGTAAGTGTTCCTTGTAGGTTTTATTCCAATCGTACGCAAGCGTCCACGTCCATGATGCGTGAGCATGAGCGCCGACCGTGCGAGAGCCCGGTCAGGTAGAATCGGGACGTCTGCAATGTTTGATCACCTACCCGATCTCGCCTGACTATAAAGTGAAGGAAATAGCGCGTTTATTTGATTAAGTGGCCGAAATCTTTAGTAAATCAAACGATATTCGTTAGTCAACGAGGAATATTCAGCAGTTATTATGTTGCTAGAGATTTGTCTGATTTGAGATTTGATTTGAATTAAATACCAAATTTGAGAAAGTGGCATAGTGATAGAGGTGCCGCTATGACCGATCGGAAGCAGGAACGATCCTCTGGGCCAACCAAGCCCTTTATCCTCCGGGGCAAGAAAATTGGTACCAGAATAATCTGGGAGGATAAAAGCACTGACTGTGACGGCTGGTCCCGCAAGTCAGTGTAATAGGCCTACACGCATACAGTTTCCTCTTCAACTATGAAGTAGTGTGCATTCGGCTCATGCCCGCAGAGGGTTTTGAAGACGCCGCATAGGGTATTGAAGACTCCTTTATCCTTTATCCTTTCACAATTTTTATATTTAAACTCAGCGACTCTTAGCCTAATATGTGTTATAAGCTTGTGTTTTGTTTCGCTTACTGTGCGCTTTGGCTGCCACGTAAGGGAGCTTCCAAACCGCGCCGCTTGCCGCTTTCGCGCCGATGCCGCCATTGGAGCCGAAGCGCAGTGGGCCAAGACATTGGCCAGTAGTAAAGCCCAGGTGAACTGAACTTAACCCATTAGTTGAGCTTAAGTCAGGTGAACTAATGACCGCCCACCTTCCCATGCTATGAGCATGGCGAGTGAACTGATAGTTGACCATCTGTCCACCTGCTGCAGTTAACTCGTGTACATCATTTCACGTTCACTTGAACTGAACGTGAACTGATGTTAGACGAATGCAAATAGTATGTAAAAGAGGAGGCGCAGACAAGACTCTCGTAAGTTGCTCCTGAGTAAGTTACGATACAGATCACTTAGACTAAAAATGCAGACAATATGGTGCAAAACTGCACACATTTCCTCGGCGGCGTGCTTGTGAAAATTTTGGGGCAGTTGTGTTGTTTTGATTTATTATTCTGTTTTGGTCTTGCGTCTTCCATCCCTGCGTCTATGCAGGAACAGTTAGCAGCTAATCAGATAGAGTGGACTACTTCGACAACCGTTCTTCATCCAGTTCTTCATTTTCTGTGAGTTTCATTTTGAAAGCAGAATCATGCAAGCACTGAGCGGTATTGATCCATCTCCCTTTTCCCATATTCTGCGAAACAAAGATTGTTGGTAACAATGTGGTTACAAGTTTATGAGCGGAATGTTACTCAATCTATAGCTCTTCTGTTGAAACTGCCATTGTGCCCCGAATCATGTGCTTCACGTGAGCAAGAACCTAGTTTTGGTTTGTGATTCATTTGTCGCTTGTTCTACTTCTTTTTTTCAATCCGAACTTGACATAGTTTGAAGTGATACAGTTTTGCATTTTCTCCTCTCCTCGTTGATGTGCGTTCAGCGTTATAGTCACTCACTCTCTTTTCTAATCCGTCGATGTTTGTTTTTGAAACTTCTCTTGCACCCATCCGTTTTGTTATGCACTTATACCCGAGTCTAAAACGCAATAAAACCTTTGATGTTTTTTTCGCAAAATATTCACGTCTTTTTCTACGTCCTCGTAGCCGCTACGTGGCGTCACTGGACCTTGGAAGTGATTTGAACAATTAGCTTATGCACATTTTGTTGCCGATAATGCGTCTACAAATTTTGTATGGCAAATGTGCTAATTATTTTGTTTTCCTTATGTTTTGTTTTGTGTATCATGCTTTGCGTCTTTCATTTTTTTACTATGAAGAACCTTGAATAACTCGCAACTATTAGGTCGTCTCATAAGTCTTTTCATTTTTGAATTTTTGCTGTAATAACTCATACACTTCTTGTTCTAAATAGACATTAGGATATCATTCGACAGAGCAAAGCAGCTCTATAAGACGGCGTTTATGGTTTTGCCCCAGCTTCGATACACCTCAAGTTTGTAACCAAAATCTAAAGTGTCTAGAATGCCAAGAAAATTGGAAATTTTTTATATCTTCGTTCAGAAAAGTCCTACAGATCTCTCACTCGCTCACGCATATACATTCCATATCAAGCACTCACATGTGCTATTGCCGTATTTTTAATTAGCTAGAAATCGAGAAACCAAAAATTTCCATGTTTTCACCAAAGTGATGCTGTGCTGTTCATGCACTAACAGTTGTATACTACGAGCCATTAGAAGTATTGCCGCAACTTTTTAGCTCTCTATAAGCTGTAGTTCCCAAGAAATATCGAATTAGGCATTTTTCATTCAGGTTTTTCGTGCTTAACTCACCATTTCAAAGTAAGACTTGGTTTCAATACTTATTTTAACCTTTATTTTAAATATTTGGATTATTCTATGACCGGAGGAGGGGTACAACACTCTGACGAAACAATAGCACGGCAAATGAGGAGTGTCTATTCGAAACGGCGACTGAAGAGAAGTTATGGAGTTTCTTCGGTAAAACTTAACTTATCACACCTTTCAAGGAAGGGGAGAGCGGGGTGGGTAAGGTTGATGCGTCGATCACAATGTTATTTCCCCCTGCATTCATTACTATTGATTACAGAAATCCCAAAATCATCAGAAAAGGGGCGAACGAGAACGATTGCAGCCTATCATGGTAGTGATCTAAACCCTTAAACACATGATTTAGCAATTTTTTTTTGCATGAATTTGAACTAGCGATATGGGTGACGAAGAAGAAGAGGAAGCAGCCAGTGTTAGTCGAGGAGAAGACGGAGGAAGAAGAGAAGGTGGAAGAGGAGGAGGAGGTGGAGGAAGATCAGCAATATACGAAGATTTTGAAGTGGAAAGCCTACGCGAAGGATGCTTTGGTACTGAGGATACAACGGAGGAGAAGGCAGGTTATGTGGAAAAGAACGCATGGCAGGAGGCAGAGGAGGGAGGCGGAGGACAACTACGCCGAAGAAGAAGAATAAATGAAAGCGATTTCCTGGAAGAACAGTACCGCATGATCCAAGTAAGCAGACCGTTTATCAAAAAAGGATTATTGTTCTTCTATATATCTACAGGATCGATGACATTTTTTTAATGAGCTAATACACACACCTTACAAGTGTTCTGCGACTACATAGCAACACAAAAAATGGCACAGTGAATCGGAAAAGCGGAGGGTTGGGAAGGGGGAATGTAACAGGAGATGAAAACATTGAAGAATCGATCATTTCGAGTCAATAAGTGGAGGAAGGCCCGGTTCGCGTTAGAGATATGGTTAGATTTCCTTCGATATTTTGGTATCGTTTAACATTTTTCTCGTATCTCTTATCATACCTTTTACAGTTTCGTTCTTTCACAAACTCACTAATTTGTTATTAATCGACCCTTCACTTGGTGCGTAATGGATGGAAAATGTTTTAGAGGTAAGTTTATCTCCTTGCTCCTATGCCCTGTTTTTGATTCGGTACTGCAATGGTAGGTCATATGTGATATGGCGAGAAGAGCTATTGTGCTGTAGAACAGTATTGAAACTAATTCCCGAATATCACATTGCGACCTGGAATCGCTGGCTTCAAAGTAATCGGTAATTTTCGTACTGTGTTTTTCGTACCGTGTCACTTGTTTTACGTAATACTTTTTCAATATGTCTTTTTTTCAGCATTGATGCATCTCGCGCACCTATGTTGTTGGGGGCATCGCATCTGCTTATTTGTGACAGTTACGGACGGAAATGTACGGCAATTCCAAACTGCTTCAGTTTATGGTTTCAAGATTTCTCTTCTTCCATTCACATGGCAAAGTCAGATACAGGTTAAGTACGTCGCAGTTGTGCCGTATATCGTTAGAAGCTACCGTACATAGCCAGCTTCCATGCACTGTAGCAGCAAAAATTCTGTTAGTTTGTTGCATTGCATTCTCTTTGTGTTGCTGATGTGACCAAACATAAACTCTAAATCACATAACCTGTTGTGACATCCCAATCTGTTTATGTTTGTTATGTGTCAAGGTGTAAATTGAAATGGACATCTGTGACATCTGCAACATGCAGTAATTGTTGCATATAGCAGCAATATTTGATTGCTGCAGCAACATGCAACATGGTTGCAGCAGCATGTATGTTGCCTATTCCAACAACGCAACTTGGTTGCATCAACATGACTGCTGCATGTTGCAACAATATTTAATTGCTGCAGCAACCTGCAACATGGTTGCAGCAGCATTACGTTGCGTGTTATAGCACTATTTATTTGTTGCAGCAACATGCAGATGCAACATACGATTTGCTGCAACATGCATCATATGCTAGTCAATTTTATCATACAGCAACATGTACAGCTCGTTGCATCATGCAACATGTTGTTGTTGCCTTTTGTAGCATGCTGCGGACATGTTAAGTATACTTGCTTCGGCTTCAGCTGCAGAATGACTGCCGCGCGCAGGCGTCTCTCGATGTGGAGTCCAAATTATTTCCGAGCTTGCTAAGACAGACATCAGGAGCCGCCATCCCGTCCCTCGCAACGACGACCAACCTTTACAAGTTTTCGGTGACGAATTCGCGGACGTGCTCGTTGTTCGGGGGATGGGTCACCCAACCGCGGCGAATGGGCGACAGCGGCTGTCCTCTGTGCGTTCTCGGGTAGATGCCGATGTTGAAGAGAATGACACAGGCCTCTACTACCTTCTGGAGCTGAATGCGGGTGATGCTGTACAATATGCAGAAACGCCGCTTCAGCGCTCAGAACGCCTGCTCGACGATTCGTCGGGCTTCGGCGTGCTCCCTGTTGAATCTCCTCTTCCTGACGTCATTCTCTGTTGCCCGCTCTCGGAGGGGCCATCACACTCCTGGAGTTGGCAAAGCCGATATCCCCCAGGAGACGATATTCTGGGAGAGCAGAACCTTCATCAAACTCGGCAGTTGCTTGCGAATGCTGCCGTATGAATGAGTCGTGGTGCCTGCCCGCGAATCCACAGTTGTCGTGCACAAAGCGGGCCCTGGCATCCACTACCGCAATCATATTGACTGCGCAACATGCCTTTCGGCAGTAGTAGTGGTTGCCAAAGTTGATAGGGCGTCGGATTCGGACGAGGCAGCCGTCGAAGCATCCAATAGCATCTAAACAAAGCATTTTATATAGATGTTGAAGAATTTCGTGAAGTTCTTACTTGTGAATCTCGAAATTTTAGCGAATTCTTGAGACCTTCGCAAGCATCAGCGCTCGTCCGACGGCCAGAAGCGGAGGAAGCGGGCCCTTTATTGTTGGATGATTGAGAACATCCACTACCCGGGTGACGACATCACTCACAACCTTCTGACACACATCAAAACAGTCAGCTATAACAGTTTGATGACAGTTGGTGGCCAGGTAGCGGAGTGTGATGAGGACCTGAAGCGAACAGAAAATAGTTGTAGTGGACCTTCAAAGGTGTCCAAAACCTGGTCCTCTTTTCTGATTATCTCCCAAGCCAGCCCTGCACCCGGCAGCAGCGGTTCGAGCATCCTCACGATCTTCTTCAAGGCAATGGCTCGGCAAATCCCAACCTAGTCAAATTTTCGCTTACCTGGGATTATTCAATACGTTGATCACGAAAATCCACTTTAACTTTAGAAAGCTCGAAAACGGCGAAAACGAGCGTTTTTCAGCCCCTTCCCTTCAAGATTGGACGAGTGTAGCAAGACTGATGACGCTGGATCGTTGCGAGACCCAATGATTATAGCATTGCGGCGGGCAGCCTCCAAAGGTGAGAAGGAAGTTGCCAACTCGTCCAGGTGCGTGTAAGATTGGCCTGTACGCGTAAGTTCGAGAGCGATTTTCTCGACAGGGAAGGCATGCTGTGCAACCGGGATTGCACTGTTTTCATACTTGGACGATAATGAACTAATGCATTAAGATCCTGGGTTGTCAAGTTTTGCCGATCCACTGCCTTTAACATCTTCTCTGCGAAATCTATACTTCGAGTAGAAGATGCGATCGTTCTGCTGGAACACAGAGGAAGGATGGAGACGTTCATAATTGACGTTCCTCTGGCGCTGCTGACGGACGTTGAAAAAGAGCGAAGCCATCTAAACCAATTATTCAGATATTGATTCAATTCAAATTTAGAAATTGACGACCACCAATAAACTTGTTCAACTTTCCTATAGTGTGTGCTTACAATAAAGTCGTGTTGAAACCCTTGCACCCATGGCAAAACGCTTTGCGCCACGCAGAACTCGAACCCGACACGCATGGCACAACACGCGGCCCTCTTCATCACTCTACCATTTGGGTTAGTATCCAATTCTTCGGCGACTGCTTCAGCGTTACATAACGGCATAAGGTGCATGCTTCGATAGTACGAGTAAGCACATTCATATGCTTAATCACATAACACCTACGCACGATTAGACAACGATTATAAAATATTATAAAAAATTGAAAAAAATGAGTGAAAGACAACGAAGAAACACCGGATAAAGGCGCGCAAAAAATCAGGTGCTATGTGTGGATCTTAGATGATGTACTGGTCACCGCCGCAGAACTGTTTTGTCGATAAAAATCAAATTTTTTGGCCACCGAAAAAAATTTGTGCTGCCCCGGAACTGAACATCCGACCCCTCAAACACCACGCCAACCTCTTCGCCACTCCATTAAAAGACTCGGTCTTGTTCCGTCCTTGATGGCTATTGGAGCGTAATCACCTGCATGATAAGGTATGGATTTTCCGATCAATGGGTCCCGGATGCTGGATTGAGGCGCGATGAGCTCGCCCCCGGTCCGCGTCAAGAGAGATGCTCTGATGGGGGGTTTACTACGGGCCATTGTCTCTAGCGCGCAAGCGGCGCGAGAACTCGTTTACGATCTATTTCTTGTGTTTTTTCTGCATCTGTTCCTCAGTTCGTTTGTTATAGGCTGGTATCGAGGTACAAATTTTGAATAATAGTTGCTTCAAGGAAAGAAACCTCGCGCTGAGGACAGATGCGCTGAGTATCGCCTACACTTAACTGGAACTCATATAATGTACTGTCTATTCGTTTTTTCCAGTTTTTACTCAGAGCCCGGCACGAGGTGGGCAAACAGGGTCTTCCAAAACGAATTCCCCTTTGATCTCAATATTTTTCACGAATACCCACTTGAGCCCAAAAACGATGATTTGTGCTTGTGCAACGAGAGCACCGGCCACACTTTGCCTAAAAGTGTTCATGCTCAAATTCCTCTAATTACTCCTTACCTGTATCAAGATAGAAAACAGGAAGAAGAATAAGCAAGAAAAATGATTAAAGAATAAAGAATCAAAGTAACGCAATCATATGACTGAGAGACGCCGTTCCCGCGCGTATCGATTGACCGGGGCGCGCTTTCCTTCTTACCAAGCTAGGCTGCTGATGCGATTTTGGCCTTTAGCAAAGACAAAAGGAGGAGTTAATTTCGGAACCAAAACCTCATCATGTAGTAAACTTTAGGAGTACAACAGATTTATGTAAAAATTTTGAAAACTTATGTGAAATGAAAGTTCTGCCTACGTCAGGTGGGCATTAGGTGGGCAATTGCCCACCTAATTCGGAAAATAGTTGTGCACGCTCTTCATTCACATAAGTTTTTCATAATTTTTCATACATTTTTCCTTAGTCCTACTGCGCGTATACACACCAAGTCTCGCGCGATTTCGTTTTTTCTGCGCTGCAAACAAGTCCTTTTTCTATTTTCTTGATAGTAGGAAATTTTCAGGAAGAAGGTTGCCGCAATCTTCAGTCACATAATTTTCCAATGAAACTTCTAATTCAAGCCTTGCAGGCCCGTGTTCATGTACCTACCAATTTCATACTGTATGGTCATCTGTGCGCTGCAAACGAGCCATATGAATTCCATCTTTCATTTACCAGTTTTGCAAAATTTGTGGAAAAAATGCTTTTTACACCTCCCATTCACATAAGTTTTTCATAATATTTCATGCTTTGTTTCTACTAGCCTCTCTTCATCCGCTTACGTAATTTGGTGCTATATCGTTACGCCTGCATTGAGTACTCGCGAACTCTGCGGTACGTTGAGGCTTATGAAAACTACTTCCCAATGAATCAGATGTATAAGGTAACAAGCATGATTCGACCTTCTTTTGCTTGCACTTGGAATCATCTTCCGGGGCTCCGCCCCGAACCCCGCAAAACGATTTCCCCCTTGCTTTTCCCATCAAAAACAATTTCCAGCTTGTCATTTGCCCACCTCGTGCCGGGCCCTGTTTTTACTGAGTCAAGTTTTGTGTTTCTGTGAGTGATGTGGTTTAGAAAGCTGCATACGATATTATAGAGCATTTGTGCAAATCCATGATGATGCATTGACACAAGCATGGAAAAACCGCATCACTTACAACAAACATGGAATTACCTACTTGTGGTGTTCTTCGCTACTTCCTTTTCCGTTTTTGTGTTTTTTTCAAATTTCATGTTTGTTGTGGGTGCGGTTTTCCATGCATCATTACGGATTCGCACAAATGCTCTTAGGCCCGTATGCACGTACATCTTCGCTGGGGAGGGGAGGGGATCTGAGAGGGGATGCATCATATCTCGCTACTCTAAATATCTTTCTTCTCCCTTTTCTATCTTGATTATGAAGGTTCTCATACCCTAATACCTGCGCATAATTGATGCCATGTTACGGGCATAACTGATTAGATTTTTACTATTTTGTGTGGATTGTGAATTTTTCGATGATCCCTAGCGTTCGAGCCAGGGAATACCGAAGATTTCGATATCCTGAGATTTCACTTATTTCTACTAAAAACATCTTTAGCAGCGCCGTAGTATATCCACAGTACAATTTTACAGCGTTTTCACTGAGTTTTCAGGAAGATAAATCACTTTGAAAATGAGAGGTGATCCCCTGGGGATGAGCAGGGGATCCCCAGGGGATCACAAAAAATAATGGAAATCTAAGTAATCACGCCAGTAACCTGGCATCAATTATGTGCAGGTATTAGGGTATGAAAACATTCATAAGCAAGATAGAGGAGGAAGAAGAAAGATACGTAGAGTGGCGAGATATGACGCATCCCCTCTCAGATCTCCTCCCCTCCCTAGCGGGGATGTACGTGCAAACGGGCCTTAGTATCGCATCCGGCTTTTCAAACCACATCACTCACAATGGCATAAGACTTGAGCTCAATAAAAACTGTGAAAACGCAATAACAGTCTTATTTATAATTCCACGGAACGTAAGAAATACTTAGCGCATTTGCCCCCAATGACGATACTACAAGTCTTATAGGAGCCGCTATCCAGAGACTTGTACCACGAAACCAGTCTATAACAGAAAAATCAAGAAAAAGATATAAAAAAGCGCAGAAAAGTGGATTGATTAATGAGTTCTCACGCCGCATGCACGCTAGGGAGACAAGGTTTTGACCCGGTTGCAATAACAATAACCGGCGCGAAAGCGGCTAACGGTTGCAAAAGCGGCAATCGCGCGGTCTGGAAGCTCCCTAAGGAAACGGCCATAGGTTGTCGATGTTGTCGGTGTTGTCGGGGTTGTCAAGGTTGCCGGTCGTTGTAGGAGCTCATGATAGCCTCCACGTTTTGTGCGCTCTATAAACTGTCTCTGACCCCGACAACCCCGACAACACCGACAACATCGACAACACCGACAACACCGACAACACCGACAACCTATGACCGTTCCCTAAGACACAGCGACACCTCAAACTTTGGCAATAAAGTTTTCGCTTTAAAGATTCAATCCAAACTTACGGGCAGTACGAACACATGACGTTCGGAAGAAGGCTGAGATACCGTGATACTGGTGCAATTGTGGAGTGACAGAGTAACAATGATATTGGGATGCCACGGAACTTTTGCACTTTTTGGGTGACTAGAAAACCTGACATGATGCCAGTGATTCCAAAGGAATGTTTTCGAGCCATAATACAAACATCCAAATATAATTTTGCTCAAGTCGGCACTATTTGGAAAAATTTTCGAAGTTGTATATACCGGACAATTAGGGAAAACTTCGGACTATACAATAGTGCTTTTTCTTCGCATCTGCTGTGTGGAGAATTAGACGATTTTTTTACTGAAGATCTCGATTTGGTATTATCAAAAACAAAACTGCAGTAAAGAGTGGAGCTTGTTTTCCTGTGCATACAAAGTTGCTTCTTGTTGATTATCATTTGGGCGGGATATCAAGATTTGTTTGCCTCGAAAAATCAGCTTTTCTATTCCTTACACTCTGCGTTAAATTCTGCTACTCAAAATGGGATTTCTCAAGAACCGATTATGAGGAAGCTCAAGAACTTTATTCAGTTATCTAACAAGGGTAGGAAGGATAATGGTGATCGTGGTCTTTTGAGATTTGCTATACATCAAAAGGTCGCCTTGAAGGGGATTTCGGACTTATTTTCATTATCTGCGGGACGTTTTTGGTGTTAGCGCTTGTAAAAACAAATGCAAAAAGATCCGTACCGACAGAGATTAAACCGGTATCCATTGTATTATACAATAATCGACAGCGCTAACTTCGACACCATACGGCACGTTTAGATCATCTACATTACTCGTACTTCACAACACCATCAGTTGCGAAAAGAGTTTTTTTTAGTAGCGCAAATAGCCAAAAGCCAATACCGTTTTTTAGATAAGCGCTCCAAAGCGACTGGCATGTCACTTATTGAAAGGTCGCGGTCAGCAAGTAACTTTTTCCGTAAGATGATAAAATGTAGCCAAAGGTCTACTCTATAGTCGTTCTCGACCCATTTGCTCAGTGGACGAATTTGAATTCAAATAAGAAAATGCATCACGGCAGCGCTGCGCCTGAACCTCAGTTGTATTTTGCCCACGTTTCTTTATCGTTTTTCACAGTAGACGTTTGTTAATCTTCGCATAAGTACGTTACTCATCAATTGACTATTTTGTTGTTGTCGAGCATGTTTCATACTTCTATGCTCTTTACCTCGAGTCTGAATACAGGTAAGCTTGAAGAACCTTGCAATTCATTTTAGGGTTCTTGGATGTTATCCAGAACGCCTCTGAGGTCTCCACGCTAATCACCTCGAGTTCTCGAAATAGGGTCGTGATGAGTTGTTCAAAAGAGCGATTATCATGGCATTCCCTGCCGTAAGCGCCTAGCGGAGTAGAATTAGATTTTCGAGGCCATCAAGGTGTTCCTTAATCCTTATCCTTATAAACCTTTTTCTTTTCGTAGGTAACATGTGCAGAATAGTGATTAATGTTATAAAAGTCTGCCATCTGCATCGTCTCTAGAAGCCTAAATAGAATACCTAAACAAAAATCGGGCATACCATACTGCGCGAAACAACACGTAACAATAACGCCAACTGGAATTTGGATTGGATCTCTCAGTAGATGAACTAGTAGATGAATTAGCAAGCAACGGTCGGAAAAAACGAAAAAGGAACATGTGTAAACTGGAACTGAAGGTTCAAGTGCCGCACTCTGCCGTGACCGGCCTGCTCTAGTTTGAATTCAAATTCGTTCACTAAGCGACTATTGGGGTGAGGACGATTATATAACACAGCCATTTCCATATATCAAAAAGAAATTTTTGAACGAATGGAAATCTCGCCATGCCAACCTTGCAAGGTTGCTCGAAGATCCATTACCATGCCGCAAAGGCAACATAGATCAAAGAGGAGACCTAGCTATCAGAATAAACTAAAGATATGAATTGTATGTAGACTAAATTGTTATTCGTTCAACGTCCCGTTGGTTTTGTTGATCGTTAAGGACGAACTTTCTAGAGAGTACAAAACACGTCATATCACTCTACAATAGATCGTGTCTACTTGAATGTGCAAGCGAATGTGAACACAATCCATTAAGCATGGGAAATACACTGATAAGCCAAAAAATACAGCCTGTGGGAATTGTCGTGTCTTGGCCAAAGTTCACCATGCACACTCGTTAGGGTGCGACGAATGATACGAAGTGGAAAGTTTGTATAAGTTTCTCGGTTGTTTAGTTCCAGTAATTTGTCGTCTGGTAAACGCGTAGCTGAGGGTTGGGCCGGACTGCACGGATTACGCGGCGTACGCCTCATATCTTTATGCAAGTGTGCGTATGTACGCTGGTACATCGCATCGTCGTCGCGTACGCCGCGAAGTCTGGTCCAAACCTGAACTCGGCGTACACACTATTTCGTAATAGATGACACTCATACGATGGTCTTGTTCACTCCACACTCGTTTTTAATACGCTAGCTGCTTAGCATTTCTGTATGTTTCGCGTACGACTACGCTAATAGTGTGCGAAGTGGTTGATCTTCGATTGGTCTTCATTTAAGGTTTCAAGTAAAGGTTCTTCGCCGACGATCGACTTCCTATGGCTTTTGCTCGAATTTAGTATATAAATATTACTTCTTCACCAGCGTGCGAATTGAACGCGCATACCTAACTTGGCTTTACTTATGCTCGGAAACAAGCTTTCATCGCTTCTGATCAACTCGATCAAAGAGCTCTCGCAATCTATGATAATGAGAGAACCTTCTATGGGAACTCTATGGTTTAATTACACAAGTTTGAGTTTTGATCATAGGGCATTCCATGATTTCTTATATGAGCGATGATTCTTTCGAAGTGTCGGTATGTTTCAGCGACCACCGCTGAGTGATGACAGGAAACAGGTGCTGCAGACCGTCAGGGAAGCGAAGGAAAGTGAAGACAAAAAACTTTTTTTAACCGAATGGCTCCCGCGTAACGGAGAAGTTTGGCGAAGATTTTCGGAGAGAAAGGCACGTTATAGATGCAAATTGCGTAGGGAAAGAGAAGAAATCGCGAAAAAAAGATGATTCGCGCGAGGACAGATGGTTTTTATGGTTTTTTATACCTGAAATTTTGAAAAAATTACAGCCTGAAGGCATCCTGACGTTGGACCTGAAAGTCGTCCAGTGGGGAATACCGTAAAGAGATCAGTCATCGTTACAGGTTTCATCTGACATATGTCGCTCCTTTCTATAGCTGCATAGAGTCAGAATAAGACCATCTTTGTGTAGAAATTTTGTTTTGGAGAGGAAAAAGAGCCTCTAGTAAAAGAAACGTTTCAGAAACAATCATTGGATTATTATGAGATATGATTTTGGTAAGATCCACGGAAAAGACCACGGTTAGGAGATAACCTTTGAGCGCCGAAAAGCAAGTGTGAACAGCAAACAAAGGTATTATCTGCTTATTTTCAAACCCATAACTGATACATCACCGTCGTGTATGCACTAGCTGCACACTGACGACCATTGCAAGGAGCATGCATTGGAGAGGTGAAGGAGGAGTATTCTGTCGTTTTCAATCTTCATTGCAAGCGTTTCGAACATCATCCCGGAAGAACGAAACAAAGGTGATGAGTTTGAAAAAATTCGATAGGCAAAACAGTTACGGAGTACTTTATGATGCCCCCTCATTCGGTACTTTTTCTCGGATTTTCGATGTTAAACTTGGTATTTCTCGATCATCAGACCTAGTACAAAGATATGGTTTTGGAGTTATACTTAATGACGCTTGGAGTATACAATCATATCTGTGGAAGACGTTGAGGGCGGGCCTGCTATTTTGCGCGAAAATATTTAAAAGCATTCGTGAATACTATCATGTACCTTCTATATGATACCAAGTTAGACTTCGTAGGTTTTTTTTTTCGCCAAAACCCACTTCTCATGTAATAAAATTCTTCCAAAATGCTCTCAGTGCGCTAGGAAAGCTAAAACAGTTCAATTTATTTGACAAGGGAAGTAACCTGTGGGACAGCCCAATATAATGTTATTAGGCAATCCGTCTGGCTGTAGCAGTGATCCACTTACACCGTAAGTAAGCTGTTACTGGGATCTTTGGTTTGTCCACATTGCAAATAATGTGCTTTTAGGCGCTCCAAGAAACGTCTGCAATCGTTAACTGATTCTAGTATTGACGACAAGTTCAAAAGGTAAGAGCTCTTATCATACCTAGCCAAGGTATCACTTTTGGAGCTAAATTTAGGTACATGTATTCGTTATGGTATTCATAACATTATTATAAATATATGAACGTTAGACCTAGTGGCTAAAGCTTAGTTGTCGAATTTATTTGTTCACCTTGTCTGCTGTGTTCATAGCTCTGCGCGAAAGTGGTAATCAATAATCTCTTGAGCACCAGGTGCAAGTTGGTTCAACTTGAACGCGCATTCCTTATAGCTGGGACTTTTGGAGTTATTTCTCCTGAGATATTGATATCATATTGATTTATGTAAACACTAATTTACAGGCGTTTACTTCAATATCCACACCATAAATTTCTCTTGTACACACATTTGATAGATAAAACAAGAAAAATGAAATAAAACTTGCTATAGCAACTCACGCAATGCTAAGGAACAATTAAGCACATACACGCTTTGATTTGAAGGATTGGATAGATTCATTAAAACTCAATAGTATAATAGTAAGTTGCTAAACAAATGAATTGAGCTGCGTCTAACGATAAAACGGTTAAGAATGAGTTAAAATGAGAAGTTAAGTAGTTTATCCGACAGAGAAGAATAAAACATGCAAACAAGTGGATTAGGGAGATAAAGAGAAAATGTAAAAGATAAAAAGAGAATAAATCAAAGCAAATGGAAATGAGATGGCACAGACTATCAAAGAACCCGACTTAAAATAACCGTAAGAGTAACATGCTCACGCATGTGTGTTTGCATTAGAATAAACAATGAATCAAACTCATTTGCACGAAGATTCATGAGAGGAGAATGAACGGCATTTTTGGCGCATCCTGTGTGCACGCTGCTGTTGATCAGATGCTTGTGATGGCTTCGTGGCTTGTAGTGCCTTACGCGGAAATAAGCCTTCGGTGGAGCAGTGTAGCTGCTGGTAGACAGCGTAGTTCAGCAGCTTTATTGAGTCAATCAACATGCCCGCATAGGTGCAATGATAGAGTGCTGACAATCAAAGGCGGAGTTAGGTAACATAGCAACCGTCTAAGCAGGAATATATTCATATCACAGCAGGTCATGCTGGGTGGCGGTCAAGAATAACGATAGCTCTGCCAACGCTAGCTGCCAGCTGCTCGTGCGCTCAGAACAGCCCGCCCTCACTCATTTATGGTGAAAACAATGATTCAAACTTTGGTGTTTCTTTGAAATTTGTTCTCTAAATCGATCGTAGAATATCACATACGTATATCACATGCTGAATCAAGCTCAAAACAATTCAATCGCGTGTCCATGGCGATGTAAAGCAGATCATTTCTGTCCTTGGGAAATAGCAGAAGCTTTAACGCTTCGAGCATTTATGCTACTGAATGTACTACCTGCGTGAGCTCATCCGCTGTGGGGCGGTGCTACCTGTATACCCTTTACTGACAGCCGGGCACTCAGAGGGCCACTATTGCCAGCTATCGTTATTCTTGACATATACCCGGTCATGCTTATGACATGACTTTTACGGTGCTTAGGAGAAGTAATGATAAGTTGCAAGGAAGGTTCAGACAAAGTCGGCACACTTCGGCCAGTGAGGGAAATGGACAGAGCGAAAATGAACATACATAACGCGTGGTACAGAAATACTCATATTTGTCGGAATATCGTAGTGGACGTCCCTGACAAGGGAACGATCCCAACTTAAGGTGGCGAATTGGTATGAACCGCATATCGTTAAATGCGCTTGATGAACTGATTTCAAATCTACCTTTCATATCTGCGATGCCGTTCTCTGCAAAAACTTATAAGCGGCTGAAAATGTGAAGTCACTGGGCTGCCAATGCATAATGTGCTTCAAAATCCAACCTGGGAGTGTATGACTAGCATGATATTGAGTGCATTTATTTCAAGAAATGCTCACGTTCAAACGAAACACAAATAAGTGTTTTTGAATAACTAAAAAGCAACTAATGTTTGTTAGTAAAAGCTATGAGCGATAAAAAAGTGCAAATTTGGCAAATATACAGCGCCATACCTTGAGAGTTAGTTGTTCAAAAACACTTGTTTGTGTTTCTTTTGAATGTGAGCGTTCCTTGAAATCAGTACACTCAGTATCATGCTCGTCATACACTCCCAAGTTCGATTTTGAAGGACATTAAGCATTGAAACCCCAGTGATTCCACATTTTCAACCGCTTATAACTTTTGCATCGCATGGCATCGCAGATATGAAAGGTAGATTTGGAATAAGCTCATCAAGACGCATATTATGATATGCGGACCATACCAATTGCCACCTTACGTTGGGATCGTTCCCTTGTGAGGAACTGAGCAGATGGGGGAGCCCAAGTTGGTGTAGTCGTGACAGCTGGAATGATATGGTGAGGAACTAGACACCGGTAAGGTAGAAAAGAACAAACGACGTGTTATTTCCAGAACCCACTCCTTTCCAGGTCGGAAATGAAAGCGGAAATGAAAATGTACATACAATTTTTACTTGTATATTGCAAGAGGAAAATTGCTAAGATATCGAACACCTATTATTAGGGTTTCTTTGCTTACTTTGCTCATTTTTTCCTTCATTCCTTATGAAACAACTGCCTCAGAGCCAGACTCGATACCTTTGTTTTGTCTTTTATTTTATTGCTAGTGCTAAGTTTTGAATGAGTTTTAGAGGGAAACCCTAGTCCATTCAGGATTTAGTACGTATTATTAAGGTTTCTTTGTTTACTTTGCTCATTTTTTCCTTCATTCCTTAAGAGGCAACTGCCTCAGAGCCAGACTTGATACCTTTGTTTTGTCTTTTATTTTATTGCTAATGCTAAGTTTTGAATGTTTTTTTTTAGAGGGAAACCCTAGTCCATTCAGGATTTAGTACCTCTTATTAGGGTTTCTTTGTTTACTTTGCTTATTTTTTCCTTCATTCCTTAAGAGGCAACTGCCTCAGAGCCAGACTTGATACCCTGGTTTTCTTTTATTTTATTGCTAGTGCTAAGTTTTGAATGGATTTTAGAGGGAAACCCTAGTCCATTCAGGATTTAATACCTATTATTAGGGTTTCTTTGTTTACTTTGCTCATTTTTTCCTTCATTCCTTAAGAGGCAACTGCCTCAGAGCCAGACTTGATACCTTTGTTTTTTCTTTTATTTTATTGCTAATGCTAAGTTTTGAATGTTTTTTTTTAGAGGGAAACCCTAGTCCATTCAGGATTTAGTACCTCTTATTAGGGTTTCTTTGTTTACTTTGCTTATTTTTTCCTTCATTCCTTAAGAGGCAACTGCCTCAGAGCCAGACTTGATACCCTGGTTTTCTTTTATTTTATTGCTAGTGCTAAGTTTTGAATGGATTTTAGAGGGAAACCCTAGTCCATTCAGGATTTAATACCTATTATTAGGGTTTCTTTGTTTACTTTGCTCATTTTTTCCTTCATTCCTTAAGAGGCAACTGCCTCAGAGCCAGACTTGATACCTTTGTTTTTTCTTTTATTTTATCGTCGTTCTCCTTTTTCTAACAAAAAAAAATGAACCCAGTGTTGATTTTGATCTGCTTAACTGCATTAGACAGAAACCCGATTCCTGCAGAACGTTGTCTTTTTTCTTTGACAAACTTCATTAAGAGATTCATGTCCAAAAGGGAGAAAAGCTGTCTAGAACCCTTATGTTAATTGTTGGATATTTAAAGCAAATGAGAGTCAAGTGCATGCGAAAAGAGCTGCAGATCTTTCTTTGATGTGCTTGATGTCGGTTGTACAATGAGTGAACTTTACAGCAGTGGCAGTAGGTCGTCTTCGTATATTTTTTCTCTAGCTTTTGTTGAAGGTCTATGTTTCGCAACACTCACTTCCTATATTCCCCGAATATCCTAACGCATAAGCGACAGTATGACGGAGGAAGTAGGAAGGGCTTCGAGTTGCGCCAGCATGTAAGGAAGCGCTATGAAGGGCAAAGCCATATTTGCGCGAATTTCGAATTTTGACGCGTTCAAAAGATTTGTGTAAATCCTCTTCCTGTGAGTTCTATGATCACTGATAAGGAACCTCCTGGTGAAGAGAGGGGGGAGGGTCATAGATGAGGTGAATCTGTTTGTTGAACGCGACTGTGCCAGAGGATGTTCGCGCAGAAGTGGCCCTAGGTCTTGCTTTTCAAAAAGTCGGATGATATCGACAGTATCTATATGCGCAAGCCCAGTTACAAACTGAACAACCTGACTTTGTTGAAAAACGCTGCGTTCCCTTATAAGTAACCAGTGGCGGAAAAGTAAGTAAAACAAACAACAGAATGTGTCTAGATACCTGACCCAACGATGCAGTTCTTTACCGCGGTTCTTATTAACTTGACCACAGGAGAGAAACGAACCTTTTATTAACAGCAACGCAACAAAAGAAAATACCAAAAAAACACGTCGACAAGAAAGAAGCGAGCAAAAGACAAAGGGGAGCAATGCAACACTAGACAAGGCTGGACCGAGAGTGAGGCAGTCACTGAGAAGTAATGGCGGAGCAATCAAGAGATCAATAGATTTTGGCGCGCATTTGCTGCCCTCGTTGATCTGTGATGCATATATCCAACCTTTCAAATAGAAACCTAGCCTGGCCCCCCAGAATTTGAAAAAGCTCAATATTCATACACAGTAACAACACAACAATACAATGCAAACACAATACTACCGTATACCAACAAAAATGACAACACGGTTACATTTTCCCCCCCTACAACGAGTGGCGTCCCGACACTCAATATGGATAAAAACGTCTTCCCGGTTGTCCGCGGCTATATCCTGGATAGCTGTGATGGGGTGCAAATGGGTGTTGTCGGTATCTATATCCTTCTCGAGTCTGGTCGAAGTATCCTGTTGGGCGCCCGAATCCTTGCCCCTGATGAGTGGGCGATCCTTCTCGTCTAGGTGATCCGTGCCCATGATGATATTCACTGAAGTGGCGCTGCTGGGATATACTGTGATGTCTGCTTCGCGAGGCTTCTCTATTTTTTCGACTGGATCCATGGTTACATCTCCTTTTACATAATTGACCAACGTGCTGAGGAAGTCCCATACGACCGCTTCTGGATATACAGACGATTCACTAGGACGGGGTCTTATCCCTACTGCAAGCGCAGGCTCGGCAACACTTGGGGTTTAAGGTATCTTCGTGACGACGTTAATACGGCTTGCGTAAGCGGCTTCACGAATGGTATTCATCATTTCAATTGTTTTCAATCGCATTTAATTGCACATCCAACCTATCAAACAGAAACCTAACCTAGCCCCCCAGAATTTGAAAAAGCTCAATATTCATGCACAGTCACAACACAACAATACAACGCAAACACAATACTACCGTATACCAACAAAAATGACAACACGGTTACAAACCTATGCCGGATTTTGTCTTGAGCGGCACTGTTTCGGGATCTTGACATAATGTTGAGTTCAATTTAGAGTTATTTGTTGTTAATATAACGTTCTTATTCTGCACTTGCATCATAAATTTTTTTTGTTTTAGCGTATATGCTAATTCGTGATGTTGTACCAAGACAATGATGGAGTTGCTCAAACAAAGAGAATGATTTGAAGCTGAGGCCACGAATCAGGGAGCAGGAGCAATTCTCGAACTGCATGGATTGGGACTTGTCCCTTGTTTTTGATGATTTTGAGTGTTATCAGCCCCTTTCGTTTTTCCATATCGTTGCTTCTTCGTTCCTTCTTCTACCCCACTTCACCTTGTGATGAGAAAAGCTGCGAACTTGAAGCGGGGTTCACAGAACGCTGTTCTGCTTCATGTATCTGGGAAGATAAAGAGATCTGTCTATGTCAATTTCAATACAGATGCGAGACTACGCAGCGACTTGCTAGAACACATGAAGTAGGTCTGAACAAAAATAGCGGTGAAAGAATGGACGAGCGCACAAAGGCTCATCTTCCCGGATACCTGGAGCAGAACAGCGTTCAGCCTCAACCCCGCTTCAAGTTCGCAGCTTTTCATCAGAAGGAGAAGCGGGGTAGAAGAAGAAACGAGAACAGCGATGTGGAAGAAGGAAAGGGGCTGAGAATGCCCAAAAACGAAACTCATCAGAAAGCAAGAGAAAAGTCCCATTTTATGTAATTTCGGAATTGCTCCTACTCTCTAATTCGTGGCAGATGGCTATGGAAACTACGCAGCCGCTTCCTCGAACGAATGAAGTATTAGGTTGTTGCAAAAATAATGTCCGTTTTGCAAAGTTTCACTTTGAAAGGCTATAACTTTGTCCAGTCTTCATATTTTTGAATGCAACCAAAACCATATGAAGCAGTAAACCTTTCTTAATCTGACGCGCACCTGCATTTACTGATATCACAAACGGGAAGAAAACCATGCGTCAAAAAACCGAAAGTTTTTCTTCTGAAAACCTCGTCTTTGAGAGCTTACAACTTCCTTCAAGTTTTGTTCCTTTGGCTGCTAATCAGCTAATTTGGTAAATACAAGCCAGTAGTATACTTCCACTTAGAAGAGACTTTAATGAAGGAGTCCTACGAATAAAAAAGATAGAAATTCAAATTTCTTCACTTTTTCGAGCCTATTTGTGGAAGGCCAGAAAGCCCCAAAGTATGGAAATTTGAAATTCTTTATACACCGAGTAGCTAAGCTTTTCTGCTAAAATTGTGGGAAAGATGTCCTGACCTCAGGCATACAGAAATGAGCGAAGCTTCGGCGATTGCCCTACTTATGAGAAACTTTGGACCCATAGAATGCCAGCAGCGAGTATCTATTTCGGGGCGTCGATTTCTCGGTTCACATATTTTTGAAAAATCTAGTTAAACATGCTATAGGTAAGCAATGTTCAGCCAATACAGTAGCTATGTTTCCAAAAGTACCCGTTCATTTGCGCCTGATTTGTGGCCAAGGGAGTTAAAGCAACGAATTTTCGATTTTGAGTGCAGCTGTGTGAGACGCTAATGAAATTCTCACAGATGAGATAGAAGCCTAATTTTACAACTGCTAGAAAGTACATGAAGAAAGCTTTCCAATAATATGCAGAATCCATATCGATAAAGAAATTATGATGGAAAAAAGTTGTTCAGAAAATAGGCCTAGAAAAACGGACATTATTTTTGCAACAACCTAATAATTTTGAGAAATAGCAAAGAGAGAATGGAAGAGCACAAGAACACACGTTTTGTCGCATACGCAGAGCAGAAAAACGTTCATTCTTCAACCCCGCTTCGAGTTCGAAGTTCTGCTGATCAAAAAGGGAAGCAGAGTGGAGGAATAAAGCCAAAACGAGGGAAATCTGAAAGAAAAACCGGTGAAAACGGAAAAAATTCTCCAACTCCCGCCGTTCAAAACTGGCAGTAGCGCATGCAGCACAGTTCTGGAACTGTTCCCAGCACAGTGCGAGGACTGTGCGGGAACAGTTCGAGAACATGAGAATCAGTATGAACCCAGCCTATACTGTTGTTAAACCTTTGCTTTAGTGTTGGCATAGACTTTTTGAGAATGTTTCTGAGGATGTTTCACGGATTCCTTTTACGGTAATTGTTCTTTTTTTTCATAAAGGAATCCCGCTGTTTATCTTGAGCATTCAAACCACTGTATAGGGTAAATCTAAATAGTCTTGGACTCTAATGTGCACTGCGCTTCCAAAAAGGAGGATATGTTTAGGCCCTACTTCTGCAACAGTCCTTCTTGGATATCGTCTCTCGGTGATGATCTCATCAGCGGAAGTAACTAGTCGGTAATGCTGGCTCCGGAATGCTGTGAAGGTTGTAAATGAATGTTTTAATGTGATCTAACAATCACCCCCCCCCCCCCTGCAGCTCATTGCTCGCGAATTAGGTGGTAAATATGACTAACAACTTTGATTAACAACGCATTCGTAAGCAGCAGTATGGCGGAAGAAGGAGGAAGAACAGACCATGGGCTTTGAGCTGCACCAGCAGGTAAGGGAGCGCAATAAAAGAAAAGTAGCCCGCGAGTGGTTTGTGCAGAAAGATCAACTAAAACATGTTCTTAACTCTTTTACAAGCCCTCGAGCAACAACTTGATTTCCAGGATATATCGAGAACACTGAACCGTTTTTTTGCTTATTGTGATTAAGATAGACACCCCCCCCCCATCCTGTACAAACATAGACCAGATCTAATAATACGAGACGTAGAAATTGTGAATGAATCGCCTCTTCCTGTATAGGTGAAAAGGAGTAAAGGAACTGGGATAAGTTTGTGCTGTACTGGTAAGTGTGATGTATTCATTCCGAAAGATCGTTTCCTGTATCCAAAATTGATTTGCTTTCTGACAAACACTCTTGTATTTCTAGCTACATTTTGTCTTTGTTTATCAACGTTTGTCACCATCCAGGACTCGGGTGATGATGAGCAACACCAAATAATTCCCTCATATCGACAGGTTGGAGGAGATTTTCACGGACCTCAGCATACTCGAACGAAGTCTCAAGAACCTTTCGAGGATTGTGGTCTCAAACAATATGCATTAAAATGGTAATATTGTGTTCGATTTGTCTTTTAGGCACCGAAAACATTGGAAGTATCGATATCCTGCTAATGCTTTCGCCGACCATAATGTCATAGGTTTTTGACTAAAAGAAAGCTGTTTTGGCAAAAAATGCTTTTTTCCTGATTTTATCAAACTTGAGTAGTTGGATCTCGATGACAACTTTCTCAGCGTCAATCGGGCTACTGTTTAAAAAACATTTTATTTCTTGATGACCATTACCGAGCTTTCTTAAAAATTTCACAAGCAATTACCCTATTTTCAGGTGTATAAGCCGCACTCATTTTGCTCTAATTGCGAGCAGACCCAAGCGTGCCGCCGCGCATATGTCTCGCGAAGCGGTCGCCTTATCGCATACTGCTCTCACTTAACGCGCTCCAGATGACAGTCAGTCTTTTGGCGTGTTCGCCTTTAGAGTGAAAAGGGTGCGGCTCAGAGGTGCGATAGTGGGAGCCGATTCTCCCCTTACCTTCACTTTTGAGCTGGTACAGGGTTACCACCTTCACTTTTGGAGTGAAAAATTTTTTCGCTGGACGATAAAGAAGGAAAATAAGCAAAACAAACGCAAAAAAGATTATTGAAAGCATATATTTATATATACGGCGGCATATATATTTAAAATAAACGTGTTCAGTAAATGATGTATTTGGAGTAAAACTTAGCGAAACTGTACGGATTTCATTAACCAAATTTTGTTATAACGTACAGCGAAGAAAGTAGGTCGATGTAGGCAGTAACGGTCAAGAACCAGAATTTTGAATATTTGAATAGTGGAAAATCATGCGAAATTTCCACTGCTGTAAATCTGTTGTTTGAAGATTTCAGCAGTCACGATTTCAAAGGTTTCAAAGAGTAAATGGTGCTCTATCACGTAGTGAAAAAATCGAGTGGATTTGAGAGATAGTCGTTGAAAACCAGAATTCTAAAACTTTACGCCATTTTTGCGTGTTTTTTTGACAGTTGACAGTTAAACTCATATAAATCTTGAAAGTGAAAGTGTGTGATGTTGCGAATTTATAGGTTTTATAGAATATGGTTCGCTTTATCAGAATGTATCTTAGCCATCCCGATCCATTGAAACATCTCCGAGATATAGAGTCTTGAAAAAGCAGGTAAAAATGCGCTTTTTGAAATTCAACAGCTCATAACTTCTTCAAAACTGCATGAATCATGTTGCGACTTCATAGGTTAAATTCTTCTCATCGAAAGCTTTCAGATGATATATAATATGTGGGAGGTTTAATGATTTTTGCGGCTCTAACCCAGGGTGGAGACTTTTCACCCCAAAGTCTCCACCTCACCCATGTTAATGTATTGGCCGCAGACCGCCAGTGGAGACTTTGGGGTGAAAAGTCTCCACCCCCGGGCATAATTCGTAGGAGGCTCTAAACCCCCGTACATTATATATCATCTGAAAGCTCTTGATGAGAAGAATCTAGCCTATGAAGTCTCAACATGATTCATGCAGTTGTGGAGAAGTTATGAGCTGTTGAAATTCAAAAAGCGCTTTTTTACCTGCTTTTTCAAGACTCTGGATCTCGGCGGTATCTCAATGGATTCGTACGGCTAAGATATATTCTGATAAGGCAAACCTTATTATATTAAGCCTATGAAGTCGCAACATCACACACTTTCACATTCAAAATTTATATCAGTTTAACTGTCAACTGTCAAAAACACGCAAAAATGGCGTAAATTTTTAGAATTCTGGTTTTTAACGACTGTCTCTCAGTTCCACTCGATTTTATTACTAGCTGATAGAGCACCATTTACTCTTTAAAACCTTTGAAATCGCGACTGCTGAAATCTTCAAACAACAGATTTATAACAGTGGAAATTTCGCATGATTTTTCATTATTCAAATATTCAAAATTCTGGTTCTCGGCCGTTACTGCCTAGATCGACCTACTTCCTTCGCAGTATGTTATGACAAAATATACTTAATAAAATCCCTACAGTCCAACAAACTTTTATTTCCAAATACACCATTTACTAAACACGTCTCTTTTAAATTTTTATAAATAAAATTTATAAATATTCTTAATATTCATAGTATCTGTGGCCCTAAAGAGGGCAGTTTGGTCACAGTTCGACCTATAAAGATAGCTCTGTTCGTCCGTTCTACCCCCCCCCCCCTCCGTCGGCGTTTTTGGGAGGTGAGTGTCCGACACTATCACCTTCACTTTTGGCCGGCCAGTGTTAGTTGGGACCACCTTCACTTTTGATGGGCCCGGCTCCCCCCATCGCACCTCTGGTGCGGCTTATACACCTGAAAATAGGGTAAGCAGATATTGGTGTCAAAAGATTTTGGAATTTTTTAAGCTTCGCTAGCCAAAATATATATATATATATTTGCTAAAGACAAATTGTTTTTTAGAACGAGAAAAACCTCTGTCGAATTGCTTTTACAGAAAGAGTCTGTTGAAATTTAGATTTTTATTTGAGAAGCTTTCTAAAAATATTATGGACGACGAATGTCCAATAATATTCAAATAATAACCCTATAGGTTATTTATATTTGAGTTATTTACGGCTGGGTTCATACTGAGCCGCACAAAGCGGCACAGTTCCAGCACAGCGCTCGAACTGTGCTTGAAGCTGGAACTGTGCCGCTTTGTGCGGCTCAGTATGAACCCAGCCTATGACTCAAACTCAAAAATAACATAAATCTTCCCATTTTCTTGTGTGGTAAAAGCTATGCAGGTAGCATCGAAAACGCCAGAACTTTAGGTAGAATTTTTACAAACGTCTTCTCTGTCTGCGATCTCGAGATTTTGAAAACGGGTTGCTTTGAGTGTGTTCCGATCTCTACCCAGGATCTGTCATACTATATGTTCCATCCAGCTCATGTTTGAGTTTTTGAAGGCTCCTACTTTGGCCTGCACTAGCTCATGATGGATTTCACCGACAGTTTACAGAAAATGCCAGTTTTGGTTCTCTCTAATCTGTTCAATTTTCCATCAATCAACTGTAGTATCCGTGAAATCTCGTGGGAATTTCTAAAAATTACATCTGTTTTTACTGTATCTGATTTTTGTTCCATAAATTTGGCACACATCCCAGTCTAAATTATAAAGAGTTATGAAAAAGAATTTGTAAATGAAAAATTTCCAACTTCTTAACTGCTCCATAGTTTCGTATCTGGAAGATCTACAGTTAACCGTGTAACAAGCGTTTTTGACTGGAGAAAACTCTTGATGCTAGATTGACTGTGGTTCGAGGTCTACTTCAAGCTTTTGATAAAGTCTCTTACCTCCTTTATCAACTTCAAACTCATTGAATATATGGAAGCTCAAAACGATTTAAATCTTGTTTTGAGAGCAATTTATCAATACCGAGCAAGGCAGCCTTTTTCCGAAAGAGACTAACGAACTAGTGAAATACTCTGAAGTGGGGTATCTACGTCACTATGCCCTATCGACTATGAATGGTGTGAGGGGCAGAGATCCATGCTGATGATAATAAGGTCTAGTATGATACAATAAGGGGATCGTTATGATATGCATAATGCGTCACAATCAGGGTCGAGCAAGAGGTGTGGAACACATCCCCCGTATGGAACCCACCCTAGTTCTGTCTCAATATACCTCGCCCTCTCTACCCAAGCATTATTACCATATTCGTGATTATCATGCCTAATAACCTCTATCGCCAAGTTTAACGTATTCTGAGAGTATTATTGGGCCACCCATGTCAAATGGCCTTTTTCAAACCTGGCTAACTATAATTCAAAAGTGAATCAGCTACTTCTTTTTGTACTCAATACAAAGCTTTACTCCGTATTTGCCCGTACCAAGACTCCTGCTTCAAGAGCGCTCAGATTCTGGAATTAGGAGCCAACCAAAATCTCGCTTGTCTCAGTTTTCGCTTACGATGGTTGTACTTCCAGCAACTATTGCTCAGACGTAAGAAATTTGGGTCTGATCACTTGTACAAAAGCCACGAGATTCTTGCCATCAAACAGTGTGACACAACCCCAGAAAGCTGTGGCTGCCACATCCTTTTAGGTGTTGTGCCACATCCCATTAACTTACCTTCAGAGCATCAGTATAGTTTTTATATGGCTGCCAATACTAGGAGGATTAGTCGTTTCTCCTTACCTATGCAAGTGGAAAATACTGCGAAAAGATTGGGTTACGGTAATATCCTGCCAAGTCTGCGCTACTATGCAAATCGCGAGGGAAGGCGGCAAGAAATAAACTCGGCGGCCTAGACCTTGTAATTTCCACAAAAGTCATTTGAGCCTGATAAGTTTTCTCTATTCTGAGATGTTATAGCAAAAAATGAGACAAACGATATTGGCTTGCTCTTAATTCCCTTTTGGGTTACTTGAAGTGGGATTCACAATGTGAGCAAGAAAGTATTGTGAAATAAGTAGTTAATTTATCTTTGCAACAAAGTGAACGTGTTCGAAAAAGACCATCATCTACTTGGGTGGCCCAATATTTGGAAAGCGCAGAATTCGCTGAAACCTGGCTCCAAAAGGGTTCTTTGACATGTTGAGTACGAAAATGATACCTTTATGCTTTCAAACCTCTTTTATTATGCTTACTGTACGTATACGACGGTGGTCAAAACATTACTGTGCTAGCATTTTTATAATGGGTATATCTGACATTGTTAACGAATATCATGTTGTCGCTAACATCAGCATCTCCTCATAAAGATCCTCCCCCTACTTAACCCCTCAATACGACCCCCAGGTGCGGCGTGCCACACCTCACGCTTGAAACTAGTGGTGATTTCCTATTCTCAATTCACTTTTGTTTCTTGTTGTTAGAACCCAGATTCGAAAAAGGTTCACCAAGTATTTTTATCCCATGTGTTCACTATATTGACTTAGTGCAAGTTTTGTATGGTTTATTGGGTAGCGATCCAATGTTTAAGATAGCGATTGCAAGGAGTTCTTGTTTATTTCGCCAGAAATTGCCCTTCATATACTGTTGCTTTTACCCTGCATCGGTATCATGAGAACTTACATTCTTTTTCGACTATAGCAGATTGTGAAGTATAAAAGTCAATAGTATTCTTGACGCGTGCGTCTGTTTTTCTGAGTTTTCGCTCTAGAAGAAATTGTATAGGTAGGCATCAGCAAAGCTCTTCCTTGAAAATGCCATCCAGTTTGCTTCTGTGACAACCGTGCGGAGCCCTCGCCAGGACGTTCCCTTTGGTGAAGTGTTCTTATAGAAAAAGGAAGAAAAGCTGCACTGTGTATTGTCTCTCAATCATCGCCTCGCTTGTTCCGGTGATCAGTCTTTAGACGCAAAAACTTGCGAAACGACCTGATTTATAGTTTATTGCTAGCACATACCACCATATATCATGAATCGTTTGCTTTGCCGTATTTATTGCGATGTACTACATATTCCCAAATTCTACGTATCACGAAATTGTCCCTCGCAGATTTTCTGACCGAATCCGATTTCGCGTTTTTCACACGACGGCGTCAGATTCTCAAACAGTGCTAATTTGCATCGCTGGATAAATGATAATCAGACTGTTTCGAAGACCCTACCATCATTTACAGTGCAACTTGATGGGTACTGCGTCTATCATTTTCTTCAAAATTTCAAGTTTTTAGGTTGTTTTTTTTCGATAAAATATTTTCTTCAATTTTAATGCGATGTTAACCACTATGGTGAGTATCACTCCCAACTCTTTATTTCCCTTACATCCTCAAAAGTGCATTTACCGCAACTTCTAAATCCCCGTAAATTTACCCCGAAAGATCACGCATAGATAGCCGCATAGTACGCAGTTTTTCGTCAATTTCGCTTTCACTAGTTCACTTGCGCTGCTCGTGCAGTAAGATTTAACGCCTCACAGCTGCCCGCGTCTCGACCAGCGATCACCTTGTCGCTTGAACTGAAATCGAAAGTGCCTGCGATACTAGGGCAAGTGTAATATCCTAGACCTTGACACTGTAGTGACTAGGTCATTTGGTCAAATTCAAAGCTGAGCCGCTACATATGTTATTTTGGACTTTAACTCCGTTTGGGACCATGTTCTAATAATGGGATGAGTGAGAAAGTCAACCAAAGGTCTTGGTTTTGTGCTCCCAGATGGCAAGATTTACGTTGAACTGGCTGGAGTATCAAGAGGGATGAAGGCGCCTGGAGCAAAATCAAAATGAGCAAAACCCGTTTTTTTCTTGCTAGAAAGTTGTGCTTGTAACCATTGCCCTGCAAATTCTTTACGAAAAAGCGTAGTCGGTTGCGGAAAATTTTGATTATTCATATGTCAAGAACTGATCGCTGAATGAAAAACCTTTTCCCAAAAAGTTCCTATTCTGTCCTAGATATTACCTGTATATAATGAAAGATTCTTCCCTAAGACTCCGTATTTTTCACATTTTTATTTGTATCATCATATAAATAAAGCTTATTTGGGAGTTACATTGGCAGTAAAGGTTCGGGACCAATCCTGTGCTTCATGCTGCATTTGCCTTCCATACAAGTATATCGTGCACAAACAAAAGAAAGATTTTGCAGAGATTTGTTTGGTTTTCACAAGCAAGCCACTTCTTGCTTTCAAATCTTTTCCTATTGAGAACAGTCTTTTGATTGCTCAAAAATTCTATTAGGTCGTTAGATTTTGCACACCGAAAGATGCATCTTTCGAGCTCTATAGGTCTTCATGGGAATCTTCTTAGTCCCGGACCTAACTACGAGCAAAAATTACTGAGGAACTCAACTTGCCTTTTATTATTATCAGTATGAAAAGTCACTGTCACCTGAAATCCTCTGAATATTTCATGCAGATTTTTAAGCGCTTCCGTAAAATTAAGCCAAATTGCACCTTAGGCTTGGGCTACATATCTACGATATTTTCATTACAAATATTACGTCCCAAAATATTTTCGCTTTTTCAACCAGTGTCACATTCCGCGGAATAACCATTTATCAGAAACAAGGTTGGTATTCCTGGGTTTCCAAGCTCTTTCAAATGGTTATATTTTTAAATGCAGCTCAAACAACTTTCGGAAAACCACCAAAAACTACGATCCATTTTATTGCCATAGTCAAGTATCGTTAATTTTTGAATCTTTATACTGTTTCTCCAAGGAAATTTTAGTAACATATGGATATAGCAAATCCTGCAGGATACAAAACAGTTTTTTCATTATATAGCTTGCTTTCCAGAATTTTGGAATTATTTTTTTGGTCGCTATCAAATTCTACTATTTGTCAGCTCATTTATTATGGAACAGAGCATAAATCGGGCAACTCGGATGCCCTTCGATGCAGCTTTTTCTCCTCTTTCCAACAGGGAATTTTTTGCAAATTTTTCAAGGATAAAACCACCAACCTATTTATGTGTTTGAACACGCCTCAAGCTGTAACCGGGATTTGAGTTTTGATATTTCTGATCTTTAAACCCTCATTTGCTTTACAATATTAGTATTAATCCAAAGTCAAATAATCGGAATTTTCAAACGAAGATTACTGGTATTTCATGCGCTTGTATTTGAGCTAGGCCTGCGAATCCAGTAGTTCTATCGAAAATTTATTCAAGAAATTGTGGCAAGTCATGAAAGAAGAGGTTTTTTATTCCGTAGGGTTTGCTCATCCACATGTTACTTGGACTTTCTGGTGGGTTTAATATAAAGATTTAGAAAGATAGCGAGATTTCAAATTGGAAGAAGCCATGGGTTGTAACTTTTATTAACTTTTATGATCTCCTCAGCTAACTTACAAAGAGGGTTCAACTTTTTAATAGAGCATGATGAACTACATTGAATGCTTCCAATATTTCATAAATTTTTGTTCCTCGGATTGGAGCTTGTTTAGAAGAAGCGAAAACGCTTTTGGGATGCCTAATAAATCATGCTTACAAGATTTTGGAGCAACTTCGAAATCTACGGCTTTTATGTAGGTGCTTTGGGAGCTGCGTGAAGGTAATCTTTCCTGGATCCATCAAGAACATTTTAGAAATTCTTGCTTGCTTTCGTCATTTCGCTAAACCTTTAGCTGTTTGTAGTCTCTGCTATGTAGTCCCAACGAACTTCAAAGGTGCATAATCAAAAACTGTGTCCCCGAACCTTCCATGGCGTTATCGCTTCGTTTAACGGGGCCCCGCGTTGTCTCCAGAGATTCCCTACATTCCCGTTGAGAGATCGCCACAACACATTTTACCAACGTTCACGTAATGGAAGTTTTTTACGAGAGGAACGCGACGATATTGTACAGATCCGATTTGAGTTCGCTTTTTCTGAAGATGGGAAGAAGAGAAGAACATGAGATCTAGAATCGTTTCGTGACCTGGTTGAGTAAGTGACACCCGAATATACATAAATTACATCGCAAAAAAAAACTCTAGAAAATCGACTTGAAAATCGTATGAGACCACCTTTGAGACATTTCGAGATAGAGTAAAAATTAAACAGTAATGCAGGAACTAAAAAAAGGAAGTAAAGTTTCTTTTTTCGAAAAGTTGAGATTTCCTATTTTCTACACGTACATACCTTGATTGCGCATTGCGCCCTTACATCTCAATCAGATTTTCAACTGAAATTTTTGGTTTATATTATTATTTCAAATGTATCGCCGTTTTTCTTCAGTTTTCAAGCTAATACAAATTCTCGGGAGAAATGTAAGAAACCCAAAAATTGTCGGGGGGAGGAGTTAGCCACCTTTTACCCTAGACTTTTGCTTTGTAGTTGAAAAGAATAGAGCAATCGCGCTTAGGAGAGATTACATAATATGAAGTGCTTTGATACTAATTCAAATTATCACATAAGTAAGCTCCTGCGCATGAACATTAACAGATACTAGTGGGTACACTGCTTGGTTTTTGATTTTCAAATTTGCAGTTTTTATTGGAAATTTTAATGAAATTGACATTTAACATTGCTTTTTTTCCCAGACATGTCACTTTCAAAAAAAAGGGCAAAGACTCTTCATTTGACAGTATTTATCTGCTCTCCCGATTTGTTTTCTTCTATGATAGAACTAGATTCAATTTACGGCACTAGCAAGCGCATTCTCGGATTACATACACTTTATCTATAGCTCTACCGTACCAAGAAAAGCATCTGTAAATACATTGCCTAAAAACTGGTGGAAAGGTGCGAACAGCGCGCAGAATATGATATAGAGGATTAATTTATGGGCCTCTGCATCAGCGCTCGTAAAAAAGCTGAGAAATATAAGGAATGGTTGCTTCTTTTGGAACTTCAAAGGGGAAAATGCATATTGCTTTTTTCTGTTCTTCACACCAAATAACCCTAATTTCTAGTACACATATAAGCCACCCGCAGATAAATCCGTCTATAACCATGGCTGGCACGAGCTGGCACCAGTGAAATTTCGAAACGAACTTTCTTTGATCGTGAGATTTTGTACGAAGTCCTCTTTGACCCTAAACCCTAAACATAAAAAACACATTGAAAAACGAAACGTAGACTAAAAAACGTCACAAATCTTGTGTCTTTTCGTCCACTAAAACGATGTCCCCTCTACTTTTTGCCCAAAAACAATATCCAGCTTGACGCGGCGCCAGCCGTGTTGAGTGCTGTCTGTTACTTTCTGTTCATAGGACTATCTAAGGAGAAAAGTGGACTTTTATGCTAGATTTTGGAGTACCTTCTGTTGGGAAGTCACTTTATATCCTTGTAAGCGGCGGTCGCTAAGGTTTTCGTGGTAAGGGGAACTGCGCGGTTGAGTCGATTATGAGCGATAAGAACCGCTGAAGTGAAAGCGGAGCGAGATTGACGATGACAACGACGTCGAGAGACGACAGTGGACAAGCGACTCGATCAGGCTCGGATACTAGTTTGCAGCTGATCAACCTGACATCTCTCTCTGATCGGAGTAAATCAGTGCTGTGTCGATCAAGCGCGAGAAATTGGACAAGTTATGATCAGAGTCGAATCAACAAGAACAAGTAATGAAGGACTCGGTGACGCCGCGGTTTTCGTCGCCGCTGCACGAGTTTTCACTCGCGGCTGCACCAGTGATGAGATCAGGAAGATGAACTTTGTTCCGGACGCACATTGCTCAGCCATTAACCAAGTGGTTACATAATTTCAGCTCGGGTTGTAAAGATTTTGTCCTTTTTGACAATTTTTAAGACGATTACAAACAGGCTTACCCTCAATGTTTGATATTAAGGGAAAAATTGACTCAACAACCAGGATATGAAAAAATGCTCTTTAAATATTATCAAAAATGCTCTATTAAATATCTCCTTACGAAAATGGCGCCAGAAAGTGGCACTATTTTCTCACTTAACAAGGGAACCATGTTTAGAAGTGGCCTTTTTAGATGGGGTATAAACCATATTAAAGGGCATGAAACGCTAATTTCGAAGCTGCCTTCCTTATCTGCGGAACATTCATGAACGAGAACTTGTGAGCTTTTTTGGAGCAAATAATTACATGTGCAAATATAAGAAGAAAATGTTGCAATATTGATCTTTAATGGGACAGTAATGATTAGAGCAACTTAATCAATAAATACTCTCAGATAAAAAATATATCACACTTGCTTGCTTCATTTAAGAGCTAAGAAGAATTTAGCAACTCATTTTATCCTAAATGCACCAATCTTTTTTGCTTGTATAAACGCTCATAACTCCCCATTCACAAATGTTCCGCAGATAAAGAAAGCAGACTTGGAGTCAGGCATTTTATGCTCTCCATTACGGTGAACATGCAATCTGAAAAGGCTACTTCAACTAAACATGGTTCCCTTTTGTTCTGAATAGCTGGCTTTGAAGAACACTACTTTTGAACCTAAAATTAGAAAAGATAGAAAGGACAGCGAGTGAACCGCAGAGTGCTAGAAAAACCCTTTTTGAGTCTGGTCGATGATCGATAAACATCAGCTAAAGATCTGCAATATTGAAAATGCAGATAGTCCGAATATGCAGTTGGGTTTTTCAAGAGTAGAGCAGAACATTCTGACGCAGCAGAGTTCGGATGCTACAACCAAAGTTCAAAGCCTTCCAGAAAACTTTTGAGTCTCTTGAAAATTGGAAAATCTGAAAAACTTTACTTTGCTATGAATTTAGGATCCGTACCTCATTGATACCGATAGCCTGATTTTTTCTCTAAATGAATTGATTTTCTGTCCTCAGTAGTTGAAGGCGCTGCATTGGCACTTGTTTTGTAAATAAAACAGGCAGTTCATAGTTAGCAGTTAAGACAGTAAATATTAAAAAAAAACTAACTCATTATTTTCATAATGCACAATGTAAATACAGTAATACCTTTTGATGTGCACCCCTTTTGCTCTTGTTCACGTATTGTTTATCTTTGAATTTGGCAGTTTCCATCAAACAAACAACAACAGCTAATTTGCTTTTTCACTTCTTGGCCTTATAACCCTAAAAGTATCAACGTAAAAACACACGTTAAGAAGCTGCAAGAGATATCAGCATAGGAGGTATTTAGCTAAGCCGAGAATTCATAGATTTCAGATTGAAATTCTTTCCCAGTTATACTGCTAATTTTCCTTTGAAAATGTCGACATCACCCTTTATATCTATAGCCATATCGTATTCTGCCCAAAATTCTTTGCAAACTTGAAAGGTGTTTGGATCATTGTCTGAAAATGAAGACCGTGAAATCCTCCGTGATTGATAAGGTGTAACAAAAACGGGAATGCCGCTGCATGATTCATATACGGTGAAAGTGGGGAACGAAAACATAAGAAGAAATTTATGGTCATAATTTCACATGAGAATTTCTATAATATTGACATCGACACTTTCCCAATAGATTTGAAAAACGGTGAAATATAATAAATACATGATACTTTCCTTAATGATAAGGCTCCTGCATACCATACCATAGATTCAAGAATTGTTGAAATTGAGGCATTTTCAGAAAAACAAGTAGGCTTTTTCACCTTTGTACGCTTCTTAATCCAATCTGCGACAGCCTTCTGATAAAAATTTCCCGTTTTAGGTGCGAAAGGGTCAAGAAAGACGAAACTGTGACTCGCAACGCTACGAACACGTTTTTGCATCTTTTCAGTATTTTACTGCTGTCAGCGTCGCTCAGCGCTAAGCCGCCGCCGCCGCCGCCGCAGCGGCGATTCCGCGCCAGCGGCTTCTAGGCGCTTCCGCGCGGACAGCGCGGCGCTAGTTGGCGCGCAGGGGCTGGCGCGCGGGCGGAGCCGCTTGGATAGCAAGTACAAAAGGCCGAGATGAGAACTGTATCGCATCGTCACCTCACCCCATCCACTCCACTTCCACTACCATAAGTGCGATGGAGTCCGACGGCCGTACAAAGGCTTACAAATTCGTCGCCTATGCTGCGGTTTCATTTTCGATTGTTGCCGTACTGTCGGTAGTACTAACGCTACCAATGGTCTATAATTATGTAAACCATGTTCGGCGACAAATGCAACATGAAATCTCCTTCTGCAAGGTTTGTTCTTTCTCTTATACCAAACATTACTTTTTCACCGATTGTCAGTTATTCAATACGTACAAGAAGCTTTTGTTTTGCAAACCCCGTAAACTACACCAATTTTGTTTCAACTTTGGTTAACCTAGCCGTTGATCCTTTTTTCTCAATGGGTCGAACCAGCATTGTACTCGCCACAGACTTTTGCAAAAGCTCAAAAATATATTCTTCTTCGAAACTCATCGCTTAGAAGAGGCACCATTTTACTTTTAAAAATTCAAGCTGTACTTTATTTTTGGATGTTCAAACAACTGTGTCGAAGTAGAATTTCACCCCTCCTTGAATGATTTTTTATCTTTTTTCTTCTAGGGATCCGCTAAAGATATCTTCGCTGAAGTTAACTTCATGAAAGCCGCCACCGGCCCGTCAGCCCCACGAAATCGCACCACTCGCCAGTCCGGCTATGGTTCATCATCTCCTGATGTCAACCCATCTCCCAATCTCCAATGCGAAGGTTGCTGTCTGCCTGGACCACCAGGACCAGCTGGAGCACCAGGAAAGCCCGGTAAACCCGGCCGTCCAGGAGCACCAGGAACACCCGGTGTACCCGGAAAACCACCCACCGCACCATGTGAGCCTGCGACTCCTCCACCATGCAAGCCTTGCCCACAGGGACCACCCGGACCACCTGGACCACCAGGACCACCCGGAGACCCAGGAGAGGCTGGAACCCCAGGACGCCCCGGAACCGATGCGCCTAATGGACAGCCCGGACCTCGTGGACCTCCTGGACCTGCTGGAGAGCCTGGACAGCCCGGACCTCAAGGAGATCCTGGATCACCCGCACAAAGCGAGCCACTCACCCCCGGAGCACCTGGAGAGCCTGGAGATCCAGGTAAGTAACGGAAAAAATGTGGCCTTTGGTGTCCTTTGTAAACATGATTCAAATTTGCATCCCTTCAGGACCACCCGGACCTCCCGGACCACCTGGAGCACCTGGAAACGATGGTTTGCCCGGACCAGCAGGACCAAAAGGACTCCCTGGACCCGATGGACCACCCGGTATGGATGGACAAGCTGGACCTCCCGGACCACCTGGACCTGCTGGAACTTCTGGAGAAAAGGGTATCTGTCCCAAATACTGCGCAATCGATGGTGGAGTCTTCTTCGAGGATGGAACCAGGCGTTAAACGCCAGCTACAGTACCCCTACAGTGCTGTCGCTTGTCGAACGAAGTCACGACGCTGGCGCCATGACTTCTTCAACGCCTGTTGCCATCTTTTCGTGCTCTCTACTTTTATTTATTATCAACGCTCATTTCGGTGCAATCAAACTACCTGAGTCCCCTAATAAAATCTCGTTTCTTTAACTCTTCTTGTTTATGCGCATTTGGTTGGTACCCTTTTCGAACTGAAAAGTGATGTATTGATCCAGTTATCCGATCAATATTTGAAAAATGTTGTGCAGGTGCGTTTATGTGGTTTTTCGTCAGAAAAAGAAACACGACGATATCTTCGCGATTTTTTCTTCCTCTTGCAACATATTAGGTAGAAATTGTATGTACATACTGCAGCCAGACAGCATTCGTATGTTGCATATTTTTCCAGTATGGTTGTATTGTAGACTTCGTTGAAAAAGGAGTAATAAATAAAGATTTAGATGAATCTTATCATACATTTTCGATGTGATCGGAAGCACATGAGAGATTCGCCGCGTCTATGACGTTCGCAATGAGCTTAGCAAGTTTCAGTGTCCGCGATCCTAGAGCAGCGAAAAAGGAATCTCTTTTGACAATGATATCTGTCACCGACACAAGTGAGATACATTCCAGACTCTCACGGACATTCACTTAATGGTGTCACTAGGGATAAAAGAGTGAAGCGCATTGTGAACGAGTTTTGCGAAAAATCAGCTACGATCAATGAAACAATCGCGAAGCAAACGCAAAATCTCAGGCTTCTACGGAAGAAAGCTTTATTCGCGATCATTTTTTGGCTTTATCTACGGCTTCTTAAAGACTAGTGCAAATGATGTTTTGGATACAAGCACATAGTAAAATTCTGCATTTTTCTGAGGCAACCTGATGCTGTTTCAATTTTTGAAGATCCACTACAGTGATCCTTAATTGAGTGAAGAACAACCCTGAAAGTAGGATATGTGCCGCTCCTTTCTCCCTTTCCAGAAAAGTGTTTTTAACCAAAAAATCAACAAGATTTTGACGAAAGTTTTATAGAGCAAATTTTGTTAGAAATGTGAAGTGCACAGTTAGGAATATAAGTGTGGCAATTGCACATGAAATGCGTCAGACCTAGATATATACAATATAAGATACGACAAAGTGTGGCTATGATAATAACAGATGTTAGGACTTTTTCCAATTGACCCAATTAACCCCTGTACACAAGCAGATGTTCATAAGACCCTCACATTTTTGCGCGCGTCTTTCATATCATCATCATCATACACACTGATAATTCAAGCTCATAAGCGAAGTGTTCTTGAGATTATCCCTAATTGTTGGATAGACAACGAAAAATACAGATCTCCTAATTACAATGATGCAGAATGTCCGAAAATTTAACGAGTGCTTGTGTGCTTAAACGGGCTTGTTAACACGTTTCGGACCGATGCTGCACATGGTGCAGCACGCGCCTTTGAAGGATTTTTTCAACGTTTACAGGAGGTTTTCTTTTTGTCCAAGGTTATCAAGTCAAAGGCCTAAGCTCCTCCTTTTCGAAAGGGTCTGTAGGACTGTGCCATCGATATTTGTTCACAAGATATGAGGACAAATCGAACATCAGTTGCAACGAAGTGCGACAACGCGAACGACGCGTGCGACATCGCAACTTTTCCTGGCTTTAAATACAAAGAGAAAAACCGTAGTTTCAATAATGATGTGTATCGTGTACAACATAGATACTTTTGGATACAGTTAGAAACTGTTCTTGCTCCTATCTTCCAAGAAAGCACAGAAATCCTTCTCAGACGACAAAATTCAAACACTTCGAATTCACTCACAACTCTGGGTATGAATCTTATCTTACATGCTGATTACAGATGTAGCACACAATCTACGAATTAAGGTCCCTTTGTTGGCTAACGGCTGAAAGTACCCTCTTTTTGCCGAGCGCGATTTCGCGGTCCGAAACGTGTTAACCAACAAGCCTCTTGCAACATCTTTGGACATAAAGGTGGATTCTGTAGAGCTGCCTTGAACTTGGATTTCTATTATAAAAGCGATTTAGGGCTCTCTCTTCATTACTGTGGCATCAAGGTTGGTGCTTTGAAGGGGTTTAGGCCATTTAAATGGCCGGGTATATTTCATGTGATTTCAGATGCGACGCGATTTGGTACTATTTACACCGTCCATGGGTCTAGGGCGATTCGCACGACCGTGATGCTTTCCACCTAGGACCACCGCCGCGCGCGGCACACCCTGAGGCGGCTTCCCCAAGCAAAGCAAGGGAAGGAAAGGCCTGCGGCGTGCGTGACGTTAAGACAAGTCAAAATAAGGGTGGCGCATGGGACCGCCCATGCGAAAAGACCGTCTTCCCTGGTCATAACTCACTGTAAGCACTTTTCAAATGTACAGAAGATAAGCCATTTTATCCATCCACGTAAAATACACACTATGCATGTGCAGTTTGCTAGTGTTGGATCTAAAGACTTCTGGCTAGTTGCCAGAAGTGTGTATAATAGCCAAATCGCGTTGCGACCGAAATCGCGTGAAGTATGCCCGGCCCTTAATACAGTATTACAATTCAAAAAGGAAACAAAACAATTCAAAAATCTAATTCAGGCTGATCAGAATCGCTGACTTTGTGAGTCCACTTTAAAATGAAGATTGGTTTATAAATGCGTCAAATATACCTTAGACTGTTTCCTCAAAGTCTATAACATAACTAGTCAGCTCAAAAAACTAGGCAGCTAAATACACAATTGAGTATATAGCGCGTGCGTTAGAAATGCTATATAACTTCTTACACATTCTGGAATTCTCTTTAAAACGACAGGCATTCACATTTACGCTGTATATTGGAAGTTCTTAGTATAAATCACGCTAGTGGAGAAAGTAAGTAGAATGCGCCATACTAAACTAAGCCTCAGAACCAGAATGGCATCTAAATGTTTGCGAAAGCTGTTATGCAGAGAACTACTGACATTCAAGCATTGTGACATTCTTCTGAACACTTGCGTAGAACATGCTCTTACAGCTGCCCTCTTGACAAAAGCATCACTTCACTCCTTTTTTCCCAAAGCGAAGGTCAGTATACTGAAGAATCCGCGACGAGGTGTACAATACACCGAGGCACGACCTTTTTGATCTGCTCAAAATAGTGGCGCGCGATTGGTTAACATCTCTTCTGTGTCGGGGCAAAGTATAAGGAGGAAGGAACAAAAGCTGAGAAACCGAACTGATTGCGCTCGAATGCTGTTCACTTTGGTTCATATATCGTGTCCACTGATGGCCGGTATTGGAGCAGATGTATTATTCCCTTTGAACACGAAGATTTATGTTGATGTAGATGCAACCCAAACTTCTCCAGCGTTGCCGCACGCGGCGGAGTGAGTGTCGTGCGTTTACGCTTCAAAGCACCCATACGCCCGGCACTTGCTAATAATCCAGGCGCGAGCTGGCGTAGCTGCATCACTTGATTTCCATAATAATTCACCATAATCGACTCTTTGGGCAGCAAAGCCTTCCTCGAAAATCTTCATTTCATAACTACGAGAGTATGTAACCCACAAGCAAGCCACTTATCTGACTTTAAAAAAACATGCAAACACAAGAATCGCTTACCTTGATATTATACAAAGAAGCGGTGCTTATTCAAAGGCAGGCTGATGAGGAGATCAATGAGGTCATAAATTGACTAACAAGTTTGTCGATAATTCGGTCGAGCTTCCAGCATCCCAATCAGCGAGCGAAATCTGCTAGCTTAATTTATTAGAAGAGGCTATCCCATTGTTGTGAATTCGTGTGACAATGGTTTGAATCGATGATGGAGAGTTGCGGTGCCCACCCATTCTCATTGATAAAGCACCCTCTCACAGCTGCACCTGTTGATACACGGTATGCGAGAACCGTTGAACACATCGCCTTCTCCAATTAAAATCCTCAGTTAAGTTTGAAGAAATTCATCAGTAGGATTTTCATATACTGTAGAAATCAAATCAAAATCATATGGATGGCACCTGTGTGGCTGCTCATGATGGAATTTGCTAGTACTCAGCAAACTCCTTAAAAAGCTATTCGAGTTGACAAGAAATGCTTTTGTATTATCTTCAAAAAACTATGCAAATCATGAGCCACTCAACAAGAGTGGGTACAGATTATGAGCTAGTTACAATATAGAGATTGCATATATACTAACAAATCACGTTTTTAAAGAAAAAACGGCAGCAAGCAATCTTACCAGTCTTGCCATGCTGATGCTAATCAGTATTTGATCAATTTTTGACCAAATTAGCATTGGCAGAGTGCATCCGCAGTGTTCTACTTAGAAAAAGAAAAGTTGAAAACGACGGAGATGCCAAAAAAGGGAAGAACAACACGAAATCGTGTAAAAAAACGTATTAAAGCGACTTGGAGCAAACCTACAAGCGACAAGACTTATTTTCGAAAAGCGCAAGCTGCGTTCAGCCAAACGGCTGCTTGCCTACTTTCCGGTTTTTGGAAATTTCGTAAATTTGCGGGAAATACTCTTTTCAATCCCCGGTGGGATCCGAGCGATAGTCTAAGAATGATGATGCACTTCCGCATGTGACGAGCAAGCCTAGAAGGTACGTACAAATCTCACCCTTGTACCATCTTATGGTTGGTAATGCGCATCTTCCTTCCCGAAGGTACGTACAAATCTCACCCTTGTACCATCTTATGGTTGGTAATGCGCATCTTCCTTCCCAACCTACAAGCGACAAGACTTATTTTCGAATAGCGCAAGCTGCGTTCAGGCTAACGGCTGCTTGCCTACTTTCCGGTTTTTGGAAATTTCGTAAATTTGTGGGAAATACTCTTTTCAATCCCCGGTGGGATCCGAGCGATAGTCTAAGAATGATGATGCACTTCCGCATGTGACGAGCAAGCCTAGAAGGTACGTACAAATCTCACCCTTGTACCATCTTATGGTTGGTAATGCGCATCTTCCTTCCCTTTGGCAACTTCATTGAACTTACTTGTCAGGCAATAATAGCGCTTTGTCAAAAATGCAATTTACCACCTTTCTATCTTATCGACAGACTCCTCGAATTTCTCAATCTCCAGCTCAAATGCCTCCGATCAGGTATCTGGCAAGTTCGGCTTAAGCTTTTGTGAAGGCGATAATCTTTTATTTCTATCTATTATATTTTATTAGCATGTGATAACTTTAGTAAAACTATACAAACTGAGATTACTGAATGAGATGGAATATTATACAGTGAGTACGGTATGTACAAAAAACTAAAAGAAAATTTGAAATTGGTTGAACTACCGTGTAACAAAAATGATAGTGATCAAAGACACGCATACAGCACACAAGTTGGAACATTGGAACACTTGAGCGCAATGAGAATATATGTCAGAACACAGCTTAATTGAATATGCACGTACTGAAAAGAGATACGAAAAGCATACAAGATTAAGGATTTACAGGAAAATTTGCGGTTTTCACTAAAAAACATTGATCACACGAAAAGTGGAACAATTTCCACCCCCCCCCCCAAAAACCGTTGAATGTTAGGAGACCATTCCTGATTTTTATGATAAATGGACTTACGGCTTCCGCAGATAAGCATTCCAATATGATAGCCGGTTGAAATTCATCCCGATCCAGATGCTGTAGTCTTTGATATTTCTTTTATATTCATTCCAGTCACCGAAAAAGTTGATAAGACAAGCACTTACAAAGTAAAAAACGACTAGCAATATTCTGTTCAATCCTGACGCAGTTATATAAGGCGTAGCGAACAGATGGAGCGTTTCCACAAATATGTTGGATAAATGATCGTTGTCGATATTAGAACGTGAGAGTCCTAAACGAGTGATCTGAAAAGCAACAATCATAATGAGGAAAACAATAGAGTAAATATAAAACTAAATCGACTATAGCATATTCTTTGAAAAGGCGCTATGAAGAGATAATGATTTTATGATGGCTGTCAAAATCCATTAAACTCAATCGTAAGATGCTCCGGGGAGAAACTATTTATTGAACGAAGCAAGCCAAAGCGCTTATTCGGCAATTTATGAGTTGTAGATGTTGGATTGTAGAGTGAAGGCCGGCTGCGAGGCGAATCGATTAGCAGACTTTATTAAGAAAGTTGAGAAAGAATTATATGTGTTAATGCAAGGATGAATATTGAAAAAAAGAAAGGGTAAGACAAATTCGTATAATGTCTGCAAAGTTGAAAATCCTAATTTTTAGGCACTATGGAATTGCTGAGCTGGGTACCGAATAACAGCCCCCCCCCCCCCAAAAAAAAACTCAAAGCGGAAAAAATCCGAAGAAAGAAGCAAGGAAAGGCGAGGATTATGTTGTTTCCCATCTTAATTTGTCGGCGGTGGATCCCTGGACTCGAATGACTTCGCTTGAACAGCTGCCACGCGGGATTTTAGACTGAAGTGATGAAAATAGCAGTTAGATTGGAATACCAGAATAAATTGTTTGAAGTATTCGCGGAATAGACCGCCCGACACCAACACCTCAAACTTGGGTAACTAAACACTTTATTATTATTTAGAAAACACAATGAAACACAAGTAACGAACAACAGTAAGTGAATAAAATGAGCAACTCAATACGATATTCTTCAGTTAGCGAATAATTGAGCATAAAACACGGTATTCTTTTAGCACACTGACAAATATAGTAGTGACAAATATGAGGATGACGCAACATAATATAAATGAACAGAAGATGCAGAACATAAACCGGATGAACAGGAGTAACAAAATGAATATATGAATTGGTGGAAGTCGAGAAATGATGCCCGAGTAGAAATTGATCGCAGTCCGTGGAACGTTCGTCGCCTGTTAGAATAGATCCTTTTGGCGCGCAGTTAGTCAAAGGAGGTGCTGAGGCCGGAGATCAAGCTGGTCTCAACACAATTATCTGAGCCCCGTTGACTAAGTAAACTATAGGATGTACCAACCAGCATCGGTCCCGCGCTAATGTGCACAGCGATGACGCACTGTCGCATGCGACGTGCTCTAAGCGTGGCAGAGTCCGTGCGCGTCTTGCCGCACTGTCGCTGCTTGCCGCATGCGCGACACCGCATAACCGATGCTGAATGATAACCTTTGATTCAACTGGCTTGGCATCATTAGGGCGGGGTTTTGTGATCTAACTGAGGCCGCTCGCGCCCGCGACGCACCTGCGTCTCTCTCGCGCGAGTGCTCTCTTATCATTACCTAGCCTTAAAGGCAGTGTCCGGGCAAAACTCGATTTTGAGATTCTGTGCTTATATGGGCCTATTCGCCATGCTGAATCCGAAAATCCACACTGAAAAGCGCGAAAACTGCAAGAAAGGGCTCTAGCGCAGGAGGGAAACAGCAAGTGGGCGGGTTCTCCCTACTGTGAATTCACGCTCCCAGCTTCCAGAGCGGTCTCTTCGATTTCGCTAGCCATCCTAACATCGCTACCGGCCAAGCACGAATGATTGACTTGAAATCAGAAGCGAAAAGATCGCTTCAAAGCTGGAAACGTGAATTTAAAATGGGAAGGACTCCGCCCACTTGCTGATTTCTCTGCTGTGCTAGAGCCGTTTTTCGCCGTTTTCGCGCTTTCCAGTCATTTTCGTATTCAGCGTAGCGAATAGACCCGGGTAAGCACAAAATCTCGAAGTCGAGTCTTTGTCCGGACACTGCCTTTGATTAGGTAAATTAAGTCAAGCCCCGCCTTTGCCGAAGCCAAGCCAGTTGAATCACATGGTACAACCTATACATAACTTTCATAACGTGTATTGCGAAACTATCGATAGCACTGCGAAATCCAACCTATCGAATTATAGTTGCTTACATGTAATAAACTGTTAAAGGCAGCGTCTAGGCAAATCTGGACTACGGGGCTCTCATGTGGATAGTGATTTTGGGGCCCTAATTAAGCCACTGTCCAACCGGCAGCTCAGGGGGTTGGGGAACGAAAGCCGCCAGTTTGAGACGTCTTTCGCGGCCAACTGGTCTTTTCGCAGCGTTGTTGCATGTCGTTTCAGGACCAGCAGTCCGCGGAGGTGGCTCAAACTAGCGGCTTTCGTTCCCCTATCCCAGCTCAGGTAGTGCACTAACGGTTGAGACCTTCGCCTCAACACTGGACCCCGGGATCGTAATTCGTATGGATTCATGGCGCAACCCATCAATTTCGCGCGAAGACCCATTTGTTGCGCCATGAATCCATGCGAGATACGATCCTTGGGGTCCAGTTTTGAGGGGAATAGCTCGGCCGTTAGTGGGTCACCTGCGCTGCCGGTTCGGCAGTAGCTTAGTTAGGGCCACAAAGTTTCTATCTACGTGAGAGCCCTATGGATCCGGATTCGCCTGGACGCTGCCTTTGGGTTCCTTCATACTAAGCGGCAGCACGCAGCAGCACACCGCGTCCTGCGGCGTGCGCCGCTGCAGTTGCAGTGAAAATATAAGCTCACTCGCTGTGAAGGATTACTTTCGGAGAACACGAATGTGCAGCAATATACAGATATACATTCATAACCGGCGCTGTGCTGCTGTGACCGTGTATTTCCACTGCGACTGCAGCGGCGCGCGCCGCAGGACGCGACGTGCTGCTGCGTCCTGCGGCGTAGTATGAAGGAACCCTTTAAGTAAACACCCTTCTTCGACTTTTTATAGCCATTTTGCGGGTTCCTTGGTTACGTAAAAATAACATGTTCAGGGACTTTCCCCCGGCCCTGTAACCTTTTGAGCAAAAGTTGGGATTGATAATCGAGCATGCGCAGTCCGAGAAGTTCCTTAAGGATGGACCAACCAATTCTTCTCAAATAAAGGGGCGTGTGTTGCAGAATGTTTCCTAACTTCTTAGTGGTATGGTACCTCTAAAATTTTTGAGTAGAACACTTGAAGACAGTCACGCCTCAGATTTGTGCAAAAAGCTAATTTGAGTTTTTAAAACATCATAAAACACTCAGTTACTATCTGAAAACCACGACCTAGTCCAGGTAAGTGCCAGAAATAGCTCCAACGCTCCTCTTCATTACTCTTTAGCAATGGTTAAATTTTGATCTCATTTCAACTATTTCATATTTGCTGGCATATAAAAGAGCTGGCTTTTCTAATCAAACCTCTTAATTGCCTTCTCAGTGTAGATTGTGATCCTCACTTACGGATCTGTATCAACGCATTTATTGTCTGCTGCTTTCATTCTCCATGGGAGCAATGTAAGAGAAATCTCAGAGTTTAAGTCCTATGGGACACGCATGGAGTTAAGACCATTCGCTTTGGTGTCTTTCTCTTTTTTTGCTTGAGAGTGATACCTTAAAGGTTATTCACACCATGGTTGCAACATGACCGTTCATCTTTCGCTTATACTTACGTCAATATACCTTTTGAATGTGGGAAATAAATTTAATTTTGCCATATAGTTTATTTTCTCGAAAAACCAATCCTTTTGTCCAATCATTTGTTGCTAATCAAGACAACCTTATTGAACTAATTCTTTCGTTGGCGCATCACCGAATGCATAAATAAATAGATAAATAAATAAACGTACGGAACAGGACCTGAATGGCAGGCTGCAGACGCGAAACTTGTTCCTGTTCAGTCACCGAATTCTGCATCGTCTCTCGCATCTCCCACCCCTCCTCCCCATCCGATAATATCATCCCAATGGGGTCCACCGCATAGCAAATACTCACGTCCGCGGCTTTGCGAACAGCAGCATACTGTTCACTGCAATACGTAAATGAGTTTTACTGCTACTGTTACACGAAACCGCATGGATGATCCATTCATCTTATATTATATACAAAGCTGAATGTCTGTTTGTATGTCTGTCTGTCTGTGTGTCTGTGTGTGTCTGTCTGTACGTATGATCCGAATAGAAAATTCCATTTTTGAACCGATCCGGACCAAACTTTGCACACATACACTTCGGAGCCGGGCGAGTGTCATAGGCCACTTTTCGTCATCGATGGATATCGATTTTATCGATTTTTGCGAAGTTTGAACTATGGGACTGGGAGTTGGCACGGGGGGAGAGGGTAATCGAGCATGCTGATTACGAACACAACATTAGTTTTTGGAGTCATCCGTTAGCTTTATCGATTTTATCGATTTTTTGCAAAGTTTGGGCTACGGTGGGAGTCGGCATAGGGGAGTAATCGAGCATGCTGATTACGAGTACAATATCAGTTTGGCGCTATTCGGCTGTCCCGGCCTCAAAAGTTCTTTGTCGTAGAGCTTGCTCAGACTTCGTGTATAAGGATCATCTTACATGCTGATTACGGATATCACACTTTCTCCGCAGAACGTCTCCCCGTGTGGTTACGATAGGTGTACGGTAGGAAGTCAAAATCATGAACTCGGCTAAAGTTCGGTCCAACCGGATTCATGATTTACAAAATAATTACATACTCTCTCTGCATATTGGGACCTTTTCATAGCGTCATGGTTGTTATACGGTATGGGATCGAAAACATAGATTTGCTTTGAACTTCGTCTAGCGTGGTCATTTAGCGCGCTGAACATGAACATCATGCTGATTTCGCAGGATAGCGCATTTTCTTGGGTTAGGGTGTGTACAGTAGATGGGTCGAATTTCCAGATTTGCTCAAAACCTTACCTGTAACGGTTCACAAGTATACTGCTTATGAATGTGATGCTTGCTCGCTGTCATAACGCAATAGTGAAGTTATGGTGAGTTGCAGGATTTAAACGGACATTTTTTCGTTTTCGGGCCGATTTAGATCCCAGATATTCACGAAATGGGGAAACGGTTGTTTTGCATGACGGTCTCCAGCGCCATCCTAATAAGCTGTCCCAACGTGTAACGCACGCGGCAAATCTCCCTCCCCCTGTTTTTACTTAGGCAAAAGCCGCCGAAGGGTGTATCGCGCGCTTCAGTGGTCGGAAAGCATTACGGTGGTGGAAACGTGTTATACCACACGAATTGCCATTATCATGGGGATTAAGCACGATATTCTTGAAACATCACTTTAGGTAATTCCCTGCCGAGGTTTCAGGCATTTCATGATTTTTACCCGCTGCCACGCGAAATGATTACGATATTCGTCATCAGCGGCTCGAATAACCCCATATACCGAGTTTGAGCAAGACTCACTACAAAAACATTTTAGGGCCCGGGTAGTCGAATAACGCTATCAGTTTTTGGAATTAGTACTTTTATCGATTTTATTGTTTTATTTTTGGCAAAGTTTGAGCTAAGGGGCCGGGGGTTGGTGAGGAAGGTAGGTGAGCATACTGATTACTAATACAGCTGGAATAGGAATTGCATGTAAGAATTGGGCACAGGGAAAGGTGTACAGGGATAGGAATGGATCATCGTTTTTGACAGGGCCGGGCGGAGCCGGGTAAGCCACCTAGTAATAAAATAAATCTTCATTGCAAAAAGCAAAAATCGAGAAGAAGACAAGCGAATCCACTTGAAATTAGCCACAATCTAGGATCAAAAACATATTCGTTCAAAGTTTCAGCGCAGTTGGTTCATAGGCGCCATCTTTCTCGCCACTGGTGTCTACATATGCCTGAAAACTTTACGGGTTTGAGCTTCCTGAGCTGTCAATCTTGCCGATAAAGAGGAAGCGGTTGACTACCACTTGATGCAAAGAATTTTTTAAATTCGCACAGCCTCTGAGAAAGTTCTTCGGGATGTGAGCCCATTCGCGTGACCGTATTTTTCGTGCAAGACCACCCCCCTCCCCTCCCTCCCACTACACAGCCGGTTATGCTATGTAGCTACTAGCGTGTATAGATCAGTCATTCGATCTCGCTTACATGTACATTATCGCCGTTATCAAAGAGGTGTTTGGTTTGGCAGCTAACCAAGGTCAAGCTTAATGCGATCCTAGGCTCTCTTTTACGACTTCCCTTCCCTCCTCCCCCCCCCCCCCTTCCTTCTCCTTTTCGCCCCTCATTTCCACGCTTTTGCGGTGACTCGCATAAATGATGTCAGATCACCTCAAAGAATGCAAGTGGATCTTGCCCAAAACTCATACGTTTGAGGAAGAAAAATGTATTAGGTTGTTACATAAGTCTTGTTACACTTTAATTTCTTAAGGCGATAAGTCACGCACCTCATATTCTTTACAGGGCTACAGGGCACCATTCGATAGAGCAGAGGAAGCTCTACAAGATAGCATGGAAAAATTCGCACCCACTTCGATCCACTGTAAGTTTGCATACAAAATCTGTGTCGTACTGAAGGCTCAAAAAATCACCAAAAATTCATATCTTTGTTCAAAAATTCCTACGAATCTCCTTGCTCATAAAAATCGCACCCTATATTAGACACTCATGTGTACCGTTGCTGTATTTTTTTCTCATCTGGAAACCGAGTAAACGAAAATTTTCTTCTTTTTACAAAAACGAATTTATACTGTTTATATTCATGTAGCTGTACGCTACAAGCCCTTAGAAGTATAACCGTAAATTTTCAGCTTTCCAGAAGCTCTAGTTTTCGAAAATTACCTAATTAGGCATTGAACACCCAAGTGAAAAAGGCTAAATTCGGTATTTCGCGAAAACTAGGGCCTGTTGAAAACTGAAAATTTACGGTTATACTTCCAAGGGCTTGTAATACACAGCTACGTGAATAGAAACAGCATAGCTCCGTTTCTGTTAAAACAAGAAAATTTTCGTTTTCTCAATTTTTGGATGAGGAAAAGATCAGCAAAGGTACATATGAGTGTTTTTATGAGCAAGTTGGAGATTCGTAGGAATTTTTGAACAAAGATAAGAATTTTTGGTGATTTTTGAGCCTTCAGTACCACTCAGATTTTGTATGCAAACTTACAGTGGATCGAAGTGATTGCGAACTTTTCCATGCTATCTTGTAGAGCTTCCTCTGCTCTATCGAATGGTGCCCTGTAGCCCTGTAAAGAATATGAGGTGCGTGACTTATCGCCTTAAGAATTTAAAGTGTAACAAGACTTATGTAACAACCTAAAGTTACAAGGGAGATAAGCAAGTAATGGATTTTTCATAAAAGAACCAAAATACTGTGTTAGGTAAGAACTGAAAATTAGGCTGTGCTGTATTGTGGTCGCGAGGAGATGGATGGAAAGAATATCAGTTGACGATGGAGGACTTCAATGCCAATCTGATACTGACTTTGAGCTGCAACTTGCCTAGGCTTTGAGTTATGAACACGAAATGGAATAAGATAACGAGTAGAAAAAAACAGGCGTACAAACCGATTCACTCCAGTCGATATGATTTATTATTTTATAATAACTTATTTTCTAGCGCCAGGTAAGAAGTTCTTTTGCGATTTATGAGTGTTTCGCACAACTCATTCAAGTTTGAATGACTGTTCTGGAGAACATATTATGGTTTTGGAAATAAGACTTTTTAGACTATAATGATAGTCTGGGCTCGATCCCCATATGCGACTCATTGACTGCAGGGAGAAAAAATAACATTTTTGGAATGTAGAGAGTTTGCGACTGAGAAACTTGTTTTTCACTTTTCGCACAGATTTTCCAGCGAACAAAACTATTTTATCGCCGTCCAGGACAATATCAAACGTGTATGAGCATGGTAATTTGAAAATTCATAATTAAAGTCAGGAAAAGGCCGACAGAATGCAATGAGCAATGTGTAGTAGATTGCCTAGACAAGTGACGATGAGAGTTGCAGCCACTCAGGTCAATGAGCTTGAAGAAAACCAAAAACTATGGTTTCCGAGCTCAAAATTTCGTAACTCACTATAGACGAAACAGTCCAAAATTTTTACAATAGGAAGTAGAAGGATTGTGTTGTAATCTGCAACAATGCATTTAACAGGCTTCATAACTGCGAAAAAATATAGATGTGAACTCAGATACGACCACCGTGCTTACCTGTTTCAAGTTTATTTCTGCCTGGTTTTTACTTGTGCGCCGTTGTTTATGCTGAACCAAATCCGTTACGTTCTCTAAAATCTGACCCTCTTGCTTAAGAAAAATTTCTGAGAAGAATGAGCTCAGTGCCCAGAAAGTTCTTCAGAGAAGCTTTTATTGTATCCATCTTTTTTCGCTTCTCGTATTCTTAAAAAGCAAGTGAAAAGGTGACTCTATGAATTTTTTGTGATTCTCTAGGTAAAAACATTTGGTTTCTCCTTTTCTATGCCCAGTTCTCCTCTGAACGAATCTGTGACCATATCAAATCTTGTGTCTGCTCTTTGCCATTGCTGTCTATAATTCTGGGTGCTATAAATTAGTATCGAACCCTGAAATTTCTCTTTTAACTCAAAGAGATGTAGTCCGGCATATCGCTTCCAAATCACTTAGGGTGTCGGGACTAAGGGACCGTAAAGAGCGATGGCGGAGCCTATTTGTCTCTGGTTTCTTCACCTTTCTTCAGCGTTCTGTCTTTTGTCGATGCCATCAACCGTATCCTTTGTAATTGCAGAAGAACTCAATCTAAATGGAGGATGTTATTCAGTACTCCGTGCTCCTGCAAGCTACCTGCCAGTTGAAGGTAAACGGTGGGTGAACAAAAACCCACGAGTCTCACATCAAATATAAAATGAATTTTAGATTTCAGACCGATTTAGGACACGAGTCCAGACACCTTTCGATGCGAGATAGGCAGTCACAACTTTCCTTTGAGTTACACGTCTAAAAAGCTTTTTATGTAATGTTACATATATTTGTCACAATATTCTCTAGGATGGAGAGAGCGAGAAGGGAAGCTGTGAAAGAATCGAATGATGGCTACAGGAAAATGAATTTCAACCAATGCAAATGAGTCTCCAGAAGAAAAATGTTGAAGATGGATGGTTGTCTGCATTTTTCATAAATAGATAAACGAAAAGCGAGTCCACATATTTTGGCAAACTGAAGTGGACTTTTTAAATTTGACGAAAAAATGAAGTTTGACAAAAAAAATTTAGTATCACTATACGTCACAAAAATGTCAAGAAAGTCCAAGTTTTAGAGCTGTCATTTTCTATGAAATCTCATTTCAAAGCTTCAAGATGGTCACATGTTCCTGTTGAGATTAAAAATAGTTTCTATTCAGGTCGAAACATAGCAAGACTAGAGTCTCGATCATCCCTCAGCTGCTTAATTCGTCTCCAGCGACATATTCAAAGAATTCTTGACATTGAAACCCACATTAACCTAACCGGTGCAATCACATCTTTAGCAAATTTGTAGCTATTCAGTAAGTTCATACAAAAACATACAATTATCCTGCTACAATAGCTGTTACGTATGCCTAGCAAACCACCGCCTTCGCCTGCGCTCCATTCTCCTCAACTTCGAATCAACTGCTTACAAGCTCCAGCTTCTCGTTACCGAGTCAGATAGAGAGGCAGCAAACAAGGCCTATAGAAAAATCAAGTAGATTAATGAAAAAGTTATTAAAACTTACTTGAGTATATTTTTTGTAATGTTTTACGTCCGTTTTACGTCAATCTTCGTGGTGTTTTTGTACAGAATTCCCTCAATACTGTTCCAAGTTTTACATCTAAAGTCCATACGATACATGAGATTCACCCAAAAGATTTCCACAGACTTTATCGTGGATTAAAGCAATAGCAAGAACCTACAGAAAGAGTTTATCCTGTTATCTTGAATATCTCGTTTATGACTAGAGTTTCCGCGTTAGTGGCAGCTGCTGCTTGTCAACCGCATCATCAAAAACAGTGGTGGATTGTCGGTTGTTTATTACTTTTTCCCCCACATCCATCAATCATAAAATCTCCTCTTTTCCTTCGGTTGTTTATTCATCCAACATCGCTAATATTTTTCTACTTGTTGATCAGCTGGTTATTTCGCATTCTTTTGAATCAAATTATTGAAACTTGAAAATTGATTCAATATTCTGGCAATGGTGTAAAGCAAGATAGAAATCAGTAGTAGAATCGTGAAGGTTTGGGCTAATTGAGAGGAGGTTAGGTTACGCTGACCTTGTAAAATGTTGGGCCGAGCCGGTGATCGAAACCGGGACCTCTCGCACCCAAAGCGAGAATCATACCACTAGACCACTCGGCCGCAAGATGTTGTTTGCTTAGTATCTCTCACCAGCACGGTGGACCGGTTTTCATGAGCGATGAAGTGTGCACCACTGCGAAATGTGACTGCTAACTTCAAATCACCTTTTTTCAAACAAGATCTCAAAATCCCAAAATTTCTTATGTGCGGGAGGTCGGATAATTGCTTTACTCTTGCGATATTCTTTGAATGACATGTTAGGAAAGCGCCGACCCATATGCTCCAAAGCTGAATTTTTTATTGTATGAGCAGAAATAGCTCAATAATAATAATAGCCAAATAATATTACTAGACATTGCATTACTAATTACCTAGACACCGAGTTGTTGACATTTCATTCTTTGTTTATAATTGTCAAACAATAAGACACATTTTGCATGTAGACATTGTAGTTAAATTTCAGTTTTATAGTGCACTCTATGTGTATATAAGCTTCATATGCACATAATTACTTGCTCAGTTAAATCAACTCCAAACCATTGTTCGTAATCAAATGTCTATTATTACACCGATTTACAAAACTCCAATCTTTCATTTAAAGTAGAACAAAACATTATTTTTTGTATCTCATCATACGCTCTGAGAGCTACCCTCACCGGTATTATCGTGACTAAAATTTTGATACTGTTTGAAGAGATCTGAGTATCACGATTGATATGAGGGTGTAGGATATACACCAGCCCGTGTTTGTGATACTTGTTAATCGGAAGAACCAACGTTGTCTTTATAAAAGATAGTGTTGAGAAATATTCCGTTTTTTATATGCCTTGATGTCTTCAAAATTCTGGAAACAATGATGATTGTGATCAGGGCTCGATACGAGATGGCTAGTTGTAATTGCAAACAACGAAGTCCCCCTTGACTTTTGCGAATTTTTACGAAGTCGTCTTTGACCCTAGACTATACTCTGAAAAATCTCAAAAAAAAAAACCGAAACGTTGACCGAAAAAACGTCGCAAATTTTGTCTTTTCGGCCACAAGAACGAAACCTCCTTTGGTTTCTGTCCCAAAAACGATATCCAGCTTGCTTATAAGCCACCTGTGCTGAGCCCTGATTGTGATATTTGGAAGAATCATGGAAGCTGAAAGTTTCTGCAGAGCATAAAGTCTACTCTCACAAGAAATTCTCGAAGTGAACAACAGGTAATAGTCGAAATTCAAGCGCATGAAACATAATTTTATTTTTCGACACGATGATTTTTTGGACTTTTTATAGCCTCTCCAGATTTGAAAAGGGAAGTAGTTGAACACAAAAAGTATTATGATTGTTTTGCTCTGACAATTTTTCTGGTGGCAATGCTACCGAGAGGACTTGATTACGCTGCTTTTCAATAGCTGCAGCACTCCATTCGAACTTGACAGCGCTCGAATTTATTTCGAGTGCCCTTCTTGTTTAATTGCTTTAGTTTTCAATTTGGAAAGATGTATGTACTATAGACTGACTTATAGTCTGACAAGAAGCGGCTAATCGGTTTTCTTTTCTCTCACTCCTTCCTAAAAATTAGTGCGGTGCGTTCGATAACCGCTCACAATAACTTGTTGAATATTTACAAGAACAAATTAAAAAGTCAGTAACGGTAATCATTAGGAAGTCTAAAATATCCCTTTTCAGCTACGAATTTGAGCATCCCGCAAAGTGCGGCGTCGAAAAAACAAGGTTCCAACACTTTAACTGAAATGGCGTGCTATAACTTTTTGCATTTTCCAAGCTGGATGTTGCTGACACAAGCTTGACCTAAAACATCGTCTAGCATTTGACATGATGTGATTTCATAGCCATATTTTTTATTGCATAAATGATGTTGGGCAACACGCCTCTTTCTGGCCTTAGCATGACTGCAACATTACTTCGCTATCCATATTTCTGAGACGAAAATGGAAGTGGGAAAAAAGAAGTAGTTATGGAGCTTAGCGTTTGCAGTGACTCAGCAAAAACTGAAGCTGATGCATTAATTGCTGACAGAAAGGGTTATGAGGACAAAAACATCGTTCTGCAAATTTAATGTAAGTCTTCATCCAGGAATGAGGCTAAGAAAGCTTCAGAAAAATCTGCTGTGTATATTATATATAAAGCTGAATGTCTGTTTGTCTGTATGTCTGTCTGTATGTCTGTCTGTCTGTCTGTATGTCTGTGTGTACGTATGTTCCGAATAGAAAATTCCATTTCTGAACCGATCCGGATCAAACTTGGCACACATACACTACGGGCCCCGGCGGGTGTCATAGGCTACTTTTCGTCATCGATCGATATCGATTTTTTCGATTTTTATCGATTTTTTTGCTGAGTTCACCTACGGGGCTGGGAGTTGGCACAGGGGGGTAATCGAGCATGGGGATTCCGAATACAATATTGGTTTTCAGGATTATCGATTACTTTTATCGATTTTATCGATTTTTTTGCAAAGTTTGAGCTACGGGGCTGGGAGTTGGCACAGGGGGGTAATCGAGCATGGGGATTCCGAATACAATATTGGTTTTCGGGATTATCGATTACTTTTATCGATTTTATCGATTTTTTGAAAATTTGAGCTAGGGGGCTGGGAGTTGGCACAGGGGGGTAATCGAGCATGCTGATCACTCCCAAGGGGGTGATCAGCATGCTCGATTACACCCCTGTGCCAAATTCCAGCCCCCTAGCTCAAATTTTCAAAAAATCGATAAAATCGATAAAAGTAGTGGACGATCTTGGAAACTAATATTGTATTCGTAATCTGCATGCTCGATTACCCCCCTGTGCAAACTCCCAGCCTCGCATGTCAAAATTTACAAAAAATCGATAAAATCAATAAAAGTAATCGATAATTCTGAAAACTAATATTGTATTCGGAATCCCCATGCTCACTTCCCCCCCCTGTGCAAGATCCCAGCCTCGCATGTCAAAATTTACAAAAAATCGATAAAATCAATAAAAGTAATCGATAATTCTGAAAACTAATATTGTATTCGGAATCCCCATGCTCACTTCCCCCCCTGTGCCAACTCCTAGCCCTGTAGGTGAACTCTGCAAAAAAATCGATAAAAATCGGTAAAATCGACATCGATCGATAACGAAAAGTGGACTGTGACACCCGCCGGGGCCCGAAGTGTATGTGTGCCAAGTTTGGTCCGGATACGGCGGAGCCGGGTAAGCCAGCTAGTTTCTTATATGGCCATGGTCTTCAATACTAGCCTTTTGTTGAAGCTGCCTGACAATGAGAACACCGAAAATTTTATCGAGCTCGCTTAAGCATGATTTAGCAAAAAAGACTTCTCTCAAGCACGCCTCATATTTCTGTAGTTTTTCCACGTGTTTAGCTTGATTAGATATTTTGTTCAAAACTTATTTAGTTAACTTAACTGACATAAGAAGCATTTGCCTACTCGGCTGCAATTTTGACTGGACCTATATTGAGGATGAATGGAGTTATTCCAACTGATATGATGTATTAGGTCGTTCCGAAAGTTCTTTCCGTTTTTTCAAGCTATCATAAAACACGGAGGAATGAAGATAGGGAAACGCTTCAGGCATTATCCGACGCAGCTTTTCTTCCTCTTTTCAATTGTCATATTCATGTGCCGTTTGCTCTTGTGATCAGTGAGATAATGTCTGAAATTTCAAACCCATGGTTTTCATGGTGTCCAACTTTGGCAATTTTTCACATCCTTCTTTTTTGACTTTTGGAAAAGCTTCAATAGCACTCAGATAGAGTAAACAAAGTGCAGTCTAATGGAATTTTTTGGCAACTTTGACTGGTTTTTTAGTATTTTTTGAGATAATTTTTCCAGAAGTCTTCATTTTTTCGAAATCACAAAAAAACAAAAATGCTCCGAACATTAACAAATCTTCGGATTTCGATACTTTCAAAAGTCGTTTATGATTGTCCACTATTTTTACAAAGTAACTCAGTGTTTACCGCCTTGAAATATGAGATTTCGCTTTTCGCATGTACACCCTTAGGCGAGTTCAAAATCAAGAATTATGGAAATTTTATCGTCAAAAACTCCCACAAATTGGGAAGAAAAATACTCAATAGAAAGAGGAGAAAAAGCTGCATCGAATGACACCTTAGCTGTGTGCTGTTTTATGTTCTATGATTCTTGGCATCACCAAAAGTGGAATTTGATGGCATCAGAAAAATATTTTTAAACAATTTTCAAGACTAGCTATGGGCGCCGAAAAATTGCATCAAATCGCACTTTGTTTGCTCTATCTGGCTGCTATCAAAGCTTCTCTAAAAGTCAAAAAAGAAGTCGTAAGAAATTGCCAAAGTTGGGTATCGTGAAAACCATGGGTTCGAAATTTCGAACATTATCTCACTGATCGCAAGAGCAAGCGCCACAGGAATACAACAGTTGAAAGAGAAAGAAAAGCTGCGTCGGATAGTGTTTGAAGCGTTTCCCTACCTTCATTCCTCCGTGTTTTATGATAGCTTGAAAAAACGGAAAGAACTTTCGGAACGACCTAATATTTACTTATTAGTTGTTAGAACATTTAAGTAAATGGATTCCGCACGCCTTTTTCATATCCATATTTGTCTCATAAATCCATATTCACTGAAATCTGCTGCAGCAATTACCTGAGCTGAACCAAAATATACCTTTATCTTTATCGCAGTCGAACTGCTTGTTTCTATGACTTTGAAAATTATCGGGCTTGTGTAAATCTAACCAACTATCAGAGGTATATAGGCATTCAGAGTTAAAAGGTCTGAGACATTCTCTAGAACTTGATTTTCCTTTTAGATTGCATGTTCTACTTTATTTGCTGATGCCTAGAGTAATTTGTCTAGGAGCACTAATGGTGTTGCTTTTCCTTTCAAAAATTACTTCGGCCATCTCCTCTTTCCTCTTAATCCCATCAACATTCTTCTTCTTTCCATGTTCGGCTGTCTTTCAATCTTGTCATGTTATGTAGGTATAATATAGTATTTAGCAAAGAGACAAGAAGGCGAAACCGCCGAAACGTCGGCCAATAAAAGCTCATAGCAAATTTGTCTCTTTGCTAATTAATATAATATTCTTCTTCTTTATCTGACGTTAACATGGTTTTGAATGCACGCACGAAAAGTCTTATCTTTGGATGAGAATCATCGGCATTATGGATCCAATTGAATTGAAAAATAATTAATAAAGTTGACCTCACGTTTCACCGCGATCAATCCGAGATCGCATAATACAGTGTGAAAAAAGTTCAAACTTTTTGTTTCCCAGATCTCGCGCCTTGTATACATTCTAAACAGCATCTACATAGTTTCCCTGAAAAAATGTGAAGGTCTTTGTGAGCTGACGGATGATTTTTGCGCGTTTGGATAGGTCCATCGCAGATCGGTTTTTTCATCAGAGTCAGAATCTATGTTGCGGGTATCCGCTTCTAACTTCTATGACTATTTGGTCGTTTTACTTCCATTTACATCGTCAAAGAGATCGCACAATGATTCAAATAGCTAACGGAGTTTCCGCGCATGACCTTACATTTGCGAAACTCTTACATCGTTGAATCATAAATGTTCGACAAAGCAAACAAAGGAAAACGATAAAATCTATCGTCAAAGGAGTTGCAACTTGTAATAAAAAGTATTCGCGTGCTCATTAAGCCGCAAGAGTTTACATGGTTCTCCGTTCTCTTTTTCTTCGCAAGATTGTGGCAAGAGGAATAGCAGTACACGTTCTCAATTAATACCCAGGATTAGCTTTTGCAAAAAGTTTCGACTTTTCGTTGCGACGTTCTGCTTTGCATATCTGCTTACGAATAAACTTTACCTGCTCTTTGCTATTCACTCTGAAATGGTGGGTTTCCGATATGCAATATGTGCAGAAGAGAAGTATTGTAAAAAGTTCTTTACTTCTAACTTTGCAAGTTTTAAGTACTGTAAAAGTTCTTGTAAGTGTTTTCTTTGGGTTTCAAAAAACAAATGGGCACATATTCATGTACAAAGCATGAGCAAAAAAGACAAATTCTGTCTAATGGCACTATTATGCGGATAAGGCAATCTATAACGGCATATAGAAATGAAAATGTCAGCTTTTTTCACCACCTGTGTCAGTTGCTTCAATCATGAATTTGCTGCTTTCGATTAGCAGAGGACATTTTGTATATTCTGCGACTATATAAAAGGCAGCTTTCAAGCGCAAATAAAATTTGTTTGTAGATGACTTAAGATAAAATAAACGTGCTCCCAATATGACAAACTCTTTGCGCATTTTGACCAAGACACTTTAACCCGAAGTTGCTACTGTTGCTACGATCCTTGATCATTACAAATCCGACAATTACGTAGCTTACATTTCTTTACAAGCCCAAAAATACACGGCATTCCTTGACGTGATGGTCAAGAACGCGGTTTCCAGTGGTGCATACTTACATGAGTTATAAATTTGTGCAAATGACTTGTATATCTCTAAATAATCAAAACAATTTCTAAGAATTTTTAAAATTTTAATTCAGCCTATAAAAATTTCTTTGGGGTTACTGGCCCGCGAAAATTCTAGGACATGCCCAAAAGTTTTTCTAAGTTTCCTAACCACGCACCTTCAACAGGAAAAACTTTTTGTCGCTCCCTTTCCTCCCCGAACGGAAATCCTGGGTACGCCATTGCCCATTCCGATTGGGAAATATGCAAAACATGTGAAGTACTGTTAAGCATTTACACGAATATAATGTTATAGATAAAAGCATGTTTAAACTGCTCTTTGCTAGTTGTTCAAATTGCTCGTTCTCTGCTTAGGAGCCTCGAAAATCCCATGCCCTTGAGTGTAGAGCTCTTGGACCTCCCCATGATCACAGAGCGGACTACATTTGTTTTTGCGAATCTTTCAATTCAAGAACTCATTTCGCACGCATATCTATCAACTTGAACTCGTTTTTTATCTCATTTCTGGGTTCAAGCATAGGCTTTACCTCGTTATTTGAGGACCAAGTTCGGAAGACGGTCAAGAAGCGCGATTTCTCCCTGTCACCAACTCGAGACTCCAGTTTAATGTTACGCGACTCTTCAAAAAGAACCAGATAAAGTGCGTTGGCTTACTTTCTGTCTGAGGTTACCACTTGCTGAGTTGGTGGCTTTCACTGGATAACGGACCGAAGAATTTACGATTTTGTTCTTCACTGCATCATAGGTGTTTGACCTTCAAAACTAATGTTTTGAATTGATTCAAAGGCAGCAAGATCAAGCAACTCATGCAACTATCTAATATATCTTCTTTTGGAATTTAAATGCTTTTAGAATGTTACAAACATGTGCTATTTGGTGTCCATCTGGCAGTAAAAATTGCTCCTTGACCCGCAAAGGTTCCACTGATTTATTCGTCTCTCAAAGCTTTCTCATACAAATGCTCTTCGATCGTTACTTTCTCATATGTAGAGACCTAAAGTAATATAAGCATCATGACTTATAATAAGCGGCTTAATCTGAAGTTGTGTGGAGTTTGTCCGTTACGAAATTAGAGTGAGGAATGATTTACGATACTAACATCATGTGAGGTTAAGATAGCGAGTATGGTTCATTCTTAACTACGGCTCACGTTGCAATAAACCGAACAATGATCTGAGAGACAAGCTCTCAGAAAGTGAGTTTACACGGTTCACGATGCCAGTGCGAATCTCTGCGAAGCAGAGGTGAAGCACTGGTAATACATTATGCTCTTTAAGAGGCCCAATCTAATACCTTCATGAAATCCTGAGCTGTACTTACGAAAACAGAGCTCATTCAAGGGCACCCATCTGGTTGTACGGTAGGTGTATGGTATGCCGTCAAAATCTCAAAAATCGCTCGTGATCTCGTCTCGTTGTAAAATCGGTAGAAAGAATTTCGATACATGAGCTCTATCTATTAGGGTGATCCAAAAGTAATGGGGCAGCTAGAGAATAAATGCAGTTTTCTCAAATAGAAAAGCGAATCGGAAGTCCAAGTTTTGGCAGATGTTAGTACATAACAAAACCTTCTGATCGAGGTCTATAGTTGGGCACTGTCACATGGCGTTATTTTTATAAGCGCTCAAAATCAAAGCTCACCACTTCAAGTAATTTTGAACTTTGAGCAGCAGCGCCGCAGTAAAACAAGTGAGCCTACTAAAGATATGTGCGCAGCAATGGGTGAGGGGACTGTCACCAAATCCACAATAGCTCGGTGGTCCCAAGGCTTTAGAACAGAAGATATAGCATTGGGTATCAGGAGACATATTACTTATTCTTTCATCAAGGTAATCAAATAAGCCCAAACTTAGCAGTTGCTTTGTGATAGTGCTTTTTACGCTCTATCCATACATATGCAGATTACCTCGACTTTTCTCATTTTCAAAAGATTGCTGTCCAAAATATGAATTTTTGTCTGAAAATCTGCGCCAAAACCGCACTTTTTCGAATAAAGTGCCTTTTTTGTATAAAACAATGGGCAATTTTTGGATATGCAAGTAATCATTAGAAAGAGCTTGAAAAGCTCTTTCGAGTGGTATGCCATATGTCGAGGGACTATCAGGTGCAGCAGCCCAAATTCGGTTGGCGTTCAAAAACGTCTGTCTGACTTCTTTGAAGCGCCACTCGAAGAAATGTCGGTGAGGTGCTGCAAGATGCTGACAAGATAACCTGCGAAGATCACTTTATACAAAGGCCTTAAAAATGCTGGGCGTTCATAGCTAATTAGAAAGAAATCTTGAAGAATGTTAAAAAAAATCAAGGTGCCCCATTATTTTTGGATCACCCTAATATTATACCATCATTGCATCTTACTCTCGCACTTGACTATATATCATTCATTCCCTGACTAAGAAACGCGAGCACGCTTTGCGTACGTTTGGTTAACATGTCCATGGACGAGTTCTAACGCGTACTATTAGGTTCTTGGAATAACATTTCGAGCTTGTTGAACGATGCTGGTTCAAACATGTTCTTCCAAGAATTCCATTAGTAAATGTATCAAAACGCGTTAGAACTCATCCATGAACTTGTTAATCAAACGTACGCAAAGCGTGCTCGCGTCTCTTACAAGTTAGTCAGAGAGTGAATAACCTTTGATTCAACTGGCTTGGCACCATTAGGGCGGGGTTTTGTGACGTAATTAAGGCCGCTCGCGTCCGCGACGCACCTGCGTCTCTCTCGCGCGAGTGCTCTCTGATCATTGCCTAGCCTTAATTAGGTCATGAAGCCTCGCCTTTGCCGATGCCAAGCCAGTTGAATCAAATGGTAGTATGTATTATGCTTTATGCCTGCGTTTCCTTGCACTTTGATTTTATCTCTTCTTTTTATTCATTCCAAAGAAATAGAGGTGAAACAGTGTTTACAAAGATAGCTGTTCTCACGCCAACCCATTAGCACTATTTCAAAATCTCCCTGTGTGCTAACTAGGGCACCTCTTAAACTCGCCAACAATCTGCAGGCTCTTCATTAGTTTAAAAAATCTCCACCTGGGTCCAGATTCCATTGATTTGGTTCTAATTGATGCTATAACCAATATACCCTCATATGTTGCTTTAGTGAAAATTATGACAGACACTTTTGTCTTTATTAACGAAGCTTTGCTCATAAACTCATATATGTGTGGTAAATAAATCAAATAAGTTGGACCGGTTTTCAAATTCAAGTACATCTTTGCTTTTACTTTTTTCTTTTTTGATTTTTTGCTCGTACATGAAGTTCTAATTACATTGGAACAGATTTACAAAATATTTAGGTACTGCTCAGTATTATTTCCACAGCAATCAAATAAAATTACCCTTTCTTTTGAATGGAAACCAATTCTGCTTAGTAAATTTTTTAAGATCCTTTCTAAGAAAAATTTTTCTCCCCGTGCAACGTCAAGCATAGAGTCCTTTGCACATTACTTGTACCGAAAAAAGGGTCTACTCATTTTACCTACGGAAGCTCTGCAGTTGTAACATATCAGGATTGCAGCAATTGTCGTCAGAGACATTTGATATCCCAAATTACAACCATATTTGTATGGTTTAACGCTTCCAGAATGGATATGTATATAATCACATTTTTCTTGTTAATTGAAGGACCAGCTTTTCAAAATGAGGTACTTCGTTCAGATCCTACTATTTTTTTTACACATATTCATTTACTTATACATTTATTATTTCAATTCAATCATAGTCGTAAGTACTTTATTTAGTCATCATTTTGCGCATCACATTAATTTGTAATGCATCAGATGAAAACTTAAATAGGACATTGAGCAAGTACAAAAATATGAATTCTCCATAGTTCCACTCAAGCGTTATTTTTGATGCAGGTAGAACGAAATGGATAATAGACTATCTCGATAGAAAAATCTAATAAGGAAAGCTACCTAACTTAGCTCGGCCTTTTAGTGAAAGGCATACAACGGCATCCCCTCGTATATATATTCTGAATCAGCTTCAATCGCTGATTCCAAAGATGCTATTTTTAGCAGCCATGCACCATTCCGAGGCCAATTATGGGCTTTTTTCCTACGCAAAATTGGCATACTACTGAGCAAGAAGACTTTCTGTAGGTAGAAATCTGCAAGAAAAAGGTGCTGAGGTATCGAAATGGTACAAATCCAATCTTTTCTACTAAAAAAAGCTTAACGCAGGTGTATCAGCACTCAAATGAAGGTGACATTATGCTCATGAGTCGAGAGCAGCCAATTTTGCGCAGGAAAAAGTCCATAACTCGCTTCGGAATGATGCGTGGCATCTAGAAATAGCATATTTGGAATCAGTGTTTGAAGCCGATCCAGGCCGTTTATGCCCCTTGCCAGAAGGCCGAGCTAAGTTAGTCAGCTCCCCTTGAAAGTTTGAACTAGTTTTGAAAGAGAGCGAAACAATCAGAATTCTTCAGTGATAGCGCTTTTCTAGGATGGCCGAAACTGGATTTTGTTTAATTTTCTTTGCTCTTCATACTGTAAATTCCAATAAATTATTATTAAATAATTAATATACGGCCATTGTTGAATCGCTATTTTGCTCTAAAAAGATGGAATTTTCGGTCAACACCATTTGCTTTTTCTTCCACAGTTCTTCCAAATCTTGGGCTGCAAGTCAGGCAATGCATGTCGCAAATAGACGTGGTATGCGCGAGTAGTCTTGAAAAATAAGAAAAAATAAATAAATTTGTCAAACACACTCCAAAAACTCAAAAAAGATGCTGCATCTCTAAAAAGGGAGAGGGAAAAAAAGGAGAGCACATAATCAAAAACTAATAGTGCTAACAGGAATAGAAAGATCAAACTTGAGATCGGAGTCATACCCTCTAATAAATTTGCGTAATCATTTGAAATAGTGTGATTTTGAAGAGCATGAAAGCATTTATCAACGTATTTTGTATTCAAAAAGCGGTCTGTTTTTTTTACTGGCTACTTTATTGCTGCAAGAAAAGGGGCTTGTTAGAAGAAGTAGAGACGAAAATTGAAAATTCGCCGTAAAACCCCCTCATTGAGTAAATGTTTTTTGTGAAGGTGGAAAATCAGTCCTTGGGAACGCTTCTTCCCGGCTCACATTAAAAGGGATTGGTAGGCTTTTGATGCAAATGAATCATGAAAAACTCATCTGCAGTAAAAATGCAGCAATCGTGTGCAACGAAGCTTGAAGAAGCTAACAGCCACACTTCGCAGTCAGAACTAACGATAAGTGCCTTATCCCAAAAATGATGGAGGATACTCAACCATTTTTGGCACCATTCCACCAACTTAGTACACATATGCTTCATTAGTTCTCACCAAGTGGTGAAGAATAAAACCCGTCCCCCCTTTGTTTTATCCTACTTTGCATTATGGCTAGGTACGTTTCTGCTAAAATAGAAGAACTTCTGCTCTAAAGTTAAGAAGAACCTCTACATTGGAGCCTTTTGATTACAAAATAATTTCCTATTTCTATTGATTAGGGCCTTATATAAATAGAAGTCTTGAACTTTGACCAAAACTGGGCCAAATAACCTTTCTGTGACCGTCGAAGGTTTCATTATAAGAACTTCTGAATAAGGCTTTGTGGTAAAAAGAATAAATTATTTGCCGTAGAAATAAGCATAAACTAGTAATAAAATTGAAATAATAACGCTTCTAGTGTAACCATAACCAAAATTGAAGATATTCAGAATTCTTTGTGAGAACACTAGATACCATCACTTCGTTTCGTTCCTTCCCTTAGACGAAGTCTAAAATGTTTTGTTTTTTTTTTGTTTTGAAAATTTTTGAAAAAAAAAATACAAATAAGTTTTGGGTCTTCCTCGGAACTCCTCAGTAAGGAAGGAATCCAGAATCATGTACTTATGTATACCTATTTGTTAATTTTGTAAATTTATGAAGTTGTTTGGTTACTTTAGAACCTAGAACTGTACTTCGCCGTTAGTACATACCTCATGTCTACAAACTGCATCCTATTTTTTACAAGAATTTCCTTTTCTGATAAAGAAGTACATGAGCTGGTAGCCATTTTATATGACGGACCAGTTTTTTCTACCTAAAAATGCATCATCCATCCAGAATCTTCATCTCGTCTATGCCTTCAATATGCTATCTTTATAGCAATTCCGTTATAATAGTCTTGTTTTCATACATCGTCGCAACGTTTTTGAATACCCCGAAACGCTTCTGGGCCATTCATATGAGCCTATCCTGCACGTAATGCCGATATCAAATCCCAGAATGGTCTTTTCCGAGAATAATTGCTTACTATGAGTTGTTTACTCGGTCCAGCTATGAGCATATCATCATCAACAACAGTTTCTAAAATTGCCTGAGGCGCCTCTCAATCTCAGTCTGGAGCAGCACGAACACTGATCCCTAAGGTGCGTTCATAAATAAATTCAGGCTCCCATTTTGCAGAAATGAAAGCGCTCCTGTTTGTTTGGTAGCAATTTCCTTAATCCTTCAATAGAAATTTTGAATGACGAACTCCAGCCTACTGCTGAGTTGCAGTTTCACTTTTTGTTACTATACTACCTGCAAATTACGTTTAATAATAAGTGCTGATATCTCTTAGTTTATTGAGTCATATGTACGTAAGTGGCACTTGTAAAGCATATGTTTGCATTTGACAAGGAAGTCAAATTATTAGTAAACAATTTTAATTTTTGAAACGCTCCATTCAGTACCCCCAATCACTTGTTATTCACACTCTATCAGACAGATTTATCCAAATGAGAGCATTAAGACTAAGAAATGTCCGTATGAAGACCATAAGTTGAGTGCATCGTCATTACGGAGTAGTTCTTGAATAGTGGACACGCGATGATTGCTTAATAGTCGCTACAATGTATCTGGCTTCAATGCTTCTTTTTAGAGATTTTACGCTTTATCAAAATTCACACTTCCAAATTCTCTGATAATAGAATTGCCCCTCTCTCGTGGGAATAGAGCGGACTGCGACAACTTTTTCTGTCACGACATATTTATCGTCGTAGAATCGTCGGAACTTTTTTAGAGTATTTTTCAGAAAACTGAACACATTCTTGGACTTCTGAAAGTCTGGATTTATACTATATGTAAAATTTTCGAAAATTTTTTGTTTGAATTGTCGCGACGTATTTGTCGCAACAAAACCGTCGCAGTGCGCTAGGCTCCTTGAACATAATTTTCATAGATTTACGAATACATTTCTGAATTCTTGGCAAACTTTTTGATAAAGCTGCAAAATACCAATCCATTTTCTTCATAAAACGCACAGCATTTATCTAAATCTTTTTCGTCAAATTTAAGTCAAGCTGACGGAAATCCTAAAAAATTCAGAAAGTTTGTTTTGGATTCTATGAACACTGGACACTAAGGGCCGCATGCACTAACCTCCCCGCGGGGATGTTAGTGCATGCGGCCCTAAGATGCTTCGTGAAAAATCCTCTTTGTCAGCTAAGATGCACGCTTATTTATCCCTTCAAGAACGGATCAGCCGCTGATGTGAAGTACGCACTTCAAAATTCATAATTTCCAAAGCTATGCACCTACGGCCAAACCTCTTATCAGTAGATTTGCATAAATGGTGTGTGTTTTACGAAGAAGGTGGACTGGTGTTTTGAAGCTTTCTCAAAATTCGCCAGGAATCCAATGTATTCGTAAATCCATGAAACTTTTCTTCAAGAAGCTTGGCGCACTGCGACGGTTTTGTTGCGATAAAAACGTCGCGACAGCTCAAACAAAAGCATTTTCTAAAATGCTACATATATTCTAAATCGCCAGGTTCTCGAAGTCCAACAATATGTTCACTTTTTCCTCCTGAAAAATACTCTGGGAAAAAGTTATGACATTCTGAGGACGGTAAATATGTCTCGACAGAAAAAGTTTTCGCAATTCCACAAGTTAGGAGCTCAATTATAGGTTCTGACCACCTTCACGACTTTCATCAGCTTGTACATGTATAAGATTCTAGCTAAGGGCATCTACAGATAGGCAAGCTATCGACTTTATTCGTAAGAGATTGAAAACGAATTCTGCGCAGTCTTGAGTCTTTTATCCTTACTGATCGGGTGAGCAAAATTTACAGTGCATCGTGGAAAACGTTTAAATTGCAGGTCTTTTTTTTTCACCATAAAAAAGAATGATTCAAGAAATTGCCAAGGAAGCTTTTGAGAAACTTGGCGAGAAACGATGAATTTTCATTATAGAAGATGCTTTTTTCACCCTTTTCAGAGAATCTCGAGATCTTGTAATTCAGCAAAGTTTCAATTTCTGACAAAGTCCATTATTCCCCGCACTAATGCAGCCCATTTGTCTTTGACGACATGCCACATAAAAGCTTGACAACATGCAGACCAATAAAAAATTTTTTCAGTGCAAAGTGATTATGAAGTGAGTAATGCCTTTTGAAACTACGCTAAACCGCGTGTGCGCTATAAATTGAATCATTATTGTTGTTCGCTCATATGCTTAGGAAATCAAATATAACATTTTTCTTCTCTATTATCGCTCCATTCAATCTGAGCCGTTAGTCATTCTGTCGGTTTTACGTTGCTCTCGCCATTCTAGTAGCAAAAAGTGAAGTAAATTTAGTGTTCCATTAATCCTTAACCTTCTTCAGGCTGTTTCTATTAGTAAGTATCAGCAGCAAAGATTAAACCGCGGAAGTCTAGATTTGTTGCTCGCAAGAAAACGTGAGCTGCGGTACTTTTAGCTAATTTTCATATGATCTGCGAGGACTATAGGAGTTTCACAGCATATCTTGTAACTTAAGGTAGAAAAGAGGTTCAGCGAGTGAATATTATCGAGCACACTCTTGGTTTCTATCACTCGAGCTCTTTTGCTCAGTCGAAAAAACAAAGAAACAAACAAAAAAAACAAAAAAACTTACCCTGCGTACTTTGTTTATTCGTCGTTTAGATAAGTACAGTGTGATCAAGTACATGCTCAAATCGCAGCTCCGTTAAGATTTTTAAGAGCCCCCTGACAGTAATTACATCATAATATTGACCAGCTCACCGCGCAACAACATCCACACTATTATCAGTACATTTTTTTCTAGTTTTGGAAGGAGCTAGAGGACTAAACTAGCTTCAGCTTAAAATCAGTATCAATGCGAAAAAGATTTTGATGCTGAGAGATATCCAATGGCTTCATTGGGTATCTATTGTAAGTAGTACATTATTAAGTAATTCGCACTTCTTTTATACGACATAGGAAGACTTAAAAATCTTTGGCCGATTGCTCTAGAAGTCTCGGCCCTGTTGTGATCCTCGATGTCTTCGTCGTAATTCTGACCTTGACTCGATCACTTTCTTTCTTTACGAAAGAAAAGCTTTTTACAAGTGATTAAAAAAGAACATATGCTCGACTTTCCGCTGGCGAAAAGTGCTTTAAAAAGAAGTTGGGTATCAAACCTGATGCGATAAATCAGCAAGGGATTATAACCGAGCCTACCCAATTATGCTATACTCACACATTTATCGAGTCAAGTAGCTCTCAATCCTAACTGAAATGAAGTAATTTCTGTTTTTTAGTAGTACCTAATAGTGCAGAAACCCATTACGCAATGCTTATATAAGACCTATTTTGTATAACCCCTTTCATGAAAGATAACGATAATGAGGTAATTCAATAAATCAAAAAACGACTGCGATCACGGCGTTCAACTAGCAGTAGCAGCGTATCCTATTCCGACATTAGCTCCGCAAATTGTAAAACCAAAGTTCATGCAGATCAAAAATTATCAACAGATAATGCAGGATAGTCGTTAAAAGCTTGTACGTAACATTCCAAGATATTGAAAGTCAACATTCTCTCTGATTCTCCAGAATTTTTAGGAGTTTTGCTGACGTAGTTTCCACTGGAAATGGCATAGATCACTAGAATATAGTGGCTCAAAACCCATAAAATGAGAAGAATGATGGCGACAACATCAGTAATGGACGGTTGATCGCTGCATTAGAAATAAGGCATGGTAAAGCCCTGGTCGTAAAGGAAGAGAGATGACGTAGGCAGTGGTTGTGCGAGATTGACATGCTCTTGTCACTGTGTCTTATTCGAAACTAGACGAAAGCATTTTGGTACAAGAAAATTTGCACTGAATTTCCAAGGAGCTTACCTCGCCACTGTCGCTGCGATTAAAACAGATGAGCTTTAATTCTATTTTCCTTTTGGAACATTTTTCTGAGTACATATATAAAAATAAATGGCTATTATTCAAATGTTGATTCTTTGAAATGCGTAGAGATGTACAAAAAGAAAGATAGTGAAAGTAAATGCTAGTATTTCACTACTGAGTGCTCCTTTGAGCTCATCAGAGATGTAGAAGCTACAAATTTCTCTTCTTCATTAACTCGGAGGAAATCCAAACACAGTTTTCGATCTTCTTCGCCTTTGCGTCCATTTTCTGCTATTCCATTCCCGCTCAATCGCGAATTCTCGATTTAGCATTGGCAATAAATCTGTTGACGAGCAAAACTTCCGTGTAGAGATTGCATTTGCTATTTACAGAGATTCGTCATTCCTAAGTCAGAATATCTATCTGTTAGAAGTTTCATTTTTCCCTTCTTCAGTAGGTTAGTTGTAGATGACAAAATTATCAGAATTTTTGCAGCATTTTTTCACAATTCAAAGAGACTCCAAACTTTATTTAAATTTATGTCACGATTCAAATTTTGGATTTTTAACTTCTGTAATTCGGAAATGAGGTAAACGAAAAAGGGCAATTTCGCAGGTTTTATACTAATAGGCTGATAGGCAGGAGTAAATGGTGATTACTAGAGGATTTTTAGGAAGGGGAAAGGGAATGCAACAGAGATTGCTTCCATTGAAGTAGTACGATATTGCCCCCGCCATTCGCAAAAAACTCCAAGCTTCCCAAATTTTTTATAAGCTAGCAGCCTTCGATTCAAGTCTCTCCCTCCCCTCCCCTCTTTCTCAGGAAAGTCTCTTCAAAGCTAGTTATTTTTGCAAGGTTTGTAAAAAAAAATTTGCTCAAATCTATACCACATGTACCCTTTGATTCAACTGGTTTGGCGGTTGGAAGGCGGAGAGGAGGAGCTTCGTGAGCTAATTAAGGCTAGATAATAATCAGAGAGCACGCGTGCGACAGAGACACAAACTGCGTCACGGGCGCGAGCGGCTCAATTAGGTCACAAAGCTCCGCTTTCCAGTCGCCAAGAAAGTTGAATCAAAGATCGTGATCATTTTGGAACTGCTGCCACCCACTTTTGGAGTGAAGGGAGGGGAGGAGGGTTCCCTTGCTCTTGCACTCTCTATGAAGCTTTTTTGAGTGCTTAAGTTCCCCTAGTCTACTGGCTTCTCAAAAACGACTATTACACTCTTTTTATCCTTTTTTCTCTCTCCATGTGACAGGATATCGTATGAGTGCTGCCCCATGTTTACTAATGTAAAAAATTTACAACACGCAAGTATGAAATATAATATATACCATAATGTACTATAAAGTAGCCATGTTCTCAAATTTGTAATACTAAGCATATTTACATTTTCTTTATGTGGCAGAGTAATTCTACCGTTTAACAAACGGAGCCTTTTTCTAACAAGAAAGCACTACTTTTTTGTACTAAAGGATTTATAATGAACAAACAATGGTTTCTATGGTACTACATGGTGTCACTTAGGTCTGATTCTCGTTATGAATGATTTCATTTGATTATTTGGTCATTCATCCATTGTTACCCATGTGTTTGACTTTTCCGCTACGCGGTAATAATCAGAATTTTCTTCAAAGGCTTTTTTCTCCAGGAAGCTTCGAAAATTTATGCTCACGCGGTTGTAATTATACCTTTTTTCAATTGCAACTAGGACAAGGAATTAAGGGAAATGTTTTCCATTGGTTCATGCTGCGTAAAGAACAAAATGGCAATTCGTTTTTGTTATGAAGGAAGAGCGAGGCGCAAAATTGCACTTTTTTTGTGCAATAAAGTTTCTTGTTCTGCTCACCTCACTTCTAATAAGTTGTTACGAAGGTCCTCATTTTCACTCCATCCCACTCCACTTTTTTCCCTTCCGCCTCCTCCTTCGAGCTCTTCCGTGATCTACCTTAATTTTATGATTTTCTGCGGCAACAGCGGTTCTACAGTACCATATGTACCTTCCAAACCAAACATATTATAGAAGACTGGAAGTTTGCGAAAATGTCATATTGTCATGCATAAAAGTTGCAAACTGACCACTATGACAAGCATTTTGTCTGATCTTTTTTGTGCAAATGCACAATATTCAAAAAAATGTGCTAACATCTGGAATGTAACGCTTATCAATCAGCTCTAAAGCCAATTAGCTCAAGATCACATCGTTGCTGACTCAGGTTGAGGATTTTTTTGCTTTGAATAAACCAATTTCTGTTACAGTCATTACTTATCATTGAGCACATCTATCTCCTACTCCAAACTTCGTAGAGATCATTTTTTCTAGAAAATTCAATCTAACACTATTAGCTTTGTCTCAGACATATGCAATGCATTTAGCACTCATTTTGAATACTTCCGTTGCTGAATGAATCATGAATAATATGGACTAGACATTGTTGGAACTTTTATTATAAAAATTTTTATAATCTCATGAATGACTCTATGTATATGTGTAATAATTGTAAGCTTGACTTGGACAGTAGATTCAAATCAAAATATTATTGAACCATCCATTTTGCACGCGATATAGGATCATCCTGCGTGCTAAGCTCCGTTTGCACGATGACTTAAAAAGTGAACTTCATTAGCGGCGCTGCAAAATAATCTCATTTTGAAATCCCGAGAGATATTTACGATTTTCAGCTTTCCTCTTCGCCATTTTTTTGACTATGACGAGGGTTTTTCATCTCTTGCAGCAATTACCATGTCTTTGCGAAAGTTGCAAAGTAGTTTTTTCGGCGCGAACTGAGCAAAAGCGTGAGAAATTTTGAAGCTGCAACTTTCTACGGCAATCATATTAGGCAGAAAAGTGCGTCTTCGAAATTCCTGACGAGATTAAGCCTTGCTCGGCCTCTCAGCTTGAGTTGCATATCGGGTCGAAACATAAGTGCTGTTGTACTTTTTTTCATTTACTTTGAAAATTTCTAGAAAATACACGAGGTAGGAAAAAAAGGCTAATACTGGCAATGTTCCACCTTTGGCGACCTCTTTTACGACAGTATAAGAGCCATTCTGCAGCAGCTTTTCAACTAATTTTTCCCGTTATCTTCCGAATGTTTACTCCTCTTCTTCCTCTTTTTAAGTTCCTTTACGGATTTTCAGGAGCATTATGCCCTGCATGGACAGCTCTTCAAGATTTGAGCTCTCTCCATCAACGTAAGAAAATAGAAAATTTGGAAATTGGAAAATAAAACCTAGTTTTCTCATGCGTGACTGAAATATAAAGCTACAAGCTTCTATGTGATTTATAGAGGATAGAAAAAATTCTCAAGCGTCGTGATAATTTTTTCAACCAAATGTAACAAATGCAAATCATTGTACCTGCCTGAACTGCGGAGAAGCCGTAGCTTCTATTAGATGTCCCCAAACTACCTTAGCACGTCTTTCGCCGCATGTTTGCGTTCGAGGGCGAATGATTTTAGTCTCTTGAATTTTCGTGCACTATTGTTTTGCCTCAGAAAAGCAAAAAAGTGTATTTTTTTCTGTTTAAACAGCTTTCAAAAAGGATATCGAAACAAATCGCACCAATCGATACATGGTAGCTAATTTTTCTTAGCCCGAAAACTTTACAAACAAACTAAAACATTAAGTCTGTTTTCATCGACACTTGCATCCTTCTTTCTCTAACCCGACTCTTTCAGGAAGAAGGAAAGGTTCAGCAAATGCGGATACTTTTAGCTCACAAACTGTGTTGTTCTAGACCCTTTTGAGCTCTGATCTCGAACTCTCAATTACATTTGCCTAAGTCGGCATCTGCGTAAAACGAGTCCTTGATTGCAGAGCATTCCCTTCCGTTAATTACAGGCTCTTCTAAGTATTTCCTGCTGAATAATTGGCTCACTGAGCAAGGCTAGAGACCGGGTTATTCCTTCCAGCTCGCAGAGCAGTTGGCAATTTTCATTAGTGTTTTTCGGCATTAGTTTCATTGAGAATGGTGGGCTTTACTCGCTGAATGCAAAAAATGGTGCTTAGCCTCTAAAGGGGAGCGTTCAATAGGGGTGATTTCTATTGTGGTCATCAACTAAGTTCGCGAACCTTTGGAAAAAATTAAACTAAATGCTTCGGCATACTGGGTGTCTGGATACTACCTACTTGATTTGATGAATTTTGGAGTAAACCTGAGTAAAATTTCTATGAATTTGGTTTTCGCATTTTCAAAGGTCTTCAAACTTCAATGAGCAGCCAATTCGCCTATCTAGCATATATTCTTACTAACTTCAAATACATTTAGACTTAAAACACAACTAGTATGCTATTTGACTTCTGGCTGGCAAAAAACCGCGCTTTTTGACATACACCTCTAAAAAGTACTAAAATTATTGCATTTGGTATCGGAAATATAAAGAGGTTTTGGTTGAGAAAGCAGCAACTAACCAATCAGCAGCAGCCAATCGTGGTGCTGGTGGGCGGTACTCTCAAACCTAATAAGCCAATCGCCATGAGTGCCTCTCAAGTGTGCATTGCATTTGAATATCTTTTAGAAATATAGCTGGGTATCTTTTAATTAAACGAGTGGCGGCTGGAAGGAGACCGCTTGCATTCGCGACGCAGTGTGCGTTTCTCTCGCAATGCGCTCTCTGATCATTTTCTAGCCTCAGTTAGGTCACGAAGCCCCGCCTTCCAGCCGCCAATCCATTTGAATCAGAGAGTTCTCACCCTTCCGTCTCTTTTTATAGAGAAAGAATCTCACTGGCGCTCATGAAACGTTTGATGACAATTTCCTCTACAAGCGAAGAATAAATGGACGTCATCCTCTCAAAATTTCATAGACAAAAAGTCTGAGTTTATTGTTTATGATGTGAGAGCCTCCCAGCAATGCACGTCTTTCAATTGGAACTTCCCAGAAGCCTTGCTATTTGCAGAAATGAAAAGTGCACGAATGATGAGCTTGTACGCCTACGTAAGAATACTCAAACAAGATTGCCTGCACTTGCTCGGCAGTGTCTTCCGCAAAGACTGGAGCAAGTTCTACTACTCTCGAGAGTCGAGTATTCTTCTATTTCAAATTTCCAGAACTCTCTTCGATACTGCGATAGAGAGACCACTATGTAAATGTAACCTTTCTACATCATTCGTAATACTCGTCCCGATGATTCATAGGAGATTTATAGAGACTTCTATTAGGTTGGCTAGAAAGTTCTAGCGTAATTCAAACAAAATTCAATAACTTTTCAATAACTAAACCTAAATTCACAATCTTGTTCTCTAAAAATATTAGAAGGCCTGCGCTCCAAGATGGATGTTTAAGCGCAAGATTTCGTGAGCTAGTCCCCGAGAACAAAGCTCTCAAATATGGGACTTCAAAATTGCAAATTTTGAAGTCCCATATTTGAGAGCTTCGTTCTCGGGGGCTAACTCATGAAATCTTGCGCTTAAACATCCATCATGGAGCGCAGGCCTTCTAATATTTTGAGAGAACAAGATTGTGAATTTAGGTTTAGTCGTTGAAAAGTTATTGAATTTTGTTTGAATTACGCAAGAACTTTCTAGCCAACCTAATATATTATCATCAAAGTAATGAAATGCTTCTTGACCTTATGGTTGGTTTCCTCGCGTTCAGTCATTACAACTACAGCAATTTTATCATTTTATCTCAATGCAGTTTACTCAACCTATTTTACACCTTTCAAATATCTAAATGATAAACTATAGTTTACTGACGCAGGAGATGTTTAGTCATCTCAGCTCAGACATAAAATCAGCTCTGTAATCGTAATAGGAGATTTAGGAAGATGAAACAATATGATAGGCAATCTCGATGAGTAAGGAGCTTATTTAGCATTAGCATGTTGGCCCTAAAACTCGAAATTTCAGTTTCATTGAAATTTCACAAAGCTGTCTGATATGCCTCTACAAAAACGGAAGCTGCCAATTTTTCGAGGTTAGGTAGAGCGGACGGTAAGACACAAAAGCTTGTTGTTCATTAGAGCTGCTTAAGAGGGCTATTTAATAAAGTGATGATAATGATGATAATCAAAGTGATCATAGAGATTTCAGAAAAGCAAATCAGCCTTGTCAGAAATTTTTCTGAGGACATGTGCCCGTAAAAAAAATTTGTGAAGCGCCTCAAAAAAATTCTATAGAGCATTCATTGAACGGAAATCCTGGGACCCCTCTTATTTTAGCACTGTCTTAGCTACATTATCTGTCTTTATCAAAAGTAGTTTCCTCATTCTGGTGCTCTGTCGTACTATGTAGATCGAACATGCAGTTTGGTAGAGTTTTGCTTCAAAATAAACAAAACGCCCTCAGTAACATTATGAATAAAATTTTGTTATTAAGATAATCTTGGCAATATGTCTAAATTTCATCACTTTTAATCTTTTCTTAGTTCTCTGGTACTGTGATTTAGTTTGCGCCATCTTTGATTGGAAAGTACACGCACTGCGTAATGATTCTTGTGACTTAGATAACCTAAGCCTTGATATGTCCTTCTTTTGCTGCTTTCCGCGTCTACTTCTTCTCTACCCTTCCCCTTCAAATTCTTCTGCTGGTTCTTCTGGTCAGAACGATGCGTATAAATTAGTAATTCGTAATTGCACAGGTGTAGGCGGCTAAGAAGCCAATCTAGGCAAGCCGAAGATACCTGCATAGTCTTTGCTTGCGCATTTTCGCTAAGCCAATTTTGCTAACGACCTTAAGCACAGTTTCAACTAAATTTTTGTTTAAGGCTTGCCATGAGCAAGAAAAATATGATCGGAATTTTTGACGGGCAAGATCCGGTGAAAAGAATGTGGAAAATTAAATTACTTTAAAATAACGAAAATGATAAATTACTGATTATTACTTAAATTACTTTAATAACGAAGATGCAAGGGGACCCCCAAAAGGCACCGCCCTCCCCATCCATGCCCGCCTATCCGCGCGCCCAGTCAATCACCGTTCCGGAAAGCCGACCTGTAGGCTCTCCGGAACGGGTAATGTTGGGGTTTTCGCGGATCTTCGATTCCATATTCGGAATCAGAGACATGAGAAGGCTGTCGGAACGATCAAAACATGGAGGTCGAGAATCTGGGTGGACGATGCTTTAAGCGTTACCTCAGATGACACACTTTTGGCCAAGACCAATTCCAAGCCTCAAGACCCTACTTTTTCGGAATGAGCAATCTGGGCCTTTAACCAGGGAAAGAGGTTGAAGTTCAATTTCTCACCTATGAATAAACTCTATGGGCTGCCGCTTATGCAATGCCTTATGCTAGTTCAAATCTTTTAAATAGTTACCCCACAAGAAACGCAATTTTCAAACACTGGCGTGCATGTTTCACAGCCGAATTATTCACACACTTCTCCGAATACATGCAGCTTATCCACTGTCACCTCATAAATATGTTTGCCTTGTGTTTTTTTTGAAAGCCCTTGGAACTCAAGAGATTGGAAGCGAGTATGTGAGAATGATATTGCTCTTTCAACTTATACTACATCTAAATATTCGTATCCTATTCGCTCTCCATGGGTTCATTCATAGTTCTCGCTCACGAGATTGAACTTCCTCGAGGTTGTTTGTCTACAAACTTTTGAATAATGCATTCAGATTATACGACCTCTCCCTTCTTCCTCTAAACAGTCTTCGCAGCCCTGGCTAGGTCGCGATTCAAAACACCCATGAACAGCTATATTGACCACACATCCGTTCATACCATCCCTCAGGGCATTATTAGATTTTTTCGATGTTGATCTTACGTCTGTCAGACGATTTGCTCAGAGGGCAGAAAAAAAGGGAAAATGCTAATTTTGAGGTTCGGTTTAGAAAAGTATAATCAACCAGATCAGAGGTGCAGTGGTGTTTTTCGCATAATTTTCACCTTGAAAGATGCAGGTGCTGTTCAAAATAACATTATATGTCTCTCAATCATAGAAATTTGTTTTTAACAATGCTTTGATACTACTCTACTTAATCTTCAATCTTATCTGAGTTTTTTAAGAACTAGATGCATGCTCTCATTTCGTAGTTGTCCACTGGGAGTTCAAGCATTCCAGTTCACAGTAACTAGTTGAAAAAATTTATTTTTCACTAAGCTTACAGAATTTACAAAATTGAGTTTCCACACCTCCTACTATCACAAGTCGTAATAGCTCAAAAAGCCACTTTTTGAGCATGTCCAAGTCTAATCCAAAATTTGCTCCAATCGACATCAAACTTCACAGAGGACAAAAAAGTGAGAATTATTAATGGTGCATTTACAACGGTATTCTTTCAATTTCTATAATCAACAAACGATTTACAAGTCTACAAGGTGGCATCTATAATAAACAGCAGTAAAGTACATATGACCATCAATCAAAGTCCTTACTTTTTGCGAGGGAGGGGGCGGAGGCGGGTCGAGAGAGAGGGAGGTAATAACTAACTTAAAGTAAGACAGAACTCCCAATAATATAAGTTACTTAATTAAAGGTTCAATTAATGTCCATTATTGCTTAGCTAGCTCCGCATTTCTATTCCTCAGCGGAGCGGGTAGCTTGCGAACTTATGATCTGAAAAGTCTTATTTTTGTAGCGGAGGTTTTCAGGGTTTCATTCCAGAGCGAAAACAGTAACAGATGTCAGAGTACCTTTATAACCTTTTGTACCTTTATATATCTGGGCAACATATTATTAAGCCAAATCATAAGTGGCTGCTAAGTTTTGGACCTATCGAAAACGATTAACCAGCTTGTATGACTTGTATATTTAGTCTTCGTCAGACTATCCACTAATTACTCAAAATACTCCTTAAATGTTCTTCTTTAATTCTAAGTGCTGCACTGGAAGCATTAACTTGAAGTCTTCGATAAAACTCTCCAAAAATCGATGAAGTATAGAATCACAATTTAGACTTTTCACTGCGGTTTTGGCTCCTGATTATTACCATTTATAGTATATACTTAGATTGCGTGGGCTACTATTTCACACATCTTCCTTTAACAAAAAGTAACTCGTTTATAAAAACCCTTCTGAGAAAGTGAGGTTATAAAGTATGTAGGGGAACAAGAAAATCTCATTACGCTGCCTTTATGAGATTTTCTGAGCGACTTCGTTATGCCTTCGGCAAGTAAGCGTCTATATGATAATAGTTCCCAAACAATGTTTCAAAATGAAGTGAAAATTCCAAAAAATGTGTACTTTTGCTATTTTGCAAGCTTGCTCGACTACACAAAGTAAATATCTTTCAAAAGTTTTTAGTTCTATTCATAAACACACTGTAAAATCTTTACTTTAGGTTAGGTCATCCTGTGCGATTGTAATCAGATTGTAATCACTGAGTTTTTTCTGTCTTCACTTTTCTTTACGATTATTTTTTTGTTGTTTCATAATTTGGCAATAACTTCGTCAAAAATCTTTTTTTTCGCTACTACATACATAGCTATAGTTTGAACACGTTTTGTTTTTTTTTTGCTAAACATCTGACTATCTTGCAGAAAATCTGAGAAGATCGTTAATCTCATCAGATTTTTCCATTCAGAAACTTCTGGAGTCATAAATTTACGTATATACAAGTACTTTATGTACTTCTTTTTTTCCAAGGTCCCACCCTCGCAGTATCTTCTCCATAATATTTGACGAAAGATAAGTTCTCGTGAATTTTTCTTTCGAAAAATGAAGCCTTACCTTAAAAACTAAAATAAAATTAAAAGTAGCTGGTGTTGGTATGAGCTTCAGTCAGCAATGCCAGACTCAATATTTTATAGGGTTTCAATGTGTCCATAACTAATTGAGAGCTATTAGATGACTGCCATGTGATTGATTGTCGCAATAAGCACTACTTTATATCGAGATAGGCCTAAGCTTCGAATACAGTTTTCCCCTTTAGGTTCTAGGTTCGTTAATTCCAGGTTGCTAGTATTTTACATTACCATCAAAAGCTCTCTTCATTTACGTAATCGGACAACTGAAGAAGCTGTATCAATAAATATTTGACCTTCCCCCCCTCCTCCCCCCCATGAAGTTGGAAACGGCAACGCTCAAGAAACCTTCCAAGGAATCAAATACCACTAAAGGTGGAATGCCATCTCAAATTTTGATTCTAGAAAAGCATACTTGTGGTGCATGATATTTTAGACAACTGGAATTCACCTAGCTTACAATTTGGTTGAATGAGTTGTAAATAATTTTCTATACAAATGAGTACGAATCTCACCTAAGGAATTACTAGATTCATTGAAATATTTTTTTCTCTTTTCTTTAATTATGAACCTAATTTTGACATATATATCCCCTTCCTTTGGAGGAACTCACCACGTAACTGAAATCTCCAATGACCAACAAAACGGTACTGAAAAGCTCCATGCTATACACGTCCTTTAAACGATTTTCTAGAGAATCCGAAGTCAAGAAAATGATGAAAAAAAATTATTTTAATTAACAACAAATAAACACAAATACTTGTAACTATATCTTCGCTCTAGGCTAATAGGCCAGTTTTGGAAATTTTCTGAGCTAATTTCGGAGAGGAAGATGCAACCCGCTTTTTTTCTTAGTTGGTACTGTTTCTGCGCACCATTTTTTTGGTCGTATCACCTTGTAGCTTATTTCACCCTAAGATTTGACCTCAGTTTCACGAACACACTCCACTTCCTTCTACCTACCGCTGACTTCAACTGCAGGTTCAGCAGCCTTTGTCTTAGGCAACACCTCAGACAATGAAGAGCTCTCATCACAAACGCTTCCAAACAAGCTTGAACGCATTGGGCCGCAACCATCGCGACTAATTCATTCCCTAAGAGTAAACACTGTCTATGAGAGAATTTCTTTTGAGGATGTTCCTATTTGTTGTTTTGCAAATGGTTGCGATGAGCTACATACTTGTTCTCAGAATTTTCTCATTAACGAACCATTGCGCAGCTTATGAGACCAGATGAGCTTGTTCATACTCACATAAGAAATCTCATAAATCGCTAAAAGGGCAGCTCACTGACTAGACAGGCAACAGTCTAGTGAACAAATTAGACTTTCCCGAGAGCTTATTTTGCTGATCATTTCACAAGCAAAACCAGAGGGAATCCCTAGAGCAAGTCTAACTAATCTAGTTCGCTCAAAACACTCGCCTAACGACTGTCAGTAAGGTCTTTTCGTCGAACAATTCATGACTGCAGAGCTCTACTCCCCCACTATCCGAGGTCAAGTCACGTAGAATGCACTGTCTGCTTCCTTAGGAGTACAGCTTGCAAATCAAATTCTTTGTTCTTGAAGGTGATTACTATGATGGCTAGAAGATAATGGCAAACTATCGCGGAGTCACAGAACTTAGGAAATGTCAGATTCATAAAAATGTTTGTAATTTGAGACTTTCACGTCCGGCTTTCAAATATGTCACTTTCTGCTTATCTCACGTGCATTCTTATATTTCAGTTGCCCACCAACAAAATAGGTGACATTTAATCGCTTGAAAAATTTAAGGGTTCAAGCATTGCAGATTCGTTGGGCATTGGGCACATAGTCACACCTATCTGGCGTCTCCATTTCTCCTTATTTTCATATATCGTGCAGGAATTTTGAGATTGGTGGAAACGTTTACTCGCATGACCGTGCGGGAGTCATCCATCTGCTTAAGGAAGCTTTACAAGTCTGAAAAGTTATTGGTTGGATGTAATTATTGCCGACAAAAAGACCTAATCATACTTTGAAACTTCAATAATATTCTTCGAAGTTACCTAAAGGTTGAAATGTTTTTTTTTTCAAAACCGAAGTCTACAAGAGCTACGGAGCTATATTCATACACGTCGCCAATTTTCAAGCTGTTTTTCCGGTAAACCTCTCCAAGACGCAGCGAAACATAGTTGTCGAGAATGGACTTTTCGCGATTTCTGATTTTTCGGTTTGTAATGAATTATTTAGCTTTCAAAATTTGAAAAAATAATGATAGTAGGTTGTCATAGAAGACTTAGAGAATCCGAACGCATAACATTTTGCACCTTACATAATTTCGATTTTAACCATTTCCTGTACGAAATCTTGAAGTAGTTGGATGATCCTATAATAACCTAATTCTGGAAGTGCCAAATGGTGCGCTTTGCAGGAGGTGATTGTTCATTGCGTCCCGCATTTGCTTATAAGAAAAATTTCTTCCATCAGTTATACGGAAGCGGTGTAGACTTCACTACGGCTTCATATATATTAGGTTGAACCGAAAATTCTGCCGCACCATTTTCAAAAAATCATAAATTCTTTCGGTCACGACGATTTTGCGCAATTCAAATTTTATAAAGCGTAAAGCATGTAGTTTCCAAAGCTCCCTAGGGAGTTTCCGACACGCTTAGATGGCAGAGATAAAAATGAAAGAACGCGATCATCCGAAATTCGGAATTTTTAAGCAAGAATTCTAAAAATTCAGAAACTGTGCGATAAAATCCAAAAAAGCCATTATCCTAATTTTTCTTACATTTGATTACTAACTGAGTCAAGTTTGTGCTGATCGAGATCTTTTTTCAGAAGTTATGAATTTTTGAAAAAAAAATGCCAAAAAATCCATTTCTTAAGAATTCTTAGAAAACTGATTTTTCGGCATTATTTTTCAAAAAATCATAACTTTTGAAAGAAGAGCTCAATCAGCACAAACTTGACTCAGATAGCAATCAAATATAAGAAAACTTAGGATGATGGCTGTTCTGGATTTTATCGCACTGTTTCTGAATTTCTAGAATTCTTGCTTTAAAATTCCGAATTTCGGATGATCTCGTTCTTTCATTTTTTTTCTCCGCCACCTGAGCATGTCGGAAACTCCCTAGGGAGCTTTTGGAAACTACATGCTTTACGCTTTCAGACAAAATTTGAATTGCGCAAAATCATTGTGACCGAAAGAAGTTATGATTTTTTGAAAATGGTGCGACAGAACTTTCGGTTTAACCTAATATGTTGATTGTTCACAAATCTTAAAGATTTGACCACTAAAAATAAGACAATCTCGCCGAGGTCTGGGTTTCAACAGTCCGGTAGGGCCAACTAATATTCGAAGGAAAACCTTCTCGTGGCAATCGTGTAGGTCTTACTAATAGTCGTCCAATACATTGGTTAGGTTTCCAACGACTTGAAAAGTCTCACACGCTTTAAGTGTACATTTTTGACTTCTTTCTCCCTATCCCTCTGAAGATACAAATCTGCAAAGCTTCTGTTTACTACGCTATGACACTGCAAAACTTGCTTGTCATGCATACCACGCACGATTTTCCACGCATATGCATCTTTGCTTTTTCGAGTTGTTATTGTCCACAAAGGCGCAGACTTCTAAGACAATCATTAATAACGACAACTTCTTGCTTTGTTGAATCGTCTGACTAAACTTAAGCAAATAATGACGCTTATCCATTACTGCCAGCCGACAAGACATGATACATTACCTTTGCAGGTTTTGTGACAGTTTACGCTTCAAATGTACGCATGACTGCAAAAAACTTCGGAGATCTAGACTACGACACGGTTAATGACAGATTGTTATGAATAGATTATTACGGCGCCTTTTTGAGACGATTTATTTTGGATTGAAATATCAGTTCAGAGGTTTCACATAGAGAAGAAAAATATTATTATGATGCGAGCCAAGGCTAATTCGTGAATTCACGACAGTGACATTTGACTTTTTGCCTGCTAACGACTTGTTGACACTCATGGAGAACAATTTAGATTTCACTAGAAGCTCTTGCAAGCTTCGGCCTTTTTTTTCAAGATCATTTTTTCTCTAACAAAAGGATGAAGAAGTTCAGCGATGTGCAAAGCCTGACAGAAATCTTATTTGAGTAAAAAAACTTGCGTTTTCCTCCTTCTAGCATCCTCAATTTTCGCGCATACTAGATTGAGCCAGACGTAATGGAACTTTTCCCTCTCCATTTCAATCTGTCCGCAAACTGAAGAGAACAATGACAGATCAGTAATCGAAACTGTGTTCAATGCAGATTTAGTTCTTCTTTAGCAATTACTTGCACTTGTAATTGCCGAAAAAATCCCTGAAAGTTTGAACCCATCTTTTTTGTCTTATGTAACTTTAGCTAATCCTCCAAATTTTCAGAGTTTTGAGAAAAATTTGATCACGAAAAAAACAGAGCAAACCTTGTTTATAATATCTTTAGTCTTCCGAAAATAGCTTTTATTAGTATTTTGAAATGACATGACTTTCGAAAAGCCCTTGATTTTCGAAATGTTGCGTAAATCAAAAGAATTAGAAATGTTCGAAGATTGGTTATTATCAAACCTCTGATTTCCGAGTAGTCAACCTTTTATTCCTCCGTAATACCGTGCGTGATAATAAATTGTTGGAGACAATATGCGCAACTAAATTTAAACGGCAAATCCTTTGAGTTTAAAATTGACAGTTATTCTGGAAAGACTTGCTTGGTATAGTTGTTAGAAAAAAGAAGAAAAACTTTGTCGACTACCGTTTAGAGCACTTGTCTGACGATGTTCTATCTGATTTGAGCACGACTTTAAGGAGTGATGTAAAGTTCTCGTTACTTCTAACTCACCCTAGTATATCTACTCTTGTCTGCAAGGGACATAAAAAGGAGCACTTTGCACTTTTGCAATCCATCCACTAGTATGATATGATCACGATTACAAGAATAGACGCATGTAATGACATCATAGTTATTTAGTTCTCGCTGGTACATACACCCATTTTCGGAGGAGTACTGTTACCGATATAATTTTTCCTCTGGCATTTTCTTAACTCACTCAAGCAATGACATATAGACAATTAGATACAATTAGTCTTGCCATTCAGAGTCAGTCTCTTTTTATATAGAACCCGAACATATTTACATCAAGAGTGCATCATGACCTTTAGCAAACATATTTATAAAAGCAACGTTCGCATTTACATCCAAAACGCATCTCTCAGATTTTGATAGCCACGATTGCATGTCGCTTAACACAATCTGAAATCTACTTCATGCCCATAATATTAGGTCATTCCTAAAGTAATTTCGCTTTTTCTAAACGATCGCCATATTTGATGGAACAAAGATTTCTAAGAGATCTTGGGAGCATTCGACACAGCATTTCACCCTCTTTCTAATGGTCATGAAATTGTTGCAACACATCAAATGAGTTTTCAGAAAGTAACCAAAATCTGCGACCTATGGTTTTTGAGGTGGTCAAGTTTCACAATTTTTCTAAACTTTTATATTAACCCTCCGAAGAAGCAAAAGTGACGTATCTATAAAGCAAACCCTACAGGATGCAAAACAATTTTTTTTCTCCTTTCCACAGCTTGCCATACATTTTCAACAGAGTTTTAAATGATGCTACCGATTTCCATACTTGGACAGCTAAATCCTCGTAGAAGGTCAAAGGAAAAGCAGCTCGGGCACTATTCGATGCAGCATTTTCTCCTCTTTCTAATGGATGATTTTTGTTTCCGATTCGTTTGATTTCCGCGGATAAAGTCATCATAACTCATTTTTTAGCGAACCCCAGGCTGTACCCAAAAAACTCGAAATTTGATATTTCAAATCCGTAGACTCTCAATTGCTTTGTAAAATCAGTTCTAACTCATAGTACAATCTTGGTAGTCTCAAATTCCGAAAAATTATGATGTTTGATGCGATTGTGGCTGAGGTGGACCTGCCAAAATCCGATGGTTCTGTTAAAAATCTTTCAAAAAATTACGGCTAGTACGAGAAAGAGAAAAAAGTAGAACTGTATTCTATAAGGTTTACTATATCGAATCGTTAATTGAACTCCTTCTAAGGATTGATATGAAAGTTTTGAAAAGTTGTGAAACTTGACCATCTTAAAAAGTATAGATCGCAGATTTTAGTAATTTTCGAAAGATCATTGAGTATATTGCAACAATTTCATAGTCATTAGAAAGAGGATGAAATGCTGTGTCGAATGCTACCAAGATTTCTTAGAAATGTTTGTCCCGTCAAATGTGGCGCTCCTTTGAAAAAAGCGAAATTACTTTCGGAATGACCTAATATGTCTGCAGGATTCCTCTCAAATCGAACTACAGGCTCCTTTTTTGAGAAGTTTTAAAAATTGAAAATGGAACAAAACAAAACATACTTCATTCCTTTTGGATCTCAATGATTATAAGTCAGAATGTTAGAGTGCTTTTATCAAAGAGATTTATTTTATGTTCTGAAGGCCTGAGTTGCTTGAAATTGATTTTGTACTTCCCAAGCGAATTGACAAAGCAAAAGCATTTTTTATTCTTTGGTAAGTGAATTCTTGTCTAAATAACACGCTATAAGCCAGCAACTACCCGAACAATAGTCAAAAACTCTGAATTCACTCAAGGGATCTATTGAAACTGGGAAAATGAAGAAAGGCACTGAATATAACATTTCAAATCATTGTATGGATAGCGGAGTTCCCAAGTGGTTTACGTGGATTTGAAAATCATGCAGGTAATTTGTTCCTGTTCATAAGTAACCGAGTCAATTAAAAAATTTATTAACAGTCGCATTCTTTATGAAAGACTTTTTCTAAGAGGCTGTTTTGGATGTATACTTCACTCCATAAAGAACTGTTGGCTATAGTTCTGCCCTTCAATTGCTTCAATATTGGATAATTTTTCATTGGTAATCTGTTGCAGACTTCTAAAATCTCTCGTTTTATCACGATGGATTTCTCTTTGAGAGGAAATTTGCAACTGTGACTTGAATTCTACATGCGCTAGGGTGCTATGTACTTGACATAATCTTGGTATTCAGTCATAGTACTTGGCAAGGCTTTAGCTTAAAATGCATTCTGAAAAGGAAACTCAGTGTTGCCCTATCTCCGCAATTTATTTTTTTTATAGAATTTCATCTATGTTAATGATAAACATAGACCACTGCTGTCTTCTTCAAAACGGAAGTTATGCCACTTCTTCCGTCTTTCGTTTTGATTATGCCGGCGTTGAGGAAAAGCTGGCAGCCTGAAGCTATTTGCTGTCTGTCTGCTTCTTCACCTGGTCAAAAAAAAACAAATTTTGATGTTATTTTTTACTGAAAGGAGCAGATGCTTCCTCGTATGTAAGTTGGCAGAGTAAGAACGAACTGAGATTCTGGCGACAGAGAGGAAATATTAAGCTGGCTAAAAATAGTTCGGTCTTTTGCGGGTCCTACTGATGCTCTGCCTAATGGATGTTTATAGAGCATTTCGATGAGGACTGGGAGATAAATTTTGTTCAAATGGAACTCATCTAAAGAAAAACGCAGCATAAAAAGGAAACTTGAAATCAGAGGGCTGAGTTGTTCGAAAACTAGCCATGGGCATGAGTCTTTACTAACAAAAACTCTGAATAGTTGACGTATGATAGTAGAAGCTTTGAGCTATATCTCTACAAAGAATTGGATGAAAAGCAACAATAGAGGTATATATGGAGATTTTCATACCAAAACGAAACTATTTTTCGGCCAATCCAATAGTTGTGCTCAATGACGTCGTGATGTATGGTTAGGATGTAGTCAAATTTTATTTTTTCGTAGTATGCCCACGCTACATACAAATATAAGTTATTCATACATCATCATTTTCAAGATCTCTGGCATTTTGATTCATATTTAACCATCCTCTTGACTCCCAATTATACACTCTTTTACCTGGCTTCCTCCTGGGATTCCACACAAGACCTACACTATCGCATCATCGCAGTGCTCTCTCTACAATTATATTCTCTATTACACCCCCCCCCCCCGCTAACAATTCGCAATTTTTTTACGAGTTTTTTATTGCCTATTCACACGCTAGTTCCTCATTTTTAACAATGTTGTCGCGAAGCTGCGCCTTAGCATTTGTGAGCAGCCTTTTCACTGATTTGAAATGAAGTCCCACGACAGGGGAAAAACAACTCCACATTTCACTTTGTTTGATTCTTTATGTCGGATTGAGTCGTTCCCTTGTGTATCTGATTAAGGATTGAGCGCTATTCGTCAAGATAAGATCGATGAACTTGTTGGTAGAAGTGAAGAATGATTACCAATTTTCGAAAGTTCATTGTACTTACAAGGCAGAGAGCAACTCTTAAAGCTACCTATCCATCTGCCTCATCCCCTCCTCTGGGAGTGGAATAAACTTCCATTCTCTCAAATAATCTCAATTTTCTGGGTCGTTTCATATGGGAATTGAAAACATACATTTTTCAAATAATATTCTATTTTTTGTACACATTTCTTATCGGAACTTTAATCCAGAACCTCAACTAAGAAAGTAATGAAGCGAATAAAGTTTGAATATTCATGAAACACATCTGTGTAGTCAATCCGTGAAGCTAGAACCAGTTGTAATCCAGCAGTTTTTTTTAAGGGTATTATTGCTAAAATAATGGACCGGCCAGGAAAGCGCTCAAACAAAATTTCAAATTCTTAAGGAATTATTCTTTGAATTATTATGATAACAAATGGTATGAATTTTGATAGTACAGTTTCAAACAATGCAAATACGAAGAGGTAAATATTAGGTTGTCCGGAAATTAATGTCCGTTTTGGTTCTCAACCGCAATAATTCATACATTTTCATTCTTGAATAGCTTTCAAAGTACCATTCGATAGAGCAAAGCATCTCTACAAGATGGCTATCTTGTTTTAGAAATAGCTCTGATCCACCATGAGTTTCGAGCCAAAAACTAAAAAGATATAACTGCCCGAAAAATCGAGAAAAATCGTAACTCAGTTCATAGGCATCCTACAAAAATTCTAACTTGCTCTCCTTAGTCAGGTGGTCCAAGCTAAAATTCAAATTTCTCGAAAACCAAAGCTTGTAAAGAGCTGAAAGTCTACGTTTGTACTTCTACAAGTTTGTGGTATGCATCTACTTATGTGGGAACGGCACAGCATCATTTTGGCAAAAGCATAAAAGTTTCGGTTTTCTTGATTTTTAACAAAGGAAAAAATACGGCAACGGCGTACTTAGATGTCTTATATGGATAGGGTTTACGTGAGCAAGTAAGGATTTGTGTAGGACTTTTATGAACTGAGTACGATTCTTCTCGATTTTTTGGGCAGTTGAATCTTTTTAGTTTTTGGCTGGAAACTCAAGGCGGATCATAGCTGTTGCTAAAGCAAGATAGCCACCTTGTAGAGCTTGCTTTGCTCTATCGAATGGTACTTTGAAAGCTATTCAGGAATGAAAATGTATGAATTATTGCGATTGTTCAAAACGGGCATTAATTTCCGGACAATTTAATATATAAAATTTCCTTATATCTTTTCTAACATAGTTTAGATTGTATTTCATATTCAAATTTCATGACCAATTCGAAAAGATTGTGTCCATTGTATACTTTGAAATTACTCCAAGCTTGCCTTGATTACAACGCCCCTCGATAGCGAATTACAAATTTTTTGTAGTATCCTAAAATTACTGCAATAGTGCATGCGATCTTGATACAAGCCGATTGTTAGATTAATTTTGGAACCTATTCTTACATATCAGCTCCTATAAAGGAAAATGAATTTTTATAGCTAAGCTGCCAGCGGTCAGTCTCGCTTTCAAAATTTTAGGGTTATAAGTTCGCATAAAATGCGAGGACCAAAAAAATTGGGTGTTTCGTTGTCCTCAGCCTCCTCCTGAAAAAAAAATGTGTTCATTTGTGGACGCTTGTATTTCACTGCAATATGATAGGGGGCAAATTCATTTCAGTTCAGTTTTTCCAAATTTTTCCAAAGTCAAAATTTTCAGCCAAATTTTTCATGCATGCTTCGAAGAGACCTTGATATCTTTGACTTCTTCAGCCTAGCTGTTGCATGTGTTTATGTGTGAGTAACTGTTCCAGCGTAATGCCTGTAGGCGCTCGCTTATCTGGATAATCATAGTGTTTATGCAGTGGCTTCTAGGAGATTTTCACATCATGCCAGACATTCCTAATTCATAGTTTTCCCTCTGTAAAGATCTGATTCGAATCCTGTTTGAAAATTTGTTTCCTTTACAAAACATGGCCTGATAAGGAGCATTTTTGATATGAACCTAGTTCCAATTTTCTCGACGTGGCAGAAGATCAGTTTCTTACTCGCATTTTTTCTACTTCCTCGCTTCTGTCTAATAGATTTTTGAATAGGGTTTTTTTGCTAAATTCTCTGCTTGATTTGTCTCATTGAATTTTTACACGTGACTGCCTTATTGAAATGACGAAGTATATACGTGTGCATTTGCACAAAAACTTTGCATCACGTGAGGGCGTCTGTTTAGGTTTGCCCGTAATTATGTTTTTCGTGAGTAATAACTCGGAAGTTCTGCAAGTACGGATGTCGCTTGGCGCTACAAGCTTGTTTGTAGGAATATGAAAGAATCTTTCGACGGAAAAGATATCAGTTTTTCAAATTGTAAAGAAAACATCTCACTTTTGCGTTCTTCGCGTTCAAGGGAGATTTTCGCCTACCGGCAACTCCTTCCTCAGGAAAATGGAAAAGCTAGAAGGATACTAAAGTTTGTTTCTGTAACATACACATTGCACTGGAAATTCCACAAAATTTTTCCCTGGGGAGGGGAGACTTTTGAAGAGTGGCATTATATTAAAGTATAGTGTCCTCCAAAAGTTTCTTGGGAAACATTCCTTTCAATGCCAAACTTCTTACGGAGGTAATATAAGCTTATAACGACTCAATTAGTTTGTTCACTTGCAAATTTATTTATTTATTTATTTATCTATTTAATACATTACTATATATAAATATCATAACTTTGGAACTCAAACCTCGTGCAAAAGTCTTGCGACCAATTCTTTGCGCTTCGCAACTCGTAATACCAGTAATATTTACATTTGAAAGTGTTTTGATCTTCGAAAGTTTTCACTCCGAAAATACTACTTTTCTCATAAATTGACAAAAGCAACAATGCAGCTTTACTAAATTTGACGCATGGCAAGAAACGTTTTGATTGAGTACTTTTTCACAGAATGGCGACAGGATTGACATCATTCCCCTCACTAATGGATTTCTTTTTCCAGGGATATTGCAAAATTTATATTTAGGCTCATAATCGGAAGTCAAGTGCAGAAATCATGGGGCAGAAATTTTCATTAAGTATTCGAGGGTTTGGGGTAGCTTCTCTATTTATAACATAGTTAAAAGAGAGAGAGCTAGACATCCCTGTTTACTTTGTCACTCAATTAATATTCAAAATTGCTAGCATCCGTCAAAAATAGCTAGGATGGCTCATTTACGAACGAATGCAAAGTGTTGCAAAATTTTTTCCTGAAATTTATGTAGTTAAAACATCTTCTCTTTGTATATAGATACATATACTAAGTTACATTTACACTACAACCATGTGCATTGCTGGCCAATTTTCTTTTTTATTTCTCTTAGTCATCATCATTTTTTTGCTACTCATCAAATCTACCATAAGAATGCAAATGTATGCATTCTTTCGTCATCTACTCTCTCTCATATTTACAATTCATTCAATTATGTTGAGATTTATTCATTTACTTTCTTATTCTTCGCTCATCCAAGCGACTGAATTTTCTAGACTCCAGACAAACATATTAAAAGCCCTTCACTCTCTCATACATGTCCTGGTTTGGGAAGAAGGTCCTTCTAGACAGACTGACAGACTGCGTTCTTGCGCCGCCTCTTTTCTAAGCTGCTTTTGAGTATATACCCAGTGTGAATAACAATCTCTTCCACCACATCTTTCGAGAACCTCTAATAACACAATTTTCGAAAATGCAAAATTGCTTTTGAATCGGATTTCAGGCGTTATTTTTTTGCTATTAGATGATTTTCATAATTAATTACGTAAATGAATCTGATTTAGCACTCATACAAATCGTAATCTAAAGAGTCAGTCATCTATCCGTTTTGAGAATTTTTTATGACGAGGTGGCGTAAAAATTAAGGTACATCAAGGTTGAGTTTCTTACCCAAACTTTTTAAAGGACTAGTTGAAAATAATAACCTTTGTAAGAAGCCATAAACAATCTCCTAAGCGACAGTATGTATTCAGCCCTAGTAGAAGCCGAAGTCAAGGAAAAGCTGTCTTTTTTCCAAAATTTATGAAATTATTTCTAAATTCGTGTCTCTTCCTCCTTTGATTGTTTGAGTGTTTTGTTCAGCTTTTGATTATTTTTGTGCTTTGTTTTTAGAAATACGCAAATTTTTTTGTGAGACTTACTTTGGCTGCATGAACTTGAATATTTTGGCATGAATGCAAAAATTTGGAGAATGAATTTGCCATCCTTAGGAAGCTTTGAAGTACACAAGGAAGTGCAAAATTACGTTTTTGTGGGCGTAGAAGCTTTGTCATGTAGATGATCTGCTTTAGGATTCCGTAGAAATTCGGTTAATTCATTCATTTAATCGACCACGCATAATGTTCTGTTTGAAATGAACTTTTATCATTTTTTCCTTGATAAATATCCCGCCTCTCACATCCTCCTTCCCCTCTGCTTAAACCGAATGTTACCTTTGAGGGAAAACAATATATTATGTGGTACAAGCTCCCACGTCAATAACAACTCCTAATCGTTCATGATTGCTCAGTACAATCTGTGAGACATTGTTTATCACCGAGTCAGCGCTGATGAAGTTTTTCCTGTATGGATGTTTTCCTGTTTATAATGTTCCAGAAAATTGCTTACAGCTTTTATTTACACTCATGCCATAATGGGATTCAAATTTCTTTGGTCTATAGGAAGGCTTCCGTTTGTATGGAGTATAGAATTCGGGATGTTCTGTAATCCGCTGCTCAAACAACTTTTTTCAACGATAGCAGTGTGAAATCAAATTCTCTACTGAACGCAAGAACTCAAAAACCCATTTTCAAAAGCTCATTGAACTGAAAACTGAAGCTTTAATAACGCAAAAAGCTAGCTCATTAGAGATATAAAAAATGTACAACCCTTATGTGGGATCCCATCCCATCTATCCTTCCCACCCAGTCGTTCCATTAACTTCGGCCACCTTTGCTATAGATGAATAACGTTTATTAGTTTGACATTCTAATGCACCTGCCTATTTAGGTTTTTTAGACAACAAACAATCTCAGTTTCTTATTTTCTCAGCCCGGAAGTGCTGAAAAGTCGCTTATTTTCCTCCTCATTTATCCAGTATGTCAGCGGTATTAGGAATTCGTTCTAGTTTCGGCGTACAATCTGAAAGTATGGTTGATTCATTTCACACCAAATAGTTCGGCTAGATGAGGAAAGCTTCAAAAAGTTTTAAGTGCAAGTCTTTTTCTATGGATAATTTAGTATAAGTATTTCAAAGATTTCCTAGTAGGATATTCATAGAAAGTAACCCGTAAGAAACATTCAGTGCGAAATTCCATACATAGAAAGAACAGGTCATGAATCGAAGACTGGATTAAGATTCGTAAATAGTTCTCCTTTTTTCGCAATTCAAGATTAAAATTTTACTTTTTGAGCTATTTATCACTCTATGTCGCCGTACTGAACCCGTATACAAATACTAAAAAAGGCCATGTTTACCTCTTTTCAGATTGCTTTGAATTTTTAAAGCTTGAGAAAGTCACTAGTTTAGGGTAATCGCTGAGAGATTTATAGACGAATTTGATAGCCTGGAGGTAAATGGTATATTGATTTTAATTAGGGGGGGATAGTTTTATCGTTGAGGATTTGTACTTTAAACTTCATAGTACGTCTGATGTGATTGTATCAATTGATTCACTTGGTTGATAAAATTTTTTCCTTATCGACATAGTCGCTGATGCTTGTATGTTGTAGTAATGTATGTGTACACGTGCATGCTCAACAATAATGAATTATTCTGCGAAAATTAAGACGCGATGTTAGTCATTATTTTGAGAGTCCCATGCTTCACTCAGCATTGATACTTAAGATAGTATTGCAACTCATTTTATTGGTTAGATCTCTGTGGATCCATTTTTGATTTCCTGATTTTCTTTCATTAATTTTTTTATCTCTTCTGACCGCACTTAATGAAATCTCATATATCGTTCTTACCCATAAAACTTTTTCCTTCTGTTTCCTATATTTAGCATTGAAAATCCGCGATTTCTCATTAATCTTCTCAATCCTTTCATTTCTGGTCTTTTGCCGTGCTATTTTGCTTTCCCTAATTTTGCCACATAACCCAGTGCCATTCGCTTTTTTCCAGATAATGGATGCACCTCCTCCAGAAACGTTGGTATTACTTTCACAAATATGTGCAGCTGTTATGGTGACATTATGTTTATTTGGTGTGGTGGGAAATTCGCTATCACTTTATATCTATACAAGACCAGCTTTTCGGAAACGGTAATTTTTTTATTTCAAACTGTTTTACTTGAAAATAATACCAGAAACCAGAATAATGTGTGTCAAGCCATGCTAAAAGGGCAAGAATTTATGGTTTCATAAGATAGATATTGCTTCTTCACTAGTTTGGATATTATTAGTTGCATTATTTGCGCTTAATATTTTTTCTTTTCTCAATCGGTTTGAAAAATACTATTTTATTCTTTTTTTCTTTTACCCACTTATATATGGATTACTATGAAGTGCTTATGTCTAAGCCGATTATTGATTATATTGATTGACGAGTTATTTCAGATCAATTAATATCCTCCTATCAGCTCTGTCAGCATCTGATCTCTTTGTATGTATATTATCAATACCAGTATTTAGTAGCAATCATCTACAGTACTTTCTACCAGGTAAATCCCGCACTTTCTTAATTTTACCGTACTCAATCCATGCACAACAAAATCAATAATCGATCGATTTAGTGTCGGAAAAATCGATAGCAATGATCATGTTCTATGCATATCCAATCACAGTAATGTTTCAATCAATGAGCGTCTGGCTGCTCGTATCGATCACGATCGATCGATATCTGGCAGTTTGCCATCCGTTTCAAGTGATGAGCTATTGTACAAGGTAAGTCCCACTATTACCACTTATAAATTCGTTAATCCCAATGTTGCTGAGGTTTGGCACTTTTGCACCGCTACAGTATGATACCGTAAGCTTGCATGAAGAATAGTCCAGCATGTGATAGCATTGAGCGCGTGATATCAACGATTACTCCCTTCGAAAATTGCATCTGCACGTGTAACTTGCCCCTTTGCGTTACGGTAGGAGTACTGTACACGTGCAAAAAGGCCTAAAGCCAAAAAAACGCTGCAGCGAGGCTTTTGCTATGGCTTCTTTTTTCTTCGTCTTAATGACTATGTTTTGCATGTCATCGGCTTCTTCATGACTAATCTCCGTGTTTATTTACAACACTTGCATAATAGGCTTTGCCTACATCTGCGTCTCAGACTGTGCATCAATGTAATTAGTTGTTTCCACCATGTAGCGCTTGAGAACGCATGATAAAAATCTCTAGCAAGAATATTGTGCAGATCTTTGGGACTGTGGGAAAATAACAATTTGATATTACTCAAGACTCAAAGATTGTGGCAGACTTGGAACGAAAAGCAAAAGCTCACCTTTTCCCACCAATTGTTAAAGGGGTGGTAAGACCATACCATATCAAGTTTATGGACATTTGGAGAAAACGCAAGTCTTGTTGTGTAGATCATGGGTACATAACTTGAGTATAGTCTTCGTTTTCAGTGACTTTCATGTTAGAAAAGCGAGATTATTTCCTTTACCAACTTCCATGAAAACTCGTGTATTTTTCGAGTTCGTTGTAAGTTTTGTGATAAAAATTGGAATTAATATAATCATCGCCCTCTATGAAAAAACTGCAGTATTTTCCGAATTTGCTGATGACTTTTATGAGAAAAAAATGGGTTTATTTCCTAGTTCACCTACTTTTATATCCTAAATTCCTAAATTCCACGATGTGTCTACTATAGGAAAAAACCCAATTAGCTTGATGTTAGACAAGAACAATTACTTCATCCGATAAAAATTGGTCAAACCCCCAATAGTAATTAAAAAATAAATCCTAATTGGAAGAATTCTCGCTAGTTTTATAGAAAAAACTATTCATATTTTCTCCAAAAACTTGCGAGGTTAGAAGGATTGCCATAGTTTCGTATGGAATCATTCGCTTTTTATTGCAAGTCCTAATTCCACGATGTGCCTAATTAGAGCAATTCCAACTGAGCTCCTAATTTGGGTGAAAAGACGGGCTCCGATGTATTAATCTTGAAGAAACCGTCGGTAATCCATAATTTTGTTTGAAATGATTTTTTCGTGATTGTATTATATTATGTGGAAAGGAGATTTTATAAGGATTCGAAAAACCACCGAAAATTCCAAAATTTGGTTTTATAGAAAGGGTTCTCCTTGAATTGCCCCAATGGACTGTCGTCGCAATTGAAACCCTTCAAATCAAAGTAAATCCGAAACACTTGATGATTTTTCGAATCCTTGTAAGATTTCCTTTCCAAACATCAAAATCCGATCGCGACAAAAATTTCTTGAACAAAGTTATGGATTCCCGACGGTTTCTTCAAGATTGTTACGTCGGAGGCCGTCTTCTCCATCCGAATTATGGGCTCAATTGTATCTCAAAAGATAAACCTTGAGGCCTACTCCCTCCCCCCCCCCCCGCCCTTTCCAACTCTAACTATTTTAGATTTTATTGGCTTATCGGTTTATTATGTTGAACTCATAGTTACATGTTGCCATTTCAGATCTCGTGCTCTACTCACAGTGCTTTTGATAGTGATATTCTCCGTGGCGTATAATTTCGTTCGATTTTGGGAGTTCCAGATCATCGAGTCCAATTCAGATGGTACTTATTTACATAAATTTTTATGTGATTCAACTAACAATCAATCAATAATGTCTAAGTTTTGTTCATAAATCTTTTTTAGAATCGCTCGAATCAATCGTCCAACCACTACTACGGGACAGCCCATCTTTTCTCCTTTGGTATCAAAACATTGCCACGTTATTGTCACAATTTGTGCTACCTCTCCTCGTCCTTTGTATTCTGAATTTACAGGTAAGCAATTCAAAGCTTGATTAATTTCATTACTGGTTCTGAAAAAGTCACTAAGATTCTTTGAACGCTGGGAGGAAAATAAGTTGAAGGAAATAAAAAAACTTACGGTCTTCTATGAATCTCTTCCATAGTTTACCGAACACTTACTTTTCTTGGAGAAAATCTCTGCCCCCCCCCCCCACGCCCTTCCTCTTCTCATTATTTTGTCTTATGCAGTATATTCTCTGTTGAATCAGTTTATCAAAAATCTAGAACTAGCGATTATTTGAGATTTCACGATGGTTTTCACTATTTTTTGTGCAATTTTCATAAAATTCAAGCGTTTTTTCTAGTTTTTTTTCCTTCTTCCTAAATAATTCTAGAAATTTGCAGGTGGCACGAACAATACTCATGGCTACCGAACAAAGACGAGAACTGGTCGCCTCCGTTAAACGGGAGCATAACACTGCCAAAATGATGATTTTCGTTGTTATTGGTAGGTTCTTCCTCTACTTTCACACAGCACACATATATGCCGTCATTTTCAGTGTTTCTTGTGTGTTACACATTCTCCTTCATTCTCAATGTTGCCGAAATTCTATTCTCATCGCTGTTTCGACATCCAGTAGGCTATTTGTTGAACGATATAAACAACATACTGATTGTGGTCAACACATCATCGCCTTTTGTCTTCTACGTGAAATATTCGACGAGGTGAGCCACAGACTATAAACTATGCCTCGATCATTTTAATCAATTATTGATTTTCCAGGTACCGTAACCACCTGCGCACACTGTACGGTATACGGTGGTTTGCAGCAAAAATGAAGTTTCAACAAAGTAAACGACGGAGTGCGGAACGATTGATGAATGGCACAGATACAAAGACTTTTGCTAGCTACACTAGCATAGGTAATATTTAACTGAATATTGAACTCTTATTTATTGATTTTTGTAGACTTAAGGGTTTTATGTCACTATTCAGGGAATGGATTCATGACCAAACTGAAAATTGATAAGGACAAACCGCTGCGACCACAAAGATCACCGTTGTAGCAAAGAAGCCTCGAATTCTTTCCGTTTTTGCCGTCTTCTTAGTGCTTGACGAGCCTTATATTGAGCTAATGCCTAGTTTGACATTGTTTTATCGATGTATTTTACGGGTTTGTATATCTGCGGGATTGCCACTAATCTCCATTTTGTTTTTCTTGTCGTCATTCTTGCATTACCTTGCGCCAAGGAATGTGATAAAGATTTCTATAACTTTGTGTGTTTGTGATAGCCTACTGGAACAGATCATTGGGTGTGATTCGGCGGTCGTAAGTTCAAAGCAGACTTTCGGTCCAGTAGCGTAGTAAAGGCAGTGTCCAGGCAAATCTGAGCATTTTTTGCTTGGAAATTGATGAGAAGGTTCTAGCTAAGGCACTGCCCAAACCGCAGCGCAAATTGTTTATACAAGGCTGAGAAATCTGCCCCAAACAGTGCGCGGCTGCGCGTGACCGTAACACTTAAGATGGGTCCCAGCGCGAACGTAGTGTTGAAGTGAGCAAAGTCGTTTTCGGTTACGGTCACGGCACACTCGGAGTTTTCGGGGATGGATTTCTCAGCCGTGAATGAACAATTTGCTCTGCCCCTTGGGTGCCTTAGTTGGGACCCCCTCATCAATTTCCAGGCAAAAAACCCGATTTGCCTGGACACTGCCTTTAACACGTTTCGGACCGCGAAATCGCGCGCGGCGAAAAAGAGGGTACTTTCAGCCGTTAGCCAACAAAGGGACCTTAATTCGTAGATTGTGTGCTACATCAGTAATCAGCATGTCAGATAAGATCCATACCCAGAGTTCTGAGTGAATTCGAAGTGTTTGAATTTTGTCGTCTTAGAAGGAGTTCTGTGCTTTCTTAAAAGATAGGAACAAGGGCCCAGTTTCAAATAGTATTTAAAATTAACTATGTTGTACACAGTACACATCATTATCGAAACTACTTTTTTCTCTTTGAAATCGGAGCAAAGAAAAGCTGCGGCGAAGCAAGCGTCGTTCGCGTTGCTGCACTTTGTTGCAACTGTTGTTCAATTTGTCCTCATATCTCCTGAACAAATATCGATGGCACAGCTCTACAGACCCTTTCGAGAAGTAGGAGCTTAGGCCTTTGACTTGATAACCTTGGACAAAAAGAAAACCTCCTGTAAACGTTGAAAAGATCCTTCAAAGGTGCGTGCTGCACCATGTGCAGCACCGGTCCGAAACGTGTTAAGAAGCCAATAGGTTGGAAAGGGTACGGTAGAATGTAAGTCGAATCTCTTGCCAGAATAAAACATATGAGCTTGTACTTGGAAGTGGAATTCGCCCGTGGTGCCAGTCTTTACGCACAGTGCGCATTTACTTTATAAGCAAACGCGCTTACACCCATAAATTACCGAAACAGGACTCAGCGGAAGTAGCGCTTTCACACGCTAGATGTCGTTTTTCGAGGGGAAAGCAATGGGGAACTTGTGGTTTTCACTCCGAAACCTGGGCACAACTCTAACTCTTAACAAGTCCGAACTTGAAGGTCTGACGTAATTTTACCAGTTATAGGTAAATTGACACGTACAAACACGGCTAGCGCATAGACCTGTTTGCACACGATTTCATGTGTCAACATACAATCTTTATGCACTAAAATAAAAACAATTTGTTTGTTTCAATGAATAAGCAACATTGAACCACCAAATTTTTTGTGTGTACATCCACGGCGATGATCGAAAGAAATGTATGAGAAATTATGAAAACATTATGTGAAGAATAGGATTTTTAAGTGTTTTTCGATTTTAGGTTGTCCCGCGCAACTTGGAAGCACCCTGAGGTTGCGCGAGATCACACAAAGTCAGAATAAATTCTCCCCCTTCCTCACACAAATCCAAATTTTTTTACATACATCTATTCTTCAGATCAAAATCTGCTTACCTATTAGTGCTCATCTTAACCCAATTTCGCCCCCTATGCTTTGTTACGGTTCTTGATGAGATATAAACAGGGCTCGGCACAGGTGGCTTGTAAGCAAGCTGGGTATCGTTTTTGGGGCAAAAAGCAAAGGGGGTTTCGTTTTTGTGACCGAAGAGACACGCAAAATTGGCGATTTGGCGACGTTTTTTTAGTCGACGTTTCGTTTTTTGGGGGATTCTGGGGAAATTTGGATGAGGGTCGAAGGGGACTTCGTAAAAATTCCCAAAAGTCAAGGGGGACTTCGTTTTTTCCATTTTCATCTAGCCACCTCGCGCCGAGTCCTGGTTATAAATAGCCTTGAATTTCGCTTATTTATCTTTGACTTGATCTTGCCTTTTCTTCACTTTGATTTTTGTTCGTTGCAGATTATTGGAAGAGCTTCTACAAACGCTACAGAAGGGATCACGTAATTTTCTGCAATGTCAAGGGGGACTTCGTTTCCGAAATTCTCTCATATCACCTCGTGCGGGGCCCTGTGCCGCCGTAGTGTAACGTAGTGTACTTACCTATAGTCGTTAAAATTGCATTATTGTTTGAGCCTAAATACATACAAAGCTTAATGACCATTTTCATAATAATGAGAACTACAAGTAATCACAGTGCAGTCATTGCGATCGTGCAAGGTTTTAACGGTGGTTTTATTGTTGAGTGGTGACATATGAATTTTTGAATTTCCGGTAGATCTATGGAGTTAGGAAAGAGTGTAACTGGGTAACTCATCCTCAATAATAAGGCTTGTAATCCATCTAAGTGAATGTTCAATGACTATTCCAGTGTCAAACCTTGATAAATGAATCATTTAAGATATTTCGCTAATTTTCTTACTCAGCTATGCTTGTGTGGTAGAACGAGATATTCTTAAGAAACATAATTGTATGCACTGCAATTGTGATATTGAGCACAAATCCTGCACTGGAGGTGTGGCACTTCATTTCTGTTTTTTCAGTGCAAGTGCAGGCCAAAAAAAGTGAGTGAAACGCATAAATTTACCTAAGGGCCGCATGCACTAACCTCCCCGCTGGGGAGAGGATCGCAGCTCAAAAAAAGCTTTATATTTCAAAACTCCAGTTACCTGGATTTCACGCTGTGTACCTATCCGTAAGTATTCCTGCTACCCTTCACTACGAACATGTTGAACAGAAGCGAGAAGCTGTACAAACCGCATTTTCCAGCTTTTGTATGATCCCTGATGATCCCCGGCGCTTTTCTTTAAAGTCATTTTTCTTTCTCCGAAGCTAACGAAAAACCTCCAAAGTTGTGCAGATTGTCTAACCCACAGTGCTAAGCATGTTGCTGATAAGAACAAATGATGTTTTAAAGTCATGAAATTTTTGATGATCCACAGGTCGAAATTTGAGGTTTACCGAAAAAATCGATTTTTCAAAAATTCATTTGTTTTCATCAGCAACATGCTTAGCACTGTTGTGTTAGATTTTTAGTACAACTTTGGAAGGTGTTCGTTAATTTCGAAGAAAGAAGAATGACTTTGAAGAATAGATGTTCGTCCCCCAGGGATCATCAGGGGATCCTACAAAAAGCTGGGAAATGCGGCTTGTACAGCTTCTCGCTTCTGCTCAATATTTTCATAGTGAAGGATGGTGGGAGTACTCACGGATAGGCAGACAGCGTGAAATCCAGATATCCGGAGCTTCAGGATATGAAGCTTTCTTCTGAAGCTGCGATCCCCTCCCCGCGGGGATATTAGTGCATGCGGCCCTAAATCTTCATCTACATTATAGTGACTTGAAGCACAGCAGATTGTCTAATTAAAAAAACATCTTTTTGCAGTAGTAAGCTATTTTCGATAACGTGCTTGAATAGGGCATGCTACAATTCTTTTTCAAATATTGTACAAAGCATTTGTAGCTAGTGAATTTGAAAAAGCACTTGTAGCTAGTGAATTTCCAAACTGAGGATGCTTTGCTGCAATGCCCCTTCTATGTAAGCTAGTAGAAACATTTTATTTCAACCTTCAACTGAGAAAAACTCCATTGAGTTCTGTCACGAATAAGTCGGCTCGGAAGTTGTTATCGTTGCTATGCTGGAAATGTTCATCAGACATATTTTTTATCATTCAAAATCTAAGCCGAGTCAACTCAAAAATGGCTCGTTTCTGTCTTTTTGTAAGACCTACATGGTTTCTTTTTTGGATAACTATTATTTTCGAAAATGAAAATAAAACGAAACCCGAGAAAAAGACTTGCACAGAAATTTTGAGACAAATTTTATTTACGCACTTTTTCTCTCAAGCGCTCATAAATGAAACTTCGCTCATATAATATTTTTCCGTCCAGTGACCCGCGCTTGAGTGGCTCAGATCTCTAGCTAGAAGTTCATCAAAATCCTCCGATCGGGTTTTATTAGCTAATAAGTGGACATCGTAGCGTGTAATCAACTTGCATTCACAAGCCTCGGGGCCATATTCGGCTGGTCTGTGCTAGCCAATGTGTGTTTAATCCTCTGCACTGCTGCCAAACGCAGACGCCCCTTGCTTGTCCTGTTTTGGATTTTGATACCGTTTGCCTAGGAAAAATATTAGGGAATGTCTTCTACAATGAGCAACGGATTTGCACCTGAAATCAGCGAAAATAGCGGCGTAGACACCTTCATAGACGCTTCGAATGGATTCATTAGTTCTGCGGTAAGTTGTCAAACTATTCATTTTCATATATGTATGGTACACATACTAAAATTGAATTTACATTCTAAACTCTAGAGCAAAATGCAAAAAGTCTTAAAATAATTTGTGAACATGTTGCTTTTACTGTGATTATTCTAGTGTACCGAGTGCAAGATAAGGGCAAAATAACTCAAGTTGGAAAATAAATTTCTACTGTCTAGAACTTCAGTTTGAACAAAATTTGCATCATTTATACACTCAAATGAACAGCAGAATTTTTTTCAGCTCGATTCTCCTGCTCAAGACAGCTCCACCGCTGGTACATTCCTCTTCTATCCTGACATTGATGAATTTGACGAAACTGATGAGGACAATGAGCTCAAGCCGCCTCCAGTATCGGTATGTTACGGGACGTCAAAATTTTTTAAATGAAGACGAATCGTTGATGAGCTTTCGGAGGTAAATGGTAACATTAGATATCAATAATAAGTGAGATCTCACAGATTCGGATGAAGGATTGTGTAAAAAGTAGGATTTTACTTTCTCGGATTAGTCTTCTTTGATTTACAACATGCGAACATCGTTTCTATGAGAAGAAGAATTTTAGTTTCCTTTCCCAACGGAAGGTTCAAATCGCTCGACTTTCTGTGTGAAAATATAAGGTCATAGAAAGGGGCCTTAGGTCATTTCAAAAGTTCGTTCGCCAGTTTTTCAAAAAATCATAACTTCTTTCCTTCTTGGTAGAATTTCTCGATTTAATAATTGTTTGAAAGAGGAAACCTTTCTCTTTACAATAGTGTCTTTGCCGTGAAATGGCGTGAGAAAATTCGAGAGTTAGAAGCAATTGAATAAATTTACTCAATATCGACATTTTTCAAGCCGGATCACGAAAAATTCTGGAAGTATTTCTATTTGATAGAGAAAATTTTGCACATTACAGTGGTACTTTTCCCACGAATTAGAACGAAAAAGATTGAAAGTTATAAGCAAATAGAGGATATTACTTCAGTTTTGCAATTTTTGAGCATGCCCAAAAAGCCCCAAAAACGTACAAAAAAGGCGGAATAGCCAAAAAACAGGGGTTTTGTGACCTTCTCTTTCTAGCTAAGGGATTTTTGTGCTAAGGGAGAGCAATTTTGATCTTCATGGAAACGTATAGGAAATTCCTAGAAAATCATTACTTTTCATAAGAACAGTCGTTCAACAAGGAGTTTGCCTAGCTAGAAAGATGAGAATATAAAACATATGTTTGTGTTTGTTTCAGTATTTTTTGTAACGTTTCAAAATTTTTGATGAGCTTTTTTGAAATTATCAAATTTGAGTGGCCTTCTCTTTGCATTTTTAACTCTTTGACTTGTGCTTGGTAGAACGAATTTAAGCCATTATCAGAAAATACATGATCTCTACATTCTAGAAAAAATTATCCCAGGCAAATCCAGGCAAATAGCAGAGAGTTACGATTTTTTGAAGAACAATGCGAACGAACTTTTGAAATGACCTAATAGTTTGATTTGTCCTAGTTTTCTCAGAATCATCACTTTGTAGCATCGAAATTTTACACTATCAACTATACGAGCATTCCTTTAGAAGTAGTACTAACCAGTTAGAATAGACACGATTCGTAATTTGCATAATCAAAAATGCTATGATCATGAGAGTCTTTTAGTTAATCTCTTATACCAATTCATAGCACTTACAGTTACAATCCTGGCTCAAAGAGAACAATTTTACCTATCGCAGCACACAGTCTCTAATAGTTTACGTTTGGGCAGAAACCTATGGTATCTTTCACTGCTGATTATAGGTTACAAATTTTTATATTATAAAAAAGCTCGCTACTTCCTTATATCTGAGATCAAGTGTTATAAACTGTGCAAACTCAGCTACATCTTGCCGACAAGACAGTTTTTTCAGATGCTAAAAAAGCTCCAAATTCTAACACTCTGTACTTTCCTTGCAGCCCCAAACTCCAAGCAAGTTCCCTTTGCTATTGACACACTTCCTTTTCCAGTGTGTTTTTTCCCTTATGCGCAAAGTGCATGCGTTGATTTGAGCATCTGCAAAGCGAGCAGTTCCTCGCATAGATCCAAACTTAGACAGCCACCAGAGCGAAAACTCGATTATCGGCTAGTAATCGCGGAATCTAAGTAGTAGTAATGCGATTCGTACTCTACTCATCTCGAAGTGTACTCGTAAAGGAGAGCGGGTTCACTATGAATGAGAGGGGAAGGGGGAGATGAAGCGAATTGGTGGATTTTCGTGTAAAGTCTGAGAGGACTTAGGGACGACTAATACAGAAGAGTTATAACTGACTTTAGAAAGGTCTGTGTTGAATTTGTAACTCACGACACAAATGGCCCGCCTAAAACAGCTGAATCATAAAGCAGACTAAAATAAAAATAAACCTCAATCTTGTTGATAAAAAAGGCAATTTCAATAGGATAACAATAATATTAATATTCGGTAGGCGCACAGAATCGTAAATCTGCACTTGAGTAATTGGATTTTTGCAAATTCACTCTAAGGTCACAGAAATGATGAATTGTTCATTTGATCGTTTGCTCAGTTACATCTTTTACTGCGTTTTAGCAATACTGGCGTAAAGATGAGTTTGAAGAATTTGCTTCTAGATCAGCAGAAAGGGATAAATCCCAGTGTTCGACGCTGTAGGAGAGTATTTTGATCAAAATTATGCACGTTTTTCTTCTCAAAAATCTTATCCTGCAGTGAAGGATGCAAATGTGGTGTACCCTCAAATCTTGCATCAAGTTGAAAAAGAAGCTTTTGTAGCAGTTAAACGAGACGGTCTTGATGTGGCAAGGACAAGTGGGAGCTTAAGCAGAAAAGACTCAAATGAAATAATTAGAGATGGTCAGTTTTTCAATAAAAATCACATAATAGTGCAGATTTTGCGCTAGTTTGATTAAAGGCTAGCGCTCTACACTTTTTGAGAGACTCGGATACTATTTTTTTTCAATTTTGAAATATGCCACCACTTCGGTGACAAAGCTTCTGAATAACATACAGCATGGCAAACCATGCTGCAAGTCAGGACCACTAGGTGAATTACCAAATGGTCCCGAATCGTTTTTGGTGACCAATAAACGCACCTATTGAAAGTAAACGAAGTTTCTGAGGCACTAATGAATTAAAATTTCATTTATGAGCTTTCAAAAGCACATTTTATAGCTTTGAGAGGGCAAGTCATGGTCTCGTGGAGTCGAAGCAAACGGCGATATTCTTCTAGGCATATAAGATTCGGGCTTTGGTTTCACTATAATGGCTCATTTATTATTCCAATGCATCAATTTTTGCCGAAGTCATCAAGTCGCCTTCTGTATAGCACTGAAAAGAATGAGCTGGATTTCCTACGCTAAAATCTTCCTTGACTCAGTTTGGAAAGATATGTTTAGGAATTCAACTATAGTCGCAGCCATTGCGTGATGCGTTCAGTATGTGCTCCCATACCAAGACTTACGAAAAGGTCGAAAAGATTTAAAATAGCCTCGATTCTCTGCTTTCCTTAATTTTCAACTCTGGGCAATTCGGCAGAAAAAACTCACTTGACAGTGTTTTTTTTTTAGACAAAGTTGCTAGTGTGCGAAGAAAGGCTGCAGTCTAGCTGCCAACCTATAGCTAACCTGCACTCTACTCTTTTTCCCATTTTCTCAGCTTTAGGCTTGAGCCTCCTTTTCGCTTCAATAAATTGGTTTACACTTCTCCTCTGACAACGTAACTCTACTGAATCTATCCAAATTTTGATCGACATCGATCATCATCCATATTTGATCATCATGGATTTCCTGGAGGGATGCCCTATTTCAACTCACTAACATAAAAAATCTTTTGTTTTGTTGTGACAGTATTATCATGGTGTTCGTATGCTGCAACTTCCCAATGACTTTCCAAGTAGGCACTACAGAAACTTTCACCCTTCTGCGACAAGTCAAGAAATTCCGTGGCAGTTTTCTTTTCGGAGTGATTGGGCTAAAAGCAGCAGGCGTTTTTATAGCATTTCTACCGTTTTTGTCCCATTCTTGCAAGCAGTATGGAGTTGACGAGCTAAAACAAAAGATTTTCACTTCCAACTCAAGCCCAGCCTCAGCGAGCGAAATGCTTGAAAAAAATATGTGCTCCCTGGGCAACTCAAGATTTCAAAATGCAAGTTCAAAAGCACTAATTGAGCTTTCCTGCTGGTTTCATGTATTTTATTATTAATGCACGTCTGTCGCCATTGTCGCTAAGTGAACTTTCGCTAGTTATTAATCTATAATAGTTCTTCTGCAATTCTATTTCCTTCCTTTTCAAAGAGATTTGGAAATGGTGAAATGATGGATGCTAGTCTTTCACATGGTGTAAATTTTTGAGGAGCATATATAAATTTTTGGAAAAATCAGTGATACTTTGATTGTGAACGGAGTATTATTTGTTGAAGAAACAAGCTTTTTAAACTTATTTAAAATAAATGCAACTCATTTGAAAACTATAAGACTCTATTCAATTTTTATGGTAAAAAAACTTTTAAACTCGTTATTCTTGTTTTTAGTGCAATAATTGAAAATACTACAGTATCAAAATTTACAAGGTGTACAAATTTCGCTTGCATCTATCTCTATGTAAAAGATTTGCTTATAAACTAGAACATCAAATTACACAACTCCATCTAAAATCATGAATTCTGGAAGGCTAAAAATTATTCTATCCAAAAAATAAGAACAATTTGGTGGAGAAAGAATACTACAATAGTATTGGATATTTCCAAGAACAAAATTAGTTCTGGAAGATTCGAGTATTTCCCGTTTCAGCAACAATTTTTCTCACAAGCTACGGGTCCACGTGAGTAGGCAGTCTCCACAGAAGTGCATGGGATGTTTCGGTAGTATGGTAAAAGTTCTGACGTGTCAAGAATCAGTCGATAACATCAAGGTTTTCAACCTTAACACGTTGACGACCGAGCCATTTTTGACCACCTTTAAATGGACTGATGATCTACGGTTGCGGTTTGGACTGTTTAACAGCTACCGCAATGCCGTGTGTTCTATATGACAACCAGGCCACCAGTGTTATTACTGCATAGAAGTTACCTGAGAAATTTTCGTTTACACATGATAAATTGATGCACGAAAGTGCTACAAGGTGGTTAGGGCGTGCATACGCGCGGATACACACGGTCGTCAACGTGTTAAAGGCCGGGCATACTTCACGCGATTTTAGTCGCGACGCGATTTGGCAATTTGCCAGAAGTCTCCAGATCCAATACTAGCGAACTGCACATGCATAGTGTGTACAACTTGCGTGGATTGATAAAATGCCCTATCTTCCGTTCATTCAGAAACCCTTACAGTAAGTTATGGACAGTTGGAATGTTGCCAAGTCGCGTCGCGACTGAAGTCGCGTGAAGTATGCCGGTCCTTTAGAAATCGCTGCTCAACAAGAGAGAATCTCCAAAGCAATTGAAAGCTCTTCAAGAGCTCTTTTTATCGATGTTCAAATAGTTTACAATGCATGGACTAAATGTCGAAAAGACCTGTCATTGGTGACAAGGGGAAGATCTAAACAAAATCGTACAGTGAGACCTGGCCAACAAAATAACATCATAGAAAAAGCTCAAAGGGCTTTGAGTAATCTGCAAGCTTTTTTTGAAATCCCGTACACAACTTTTGCAATTTTAAAACTCAGCTTTTGATGTGAAGGCAAAGTTTCTAATAGTATCTAATTCCATAGGGCACTGTTCACGCCTTGCATAACACTGATCATTTGAAAGAGCTCTTAGAGAGCCAGAACATCACACAGCAATTCCTAGCTCTTTGACTGTGGATATTAAACTTCCAAGTCCAAAATCTTTGATAACCGAACTCAATCGGTAAAAAAAACTTTTGTGTCATTCACTCTCACCTCCGAGTTACTATTCTGCAGCTATTTGTAACTTTGCGCAATGCACAACATGCGCGCTACTTGACAAATTCGTGAGGTTGAAAACCTTCCCATTTTCAACTTCTCCTTCTTTTCTTGCCTTTTCTGGTTTGATGATTGGATATGTGTTGTTTAATAGTACACGATTTTACAGTTTATTAAGCTATAAAAAGTTGCACTGAGAAGTTACTTATAAAGGTGCCGTCGACCGCCGCGCATCATGTGCGGGCTCACATATTGAGTCCTGAATAATTCGACAATAAGCGAACTAGGAAGTTCCATGCTATGGAAATTTACCATTTGCTTGCTTGTGATGTTTTATTTATGAATTCGCCAGTAAACAGGAACACGGTAACTTGCATTTCCCTTAAAAAGTAGATCATGCTCCATTGTATCTTTGTTGAAAGCCAAGGCGTTTGTAGCTTTTCTTCAGTCTTGTCATTGATCTCAGTGTGATGGTTAGTTTAACGTCCCACCTTCCTAGTTGTACCTCATAAAATTAATTTTTCTCATAAAATGGAGCATGACCTACTTTATAAGGAATACGCAAGATATCATGTTTCTGCTTACTGACGAATACATAAATGAGCACATACATCACATCTATACTTGGATTTTTCTTTTCTCAGCTGTTGGATCCAGAAATTCATCAGTTTGTCAGGCTCACTCATCTGTTGTTTTATTTTACTAGCCGAATACTGAATGGGTGTGGCGCGAATGCGCAATTACGGACGCAGTCACTGATGAAAAGTCAGCTGGCGTCTATACCTCTTTGGAACGCAAATGGCTGATTAGAGTAACATCCTAGCTAGAGTAATATCCAGCTGTTCCACTGCCGGAAAAAAAGAAGATCCGCTTTGCACCCATGGTGTGTCAAAGCTTGATCTTCGTTGCAATAGCGACTATCTTGAGGTAAACTCATTGCAAAAGTTTTCTCTTGATCTAGAATCAGAAATCATCTCAATTTTTGTCAGCAGTTCAGAGCTGCTTTTGGTACAAGTAGATAGCAGCATGCGCGTTTTTATTTGGACAAATGTTGACTGCTCCGTAAAGAATGTTGACTGCCCCGTGAAAGACCTTGGTCCAAGAAGGTAGGTAATTAAAAATACTTGCAATAGAAGACGTTTCTCGCGGTGTTCATATTCACGGACTTTGCATTCTTTTTGATGCTTGGACACAAACGAAAAATGATTGTTGTGAAGCTCGTCTACATTCAAAAGAAAAGGCAACTTAACTTCGAATATTCATGGGTAAACTCATTACGTTACCACTTTGAAACATTAGAGTGAATCAAACTTCGTGAAAATAAAAGCAGAAATTTTTCCAAATCACAAAGCTGATGAAAGTCCTCTTTTGTAAAACGGAAGCTAAAAAAAATTATAAGCTTTTATAGTCTTACTCGTAATCAAAAATTTTTGGAAAGGCGCAGAATTGTGCAATGGTAGACATCAGTGGCGATCCGAGGTGGGGGCATCCCCCCCCTCCCTCCCCCCTCCCCCGAACACGGGTCGCAAAATTTTTGAAATTTACTTACAGGGGTTTTAAAAATGTGCAAACGCCTTCTTTGTTCTTGTGAATAATCAAAATAATTCTTAGAATTAAACCTTGCAAAAAAAATTTTTTCGGAAGCGTGGCTGTCGCCACGCCCCCTTTTTCTAGGTTTCAGGGGTTGTCCTGCATGCGTGGCTAACGCCATGCACCTTGTTTGGAAAAAAATTTTGCCCCCCCATCCCCCTGAACGGAAATCCTGGGACCCATTGGCAGACATTGATGACTATCTCCGCAGTTCCCGTATTTATCGCTCACCGGCACTGCTTGTGAACCCAATGAATTATAATTCTTGCCCTAATCAAGATGTAACATTGATTGATAAACCTGAGACTTGTTGCTGTTAAGATTTCAAAGCGTGTGTGTGTGGCAACGACTGAGAATCGGCTTTTCTCCAGGGAACTCAAATTCGATGTAGCGAAAGTACTGGCATCATATATAGCCAAGCGCACCGCTCGCGTCATTTTCGGCTCGTGTTCAGCTGTCAATTTGGCAGGATTTCCTTCGTTTTCGCCAAAATTTTGATGTCAGATCTTGCAACCAATTCAGCACCTAGATGTTAGGGATATTTGTAAAATGTTGGATAAAGCTATCTTTTCCCAAAATCTACATACTTGCTCAATAATGCAAGCAACTCCTGTCATTTTTTCGTCTGTATACAATGCTATTTTGCTACCAAACAATACGTTCGTAAAAATCAAACATTTTGAGGAAAGGAAAATTAACCACTAACTCTTTCTCTAGTTCGCTATTCATTGACATTCGTCTCAAAATTGTCCTCTTTTCTTCTCGGCATTGAAACATATGCCGGGGTCAAGTGTGTTGTGTTCGCGAGCAATTTGGCAGCTTACTGCTTAGTATCCATTGCGACAGCTTGTCTTGAGATTTAGCGCCTTATCCTTTTTGACATTGTCCCAACTGGGAGAAATTTGATTCTTAACAACCTGCTCGATGGAGAGTATCAACATATTTAGTTGAACCTCGTGTTGCTTTTCACTTGATCAAGTACTTCTCACTGAAGCACTTCGCATCATCATGCGATTTTGCAGACTTTGCTGATGGCCGCTTTGTTGCTGTAAATTTCTGCTTTTCTATAAGCGTAAAGAGGAAAAAGGAAGACGGTTATGATTATATCTGCTGATTGATTGCTATTGACATTTTCTTCAAACCAAGGATCCAAGAAACAGTGTTGAATTTGAGTTATATACACATAATAGAAATTCCTTGACCTTGTTCACAGTTCTAGTTCAGGGGATATTCAGTCTCTAATCCCTCGCATTGGGCACAAAAATGAGGAAGTTTTTCATCGTTTTTCTTTTCGTACTCATTGCATCTGGAGTGCGCTGTTGCGCGAAAGCTTCTCCGAACACCTGATGATCTTAGAATTTATTGAGTCCTCACAAAATCCTAACAAGAGGCGCGATTTTTATTGCCTGATGGACAGCATATAGCATATTCAGTGTTTCATAAAGTTCTAGAATAACTTGAAATCTTGAAGGAAATATATTATATAATTGCATGAATTGTTCGATCTTATCATCTTGAAATCGATTCCAAACAGAATTGTTGAAGGTCAAAAACCCATGAAAATACAAGTAGTAACGTTTTGTGAACTTTCCTGTTAGTTTTTTTTAGCAAAAGTCGTCAAACTTATCAGATGGTCACTTCAAAAACAAAAAGATAAAAGTAAGCCAGTGGGCAATGTCCGGCACTTTCTGAACACTCCATAGCATGGAATCTGAGTTTTAAGTCGGTGATAGGTCGAAAAAATCGCGCCCCTTAACCGATTCCACATTTTCCACTAGACTGATGTTACTTGCAGTTCTAATTCTATTAATTTGATAGAAAACTCGTGTCAAAAGTCAAAGACAAAAATCGATTTTCTGGCAAAATCTTTTGCCAAATTGCAATCATCCCGCTTTTGGCCCCTTTTCATAGGTCTATCCAATAACATTTTCTGTATCTTGCTGTGAAGTTTGAAGATCTGAGCAAGGAGCAGTTTCCGACAGCGCTAATTACTCTCAAATTATCAATATAGTCCTCCTTCCTTTTTCAAAGGTTTTCTAAATTCTAGAAAAGAAAGTAGATGAGTTATGAAACCGTGCAAAACACCCTCTCCCTTGCGAGCAAAATATTTTTGCAATTTACAAAGGAATTTCACCAGGCTGGCATGAATGAAAAATGATATGTCTCCTAGCGCCAGCTTCCTCATTCGAAAAATATTTTTTGGTCTTTTTACACTTCAGAAAACTATATTTTTGCTTTATTTCCGGAGAGATATCGGCATATTATATTAGTGCTTTTATGCGTTTTCAAAGATAGTAATCTTGAGGAGTTTACTCATCCTTTATTCAATAAACAATGTTTCAGATGATGGACACTCGGCGGAGTCTGACTGGGCTGGCTCAGTTTATGCTGCCAGCCCTGATCGAGTCAGAGAACGTTACAGAAGCTCAACGTCCTGAATACAGACATCGTGCACTATTGGGAAGGGCTCATCAACAGATTCGGAAGGGTGCTGCCGGTTTTAGAGATGTGCGTTGGTTTTTAGAAGTTACTTGCAGGGCTCGGCAAGAGGTGGCTTTCCGAAAATGCGAAAAGAACGAAGTCCCCTTTGATTTAACGAATTTCCCTTTGACCCTAAACTTTGAACGTAAAAATCCTGAAGAAAACGAAATGTTGACTATAATAAAAAAACGTAATCTAAATTGTGTTTTTTGTGCCACAAAAACGATATCAAGTCAGTATCAGTCTTTAAGTCACCTTTGCCGAGCCCTGGTTGCTTATGTCTGCGAAAAATCATCGAGCCTGCTCAAATTTTAAATGTGATTGTAATCTGTGACAGCTTTTGGCCTGGCCCGCCAATTGCTATTTTTCATGGTATTATGTAGACGATTAATGTCTTGCAGTTTCTGCAACATTCATTCTCTATTAATGCAACAAATAGCAAACTGCTACCTAATTTTGCACTGAGCACTGCTCCACCCTTGTTTTGAGACATCATCGTGCCACTCATCGTTAATAGTATCTCGTGTTCGGCCATCCTTGATTGCGGCTGCCTTCGTTCCCTTCAAGCCCCATTGACTCACTGACCTCTTCTCACTACCTCTTCAATTACCACGATGATGTTCCAAGAATTATTCCAAGCTCCGCGATTATGGGTTTGTAGTATTTTGTCGCATTTTCATGTTCTCTTCTCCCAGCGTCCATCCACAAATTCGAAAATGCAAATAAAATAGCATAGGATGCTTAGAACTATGACTAGATCAAATTCAATCAATTTTCTAGCTTACATTGTTAATTTTCTCATTCAGATAGCCGAACGAGCACAAGAAGTGGGTCGAAGACAAGTTGAGCATTTCAAGAAGCAGCCACCATTATGTTTTATATTTATGAACAGAGCCTACCATCGATATGGATTGAAGGTTCGTTTACATTTCCACGCCTTGCATCTCGCTCTTAGGTTTCATAATTTGAGCTTGAGCACGTCTTTTCTGCTTTTTTATGATTCATCAATTGCAATTTTTGTATGCTTGTTATCCAAGTATTTTGATCTTTCCTTTGTTTTCGATTTTCGCTGGAGAACTTTTGTCATTATGAACGTTTACTGTAAAAACCTCTCCTTCTATATGTTTTCAAACAACTCCAAATCACGTTTCTCGCTTGGCACAATGAGCCAGTGTATTCGCACTGTCTCCGAATATATAAAAAAATATGAACATCTTAGCTTTTCTAGCTTATCGGTTTTACTTTTAGAAAAATTTTTGGAAATGAAAAAGAAGAGTATACTAGTCTTGTTTTTATTATTGTTAGCATCGTACTTGTGAGCAATATCTACAACTCGAGACGCCGTTTTTTTTTTACTTCACACATTTGCATTTCTCTCATCAACGAAGAAAAGCTGCCAATCGACCAACAAATAATCCGAAATTTTTTCTTATTTCTCAGGTCCTCATTTGATAGCATTTTTTCTAATTTTTATTGTTAGAAGAATTCGTACAAATGAAGAGTAATGGTCCGATCTACTATTTCTTCTCTAAGATACCAGACCCGGAGACAAAGCGTTCATTAGGATCACGGGTTTTCTGCTTCATATATTCATCATGTGTTTTTGTAAAGGAGGCTCTCAACTACAACAGAAAATACGATTTTTAGTCTTTGCGTTAAGCTGTGAACGAGCTTTTTACAGCACATCGTACTTATACTGGTATTTCTTGCCTACACAGCTTTCGGCGCTTTCATTTTTCTAGTCGCTGAGGGACCGTATCAAAATAGTCTGAAAGAGCGATGGAGTGAGGTTAGTTGGAGTTCTTCCCATTAGTTCGTTTCGTACCCTATTTTATCACTTCAAGCACTCTAAGTAATTTGCTTCCAGCGCATCGCTCAAAATCGCTCACGTCGGGTCCAAGAGCTTATGTCACGGGCTTTCAATAATTCAGAATATTTGGTGTACATTAAAGGAAACACATCTGAGCGGTTACAAAAGCTGTTCAATGAGTAAGTCGACCAGTACCCATGCGTGTATTTCCATTCCTACGCGTTGATATCCACATTTCGCCGAAACGCTTGCCGTTGTCGTTTGATTAATATACTCCCTTGGGAGGAGATAAATTTGGCTATGAGAAAAACCCTTCGAGTAATCTTTCTCGCTAAGGAGGGACCCTCAAAAAGAAAAAGGTTAGTAAATCAGAGTTTTAGCAGAAAAAGAGGGATGAACTCACATTCCCCTGGGCAGTTGGCACTGCATTTGATTGCAAAGCTCCAGCAATTTTCAAAAAGCTGTTTATTGCGGTGACAATTTTCGCTGCTTATGAAAAAATCAGAATTGAATCTATGGAAATTGATTTTGATTACTATGTTCATTATTCGACTTGGAAACAATGTTACACTTAGAGGGAAAGCAGAAAAACTTCAGTTGCTGTTTTGTTTGTATGCAAGTCCATGCGTTTTAAAGCAGTGAAAGAATTTTTTCTTGGCACTCTTCGTTTCAAATTTTGTTGTAGGTGCTTTTGAGGATTCGCACTCGCCTCACTCACTCAAAACTTCTCCATAAATTTTTCCTCAAGTTATGGATTGGATAGCCATCATTCTGAGAGCCCATTTCGCTAATTCTATTACGTTCGCCTCAATTCTAAATTCTAAAAACATTATTTTATGCAAGCTTTTACAAATTGATGTGGTCATTTCTGTACTTTCATATTCTCGATATTTCACTCACTCATGTGTTAGATTGACAAAGAATTTCGGTTAAACCTTTACATTTTTTGGTATTCTAACGAAAGTTTTGGAAAGTATTTCAAAACCCCGTAAAACCCATAAAAATAAAAATTGGTAATCTTTTGGAGTTTCTTGATTTTTTTTTAGAAGCTACAGGCACCAGAGTGCTACTAGGATGGGAAATAAATACATCTTAAAAATCACAGAGGGGAAAAAGACAGAAGGATGGGGGGGGGGGACTGCAGAAAAAAGAAATGTGAATGTGTTCACACAACAGTCGTAGACTTGCTGGCTATGTAATCCGTTTGGTAGATCCTGTCGATTTTGTCGATTATAAAACATTATGAGTTTTTCAAAAAGATTCCGGAAGCTTTTTTTAATAAGAAAGATGATGTAGCAGGAATTACCATCAAATTTGATATTTTATGTACTCCAGTAAATTCAAATTTATTTAGATTGTATAATAGTTTAGCCAGATGATTTACACAAAGCTAGAAACTCAAATTTCAGCGAGTTTGAGTCATATGAACACCAACTGGGAATTCGCTGGAGCGAACAACGAATGGAATGGGATTTTTGGACAGCTCTGCTTTTCGCTGGGACTGTTTGTACAACAATAGGTGAGGCTGAAGTTTCAACACCACAAAAAAAAGGATACGAAGAATATGCAGGATATGGTCATATTTACCCAGTAACAAATGCTGGCAAGATTCTCACTATGATATTTGCCTTATTCGGAATTCCATTAGTTCTTTTGGTTTTGCAAGATATCGGCAAGCTGTTGACTATCACTATGAAATTTCCATGGTTTCAAACAAAGCGCATTACGAGGAGGATACTTAGGTTTGGTAAATGATTGCACAGTTTGTAAATCTCTTGAGAAGTTCTTTTCAGGTGTTGTACGAAGCAATCGCTCCGAGAAATGCAAGAAATCGAAGCTTGTGAACGTAGGGACCTTGAGATTTTTGATTTACCTATTGTTGTTGGAGTATCCTTGATATTCGGCTGGGTAAGTGGGGATGCGGTGCAGGAGGAACCAAAGGCCTGCCGCCTGTTACCGCAGGAGGCAATTAGAAGCGCGAGCACTGTGGAGAAGATATTGGCAGCGATCCAGGAAAACTTGGCAAGGATATCAATTGCAAATAAACCTTTATGACTGTGCTTAGAAATGACTTTGAAAGATATGAACCCCAGGTTTGCAGTCAACATTAAAAGGCGGATTTTTCAGTATAGGCCTACCGTCTATATAAACAACTCTGCATCGCTATTTTAGCTCCATTTTGAGCAAAAAAGGATGAAATGGAAATCTCGAAACCAGCATTACAAACTGAGGCAGGTTTAATGATGCGTAAAAGTTTTTGCTGGAATTTGTGAATTTTTTTCAATAGGATTTCTAAGACTTTATTCGAAGTTCAGTAGCGAAAGCAGAAAATTAGGAGAAACAGTTAACTAAGTTGAATTGTGATAAACTTTTGCTTTGTATACAACCTCGTAGTACAGTGAAAGTAACATCGCCATGGTTTCGTTGTGCAGTCCTAAGAAATTTGACAAAATGCCAAAGAGAACTAAAATGAATCGAAATTATCAGCAAACTGCATATTACATTTTTACGTAAGCCTTCAGTGCTAGGTTTTCGTATGATATTTTGACTGCAGTTTGGTTGTTGACTTCGAACGAAAGCTGCTCCCAGTTCTGAGAAAAAAAAACAAATTTTGGAAAAATTTTGAGTTATCAAAAAGTGAAAATTTAAGTATTTATGATGACGAGTGAGTATAAAAAGCCAATAATTTTTTCCTCTAGTACAATATTAAATTTTGATTCACTGACACTCGAATGCGACTTGCAATGTTGATTCTAAATCTGTGTTTCATATCTTTCAAAGTTATTTCTAAGCACAGTTACAAGGGTTTGTTTGCAATTGATATCCTTGCCAAGTTTTCCTGGATCGCTGCCAAAATCTTCTCCACAGCGCCTGCGCTTCTAATTGTATCCTGCGGTAACAGGCGGCAGGCCTTTGGTTCCTCCTGCACCACCCCCGGAGTGAACCCGGATAATGCCATTGCTCGAAAACTTTAAGGATGTTCCAGGTACTGCTTTGTTCGATGGTGTTATCTGTTTGGGATCAAAAATGGTCTTTATTAGAATCGTTTTATTTCTTCTTCATATCTTTGAGGTAACTATTTCCTTATTGTTATTTTATTATCTTGACATATTCGAGAACTAAGCGGTGATCGGAGACGTCGAGATAACTATCTTGTGAGGAATCTTTTTCATGATTCTGATAGTAGTAATGTTAGTGAATTACAGTAGACTAGATCCACCCGCATGTTGGTTTAACATAAATTTTTGTACGACTTTATCCTGATTTCTTATTATCAAGTAGCAACCTTCAAGAATCCAGTGCAACCATCATCACGGTACAGTATGTTTCGACCCGGAATAGGCGAAACATTACGTGAAGCAGCGCGTCCGCACCACTGGAGGCTTTGCGAACGCACAGCGCTGGCATTTTGTCAAGCAAAGACTAACGAGAACGAAGGGACGCAGACATGGGTTCTTAGCACGATAGATGTACTGTAGCTGCGAAACAGCGCTAACCGTTGCGAGACAGACACTCGCCTCCAGTCCGCCTAAACTGGGTTAGAACTTGCTGTACTCTATGGACACTTCCTCTGCCTGTGTGATCTTGAAACTTTTGAGAATCAAACTACAAATGTGAATTATTGAGTACGAACATGAATCAAGTTAATGGGGTAAACTATTCGATAGAGCAAAGCAAGCTCTACAAGACAACTACCAGATTTTCCCAAGAATTGTGATCTACTGAAAGTTGGGAGCCGAGCTCAAAATTCAGTTACTCCCAAAGTCGGGTGGGTTTCCCCCAATTGTCATCAAAACAGCAGACAACCATCAAATAACAGATATATCATTAATTACATGGATGCAGTTGCTGGGTTCTTATTCTAGCTACAAAAACATAGGTTGAAAACTAAATTGCCGCCTTTCTGGTATTTGTGTTGACAGAGAGATTTTCTTTTGCTAAGGTGAACGATATGCACGATAATTAAGCGTGATTTTATCAAAGTTTTGCAGAATCCAACCATATATTTGAAACTAGCACGGGATTGTCTTCCAGTTCTCGGTGATTATTTTTTTCTCAATTTACAGCTGTGAACACAGCGAATGCATATAATGAATGTTTTGTTAGCGTGTATTACAAGCCGACCATGTAGGCGATTTATACGATCTTCCTGGCCTGAATTCAATTTTGAGGCATTCAATGTTTCTTAAGGTTTGGCCTCTGACTTCAAACTACGACCTACGCTGATATTTGTAATCATGCAAAGCGTAGCGGCTCCGCGATGCAGAGCAGTTCCTCGGAACAGGTGCCGGGGCGCTGTATGCCGCATTTGCCTGTCGCGCCTTATGTAGGCCGCTGCAGGACCACCTCCGGCTTGGAGCGCAGCCAAGAGAAGGGGTGTATATATAGCTGCGCGCGAAAGCAGCCCTCACATTTCGACCTTCGTTTTTATTATCGATTATCTTGTATCATACTTGGCTACGTTCCGGGCAGCTCCCGCAGTCGAGATTTTTTTTTGTTGAGCGGTGGAGCCTTTTGGATCTTGTGGATTGGACGCGCGTAAGCACGAGGAAACCTGGAAGTTGTAGATGAACCTTGTCGCGGCAGTGAAGCTGGTGTACTGAATGCACCGTTCCATGGGACTGGGTCTCTCGCGGCCTACTCTTAGAAGGAACCTTTTGGAATGGATTGAGTTTCCTGACATAGGCATCTTCGGATGCACCGCTCGTCCCGTGTCATTTCCTCCTTTTTCCCTTAAAGTGGGAGCTTAGTAGCTTAGTAATACTTTCTTGTTATTTGTTTCCTGTGTTCGTTTCTTAATGTACTCACTTGCACTACTCGTGTTTTCGTACCGGCTAGTCGTTATTATTGTGACCGCCTGAGCGGACACGACGTAGGGGCCAATCGGTGCCGGACGCGTGACGTCCTGGGATTGGGATTGGTTTGTGAGGGTAGCCGAGCAAAGCTAAGGAATGTTGAGCCCACCGAGCAGCAACACGGAGCACGCTTTGCTCCGAGTTGAGACGGCCAATTTTACACCTCCAATTATGACGCAAAACTTTCCCATTTTGAATTATACATATCGAGTGCGTGGCGTTAGGTACCCAGCCAAAGAGCGGAGACTTCACACTTGCCATTCATTAGTGTACTAGTGAATGTTCATTAGTGCTAGGCCACGTCCCTTACTTGCTTTAGCAGCGGGTATTTTTATGACACACCAATTTCCGGCTGCTAGAATAGCTCACTCTCGCCCGTCCAAGCGCCGGCGCATGGGACCTACAAATCTCGAAATCAATGGAACACCAAAAAAAGATGATTTCTCATGATATAAGCAATCAAATTCGTTACTCTTTCAACTCGTAATAGTCTCTCACTTTATGTTTCATTCCAAGCTAACGATTTTGATGGTTATTACTACTGGGATTTTTTCTTTCACCAGTTTTTTGTACTGACCGCACATATTTGCCAGAGAATGCGAGATAAGGACTAAATCCTTCGGTACAGAATGTTTTTATTGATTAGTTAATCACAGCTAATTGAATTTCCATCAATTACTGGGTCATATTTCCAGCACACATTCGCAAATCTTAACATCTCGAAACGAGTATGGCATTGCTTTTAGAAGTTCTTGGAGTTACATTTCACTCAAAAGCTTGATTTCCGAATTTTGCGAGTTGATTAATTCTTATTATTTTATTGCAAATTAATGTTGTGACGTTGCTTTAAAAATCTTTTTTTGGCAGCCTATTAGGTGTATTGTTAAATACCCTCAGCCAAATTGAGTAATGGGCGTGTTCTAGCGTACACCGCAATTTGACGAGTGTGAAGCTCGCTGGGTACCAACGCCTTTCGATATGTTGAATCAAAAAAATTCAAGCAGTAAATACAACTTCGTTGGATTGACTTCAAAAAAATGTAAAGCTGATTTCCGAATGGTACTTTGCTGCCGAGTCACAAACAAGCAACAACGTTTTCTTCTTAAACTTTCCTTTCGTGGAACATCATCTGTAATTTTGACGTTTTGTTCCAGCACCGTTGGTCTGGGCGATCTAGTGCCATCCTCACCTCGTCTTCTTGTTACGATGTTTGGATTCATTCTTATTGGGCTTTCCTTAGTTTCTATGGTTATCAACCTGTTGCAAACCAAGGTGAGTTTCTCTCACAGATTCTGGAAACATCCTAATGAAATCTTCACCCGAAGGTGATTTAGGGTACTTAAGCATGTGCTCAATAATGACGTTCTTCCAAACAACTTTCAGCCATTCTGGTTTCGTTTTAGATGAAAAAGACGTATGAAGCCGGAAGAGTGACACATGACGGCAGCATCATAGACAATGCCCTAGTGATTTCTTCTTCAACCGAGGTTTGCCTAACTTGGCTGGCAATGATGTGGTGATTCATGTGGGGTCTTGCAGAAACTTAAAAATTCTCCGACTCGTGAAGAACCTCAGTCAATATCGGAACGTAGCCTTAGTAGATCGACTCAGACGAACTTGAGTCTACCGGGAGTGAGGCAGGTGGGTGCACCTTACCAACTAATAAGTGGAACAACAGAAGTAACTCCTCACAATTTACTTCTGCGAGGCTGATTGTACAAAAAACACCACCAGTCACTGCCCATATTTTCAGGTTGTACTTCGTTCCGACGGTGTTCACTGGGTAACTGATGAATTACCACTGAAAAGCCCAGACGAGGTACTTTCTAAAAAAGAATAAATAGTAAATATTTTTCAATAAGAAAAGATTGAATTGCCGTTTGTATATTTACCGTGTTCTAATCATACAAAGATGAATAATCCGTCCCAAATAAAAGTTGTCACTCTCTCTATAATCTTTCAGGTGACCCACCTGCTAGAGCACGAGACTGCTTTGCGAGTCTGCGAACAAATAGGTTAGTATAGCCAATAACTTATCATTACTAGAGTCATAATAATTAACAAATTTTTCGCGAGATTGTATTAGTTTGTCATACATCCAGCAAATCTTTGATGCAATAATTTCAAAGGGAAGATCATGCGACCGTTGCTCAATGCAAAAATCATTGGCCTATGGCTGTAATACAAGCTGACCGAGAGAAACACTCAAACCATGTTTTCAATATTTTGATAGGAAAAATGCCAAAAAGCATCTAAAATCTATTCACTTTTGACTATGTTTTTAGTCCTGTTCAACTTGTAAGAGGAATATTGATTGGTTGTCTGTGATATTCATGACTTCCAAACTTTTATTTGGCCTTATTGTTTCTAAACAACGCTCTGATGTAATATAGTGAAAGTGATGAATGAAAAAGTGTATAGCAGACGTTCATAGTTTCAAACAAGGGTTCAGACTGTCTCTTTCGTAACTCTTGGAGCAAAAACTGTTGACTAGATTGATAAATCCCATCAAATTGATTTATATATGTCGTGATTACTTACTGGCTGATAATTTCCTGTAATACTTGCATTTGTTTAAAGTGGATTTCGTTAAATTTTTCCCTGCTGTATTCGGACTATGCAGTATCAGTGATTCAAACGTTTTTCCTTCTTCAGGTGATAATAACGAGGACGACGACAACAACACTGATAGCCTTGGTGAGACCGATGCTTTACTTGAAAAAGAAGAGGACTATCCTTAGTTTGCAAATTAGGTGTAAGTCAGCTACGTAGATGATGCTGATCTCAGAACACAATCTCAAGATGTATATCTCGCCAAAATGCTCTGTGCGTTTTTCTTCTTGCTAAATCATGATAAGGGTGATGCTTTTATCTTTCGTATCATTTTCTCTATTCTCGATTATGCAAAGTTTGATTGTCATATAGTAAAAATTAATTCACCGGTTGGGAGTACTGTGAACTTACTAACAAGATCTGACATTTGGAGAATATGGTTCAATTGATTCTACTATCAGCAAAATGCGGTTAAAAATGAATGAGTCTGCTCAAGGCTGGCAAGGAGAGGAACTCATCGTAAGTTTACATATAAGTTTGTCATCATTTTATGGCAAGGGAGCAAGGAAGTGTTATGCTAGATCTAGATAACTATCATTTCTTCTTACATACCATCACCATGATGGGGACAATCTCATCAAGATACTTTCGGCGGTTTGTTCCTCGGATCTGACAGAAATTGGGAGACCCGAAATTGTAAATTTACTGGTCCTTGCCGTCAATTGTCTGATGCACTTGGCCAGCGTCTTAGCTTGTTCTGTAAGGTATTGGCACCAATGCAAAGCTATACAGGCAATAGGCTCTGATTTCTTTGTCGGAATCATCGACGATAATCTTGTAGATGCTGCGGCATTCTCCGTAAAATCTCTTGTCCATGTAAAATAGCACAGGCTCACCTTTCGTCGTAGCTTCAAGCTAAAATTTATTTAATAATAACTGCTGAGACTGGGTGACGCGCATCTCGTCATTGTTAACGTCAAGCTCCAGTTATAGATTGACTGACGAGCTCCTCTGCGGTTTCTGAGAGCAGTTTTTCAACAGCAAATTAATGTTAGTGATGTCCCTTGGTTTAATAGTTGCGTTCGTTGCGTAGGTTTGAACAGGAACGTTGCACTCCGACACTTTTTGCTTATCGTAGTAGACACTGAATAGGTGTTCATCCCGCATTTGGACCACAACAGCCACTTAAATAGCCTCGAGGCCCTACTAAAATCCTAGATCCTTTCTGTGAGGAGTTCGTGGGATCAGGGCATAAATGGTGGTGCCTCAGTCGAAATTTCGTGAGGGTCACAAAAGCGAATCATATGTGATGTGATATTCAGTGATAATTTGTTACGAGTCAAAAAATGAAGAATAATATAATAATTCGCAGACCTGTCGGCATGGTGAATACGGATACACAAGTTCGGAGTGGGCTTTCATGGTTGTTGTCACTGTTTGCGCAATACTTATTTGTGTCTTAGCATACTTTGAGAAGGTATACAAAATCTTTTCTTTCGATGATTGTTACCGCTTCGAGTTGATTCCAGATCTATGTAGACGGCAACTATAGATTAAGACTGTTACTTGAATATTTGCCGACACCGGAAATAGTGATGCGCTACAACAAAGCTGGAGATACTGTGATCGGAATTGAGAAGACACAGGAGACCAAGGAAGAAGACGGGCCAAAAGAAACATCGTGATCCTTTTTATTTAAACGAGTCTCATTTTGTGCATAGTGCGCGATCAATACCAAACAAGATTATAAATTATCAGTATATCCCTGTATAAGAAGTGAACCAATAAACGAGATGAAAAAGCCTACAAATATCTAGAACTCTCTGGAACTTTTCGAACTTTTCTGCGTGAGTTAACCCATTGACAACAATGTGTACCGTCTGTGGTCCCTTGCTCTTCTTGCTGCCAGAAATGATTTCGACCGCCTTTGGCCCACACCTCTCGCAGAGGCATATCTTTTGCAGGCCTAGATTTCACCAATTGTTTGCACTCGGGACGGTCTACGTGGCTTTTAAAATCTGCAGACGTCGTTGTTCAAAAATATTTGCGGTTTTTTTACAAAACAAGCAACATCTAAGCAACCGTAAGAGATTTTCGAAAGTATTGTGCATTATTGCGAAGTCCCAGGCGTGTCATGCAAAATTAGGCGTCGTTGTCCAGTGGGATGAAGACAGCTTCGTTTGCTGAGTGAAACTTCGTAAGTTTCCAGAAGTGAAGACTTGGAGGTTTGTAAAAGTCAGACCTATTTCGAATGTAGATGTAGACCTATGTACCAATTTTTATGATATAAAACTTGGGGATCTAAAGCCAATGCCAAGTCGCAGATAGAAGGAAAACTGCGCTTCCCTCACTGCTTTTTTTTGAAAAACCAGCTACAGTTAGATAGAAACTAACCCATGTTAGTGTGTTCTGATTTGATTATAGTTTAGAGAATTTATGAAGCATTCATTCTCATGATTTCCTTTTCTAAGGTTTCCACTGATGCTACCGTCGAGTTGACTTTGATGACTCTGATATAATCTATTGGGTTGTTGCAAGAATAATTTCCGTTTTGCAAAGTTTTACTTTGAAAGGCTATAGCTCTGTCCAGTCTCCATAGTTGTGAATGCAATCAAAACCATCAGAAGCAGTAAACCTTTCGTAACCCAACGCGCACCAGCATATACCGAATATCGCATACGGGAATGAAACCATGTGCCAAAAACCAAAAGTTTTTCATTTGAAAACCTCGTTTTCAAGAGATTAAACTTCCTACAAGTTTTGTTTCTATAGCTGCTAATCAGGCTATTTTGTAGGGCAAGCCAGTAGTATACCGTTGTCTAAACAGAAACTTCAACGAAAGAGACCTGCGAAAAGAAAAGAAAGAATTTCAAATTGTTTACTTTTTGAGCTTATTTGTTGGGCCAGAAGGCCCCAAACTATGAAAATTTGAAATTTTTCTGAATAGCTAAGGTTTTCTGCAAAAATTGCGGGCAAGATATCCTGACTTCAACTACAGAAATGAGCGAAGCTTCGGCGACTGCCCTAATTATGCGAAACTTCGGACCCACAGAATACCAGCAGCGTATCTATCTCGCAGCGTCGATTTCTCGATCAAAACATTTTTAGAAAATCTACTTAAAATGCTATAAGTAAACAATGTTCAACCAATACAGTAGCTATGTTTTCAAAAGAAATCGTTCATTTGCGCCTGAATTGTTGCCAACGAAGTTAAAACAACAAAATTTCGTTTTCGAGTGCAGCTGTGCGAGATGCTTTTAAATTCTCACAGATGAAAAGAAGCTCAAATTTACAAATGTTTGAAAGTATGTGAAGAAAGCTTTCGAATGATACGCAGCATCTATATCAAAAAAGAACTTTTGAAGGAAAAAGTTGTTTGAAATGTAGGCCTAGAAAAACGAACATTATTTATGCAACAGCCTAATATAATACTAGGTTGTCCCGAAAGTTTTGTCCGTTTTTTCAACCTATCATAAAAACGCGTGGAACGAAGATAGGGAAACGCTCTAACCACTATCCGATGCATCTTTTCCTTCTCTTTCTAACTGTCATGCTTCCATGCCGATTAATCTTTTGTTCACTGAGATAAACGCCGAAATTTCGAACCCATGGTTTTTACTATGTCCAAGTTTGGCAATTTTTCACAATCTTTATTTTTGACTTTCGGAAAAGCTTTGGCAACAGTTAGATAGAGCAAACAAAGGGCAATATAATGCAATTTTGCGGCATCTATAGCCAGCCTTGAAAATTTTTTAGAATTATTTTTCTGATGCTATCAAATTCCACTTTTGGTGATGCCAAAAGCCAGAGATCATGAAACGGCGCACAACTAAGATGTTAATCGATGCATGCTTTTCCTCCTCTTTCCAATTAATGTATTTTCTCTCCAATTTGCGTGGTTTTTGGCGATAAAATTTTCATAATTTTTGAACTTGACCCCACCCCAGCGTGTACACGTAAAATGCAAAATCTTATATTTCGAAGCAGTAAACGCTCATTTGCTTCGTAAAAATAGTGAATAATCGTAATCGGTTTTTGAAAGCTTCAAAATCCGATGATATGTTAGTGTTCGAGGCGTTTCTGTATTTTAGAAATTCGCAAAAGTGAAGACTTTCGAAAAGTTAACTTTAAAGATATTGAAAGGCTAGCTAGATTTGCCAAATAATTGCATTGCATTGCCCTTTGCTTACTCTATCTAGGGCTATCTAAGTTCTTCCAAAAGTTGAAAATGAAGATTGTGAAAAATTGTCAAACTTGGACATAGTAAGAACCATGGGTTCGAAATTTCGGCGTTTATCTCAGTAAGCAAAAGAGTAATCGGCATACGGGTCTGACAGTTAGAAAGAGGGGGAAAAGATGCGTCGGATAGTGCTTAGAGCGTTTCCCTATCTTTGTTCCAAGTATTTTTATGATAGGTTGAAAAAACGGACAAAGCTTTCGGGACAACCTAATAATAACAACTGGCTAGAGTATTAGGTCGTTCCGAAAGTAATGTCGCTTTTTTCAAACGTACGCCACATCTCGTGGAACAAAGATGTGCAAGAGATTCTGGTAGCATTCGATGCAGCATTTCATTCTCTTTCTAAAGGTTATATAATCACTGCACAAAATTCAGTAACCTCTTAAAAATTATTAAAATCTGCGAGCCATGCTTTTTGAGAAGGCCAAGTTTCGCAATTTTTCTAAATTTTTACAACAGTCCTCGGAAGGAGTCCAAGTAATGGATAGATAGAGCAAACCGAAACAGCACAACTTTTTTCTACTTTCCAGAGCTCGTATAATTTTTGTATAGATTTTTTTGATGGAACCACCGAATTTTAACAGGCTCGTCTCAGACACAAAAGCATCAAACACCAATAAATCTTCGGATTTTGAAGTTTACAAAGATAGATTATGGTTTGACACTAATTTTACAAAGTGAATGAGCGTTTACCGCTTCAGATTAGCAACTTTCGAAAATTCCGGTACAGCCTGGGGCGCCTTGAAAAACTTGAATCATGATGATTTTACTCCGAAAAACTTGATAAATCGGAAACAAAAAACAACTGATAGAAAGAGGAGAAAAAGCTGCGTCGATTGACACCCGAGTTACTTGCCGGTTATTGTTCTGTGAGGTTTGAGTTGACCAAATATGGAATTTTATAGCACTGAAAAATTGATTCTAGAAACTCTAAGAAGCAAACTAAGGAAAAGAAAAAATTTGTTCTGTGCTCTATAGGGTTTGCTCTATCTACCTGTCACTTGCTCTTCTCCTGAAAATAGGTACAAAAATTTGGAAAAATAGCCGAACTTGACCATGACAAAAAGCATGTGTCGCAGATTTTGGTAATTTTTGAGAGCTCGTTGAATATTGTGCAACGAAATTATAATCATTAGAAAGAGGTAAAATGCTGCATCGAAAGCTCCTGAGACCTCTTGAAAATCTTGATTCCGTGAAATGTGGCGTTCATTTGAAAAAAGCGACATTACTTTCGGAACGACCTAATATAATACAATTTTTTATTCATTTCCTTCTAGGCCACCTGTGAGGTTGGTGAATAAGCCTTTAATTCCGAAAAGTGCCAAATCAATGAGAGGAATCAGACACATGGAGCAATGTAGCATGTCTCAACCAATTCAAAAGATGGGCAACATTTACAAAAACAGAGCAGAGCCGAAGCATTTAAAGAAAGACTAGAAAGAATAAGCGCATTTGTAATAGATCCTAACCCCAACAACAGTGGTAATTCAACAAAGTAAAGACTGTTCCGAAAAGCTGAGAAAGCAAAAGAACTGTAGTATGGCATCTAATGGAACCCTATAAAACTGCACAGCAGAAAGTAATGTGCAAACTAATTTCAATGCTGTTATCTCTCCATTCGAGGGCTTTTTGACTGAAACGAAAGCGATTCTTTGTCGGCATTTTCGTCTAAACCAATACGCCGCTTTTTCCCAATCAATGATAAAGGACGAAGATACACGGTCTTTTTATGTTGCTGAGCAAGAGGAGGCTGAAAGAAGTTATTGGAAAAATCGTAACCAAAGTGTTGAACTAGAACATAACACAAGGTACAACTAACCGTAAAGATGTCTTTGAGAAGCTTGTACACAAGATCTCTCTTCTGTTTCTCCGAAAAATCTTCGTCACCCTCGGTAAAATTTTGAACCTTCAAAAGATACATTATGATTTGATTGATCACGTGCAAAAACCATGAGTGGCCTATGAACTTCTGGAGAAGACTGTAAAGCAGACATTGACTAGCAAAGTATCAAAGGACAAGGAATCATGACTTTTTGTGATTGAACTTAGCCATGCTGTAGGGGTCGCATGGATGTGGCGGCATTGACTGCATTAGAACATTATACAGTGCAAAATTTCAGCTCAAACTTATGCACAGATTTCGTGACAGACATCCATAACAGTGGCGTAGGGGGAGGGCGGGGAGGGAAGGGGGTGAAAGTTACAGGGCCTATCAACTGCAATGCCGGGAGCACCAGCATCTCCGCTGCAGCGCGGCCGCTTCGCCTGGACTCTGCACTTTCGCGAAGCTCTCTGATCACTTTCCCACCCCGAGCCGGGAAAAGGTGGAGCCTCATTTGGTTAGATAGTTTAGAGAACAAGTTCGCGAATGAGATGCAGAGTTCTGCGCGAGAGCGAAAACGCTGATGCACCCGACACTGCAATTGATAAGCCCTGTACATGACTTAAATTGCGTAAACAACTTGCTTATACTTGCAAATAAATAACATACGGCATAATATTTTGAAATTAAATTCATTAATCCTATGAAAAAATTTTCCCTCTCTCTAAAATTTTGAGGTTATCGGCAGGCAAAAGTTTTGAGAAGCGCACCAAAACATTTTTGGGAGTGCGTGGCTGACGCCAAGCGCCTTCCTTTAGAGAAATTTTTGTCCCCCCCCCCCCTCCCCCCTCTCCCACCGAACGAAAACACTGGATTCCACTGATACATAGCACACAACATTTTACTTTCTCTGATACATGTATAGAGATGTCGGCAGATTTTCTATCCACTCTACAAAGAATCCCAATCATGGTGTTTGGACCAAAATAACGCGATGCATATTTTGGTTCATCCTTGTCTGTGATTATTTGCAAAATAAGCTAACTGACATCCCGAATTCACCCTAATAGAGGGCCGGACCGTTTGATCGATGTAACACTTTATGCAGCAAAATACTTCCCCAGTGCTTCTTTCTTGCACGTATACAGCACTGCGATAGTCTTTGCACTTAAATTAGTCTCTTTTTATCCACCTCACCGTATCTGCTAACCAGCAGATAAAAAATCTCCCCGGCCTTGCATAAATGAGATGAGAAAATGCTTGCTTAATGCATGCAGCTTTGATTTTCTTACAAGGGACGGTCACGAAGTCGAAGTGGCCTAACACTTCAAATTGGATATCGTTGGTGAGAGCTTGGAACGCTAGTTCCAGATCTACTTTTTTCTGCAGAGCGCCTTTGGGAGAAGTTATGGCATATCTTGGAGTCGAAAAATGAACTGACGGCGGGAATAAAATGAAACGCTACAGCCTCTTTAGACCCTAAATAAAGCAGATGCAAGTGTCAGGATACTTTATACAATAAAATACTTCTGTCTCGTATATCAATACTTCCTATTTCTTTGTTATACGTATAGAAAGGCTGTAACGAATGATTTTATCTCGGCCATTAGTTCATTTTTCCGCCTCAAAAAATGTTCATAACTTCCTTCCCAAAGGCGCTTTGCAGCTAAAAAAGCAGATTTGGAACCAGCGTTTCAAGCTCTCACTAACGGTATGCAGTTCATAGTAATCGACCACTTGGACATTGTGACCCTCCCTTGTTAGAAGTGAACAGGTCCATAAATAGATAGAAGGGCCCAGAAAACTGCCGCAAAACCTCATTCGCCGTGGCTTATTCATATGGGCGCGAAATTGAGTCTCTTCTCTGATTCCACAAAGGATGAATCGCATTCAATTCTGGTACGCAAACCTCTTGTTTGACTCAGATTACAATGCATGTTCGTATTACCTTATCATCAAATATGTCAACCATATCCTCCGTTACGTTTGGAACTTGCATGAGAATGTGTAGCAGAGAGTTTGAGAAACGTCGCTGAAATTCGAATTAGAGGCTGATATCATGATGACCACTGCGGACACAACGTACCAGAGCGCAGTATATGTGGAAAACCAAAGTTGTGAGCACAGTGCCGGCTGCTTCATCTGTCCCATGAAGTTGTAGCGAACGTATCGTAGAGACTAACATGTACACTCCAATTTCATCGTCGTAGCAGTCCACTAGCTCAACAATAGCGTAATTTAATGCACAAAATTCAGTGAAGTAACTTACCCCCTCAGCCAATGCTTTGCAAAGAGGTGCAGACTTCACTGCTAGTGGCGAGTCAGGAAAATTCAACGATGAAAATGCTGTCATTATGACTGGTGATAATCCTATCTTATTGGTGAAAAGCCAATGCCCAAGTGGTGATAATCGATTTGTTTTGGAGTCACCTACAAAGTCAGTCAAGATAGAGAAGATAAACTGGAGCAGATGCGTAAAAGCTTTACTCACTGTCGCAATGCAGATAACAAGACCGTAGGAAGTCAATGTACTCCCGAGATACAACACACGTTAGGTGTTCATGAAAAACCTCTTGCTCAGTTGTTTCAGAATCTAAATAAGTTTAGAGACAGCTCCCAAAACTTCAAAATCTTTACCGTGAACTCTGTTAGAGATGTTTTCCCACATTTTCTCTAGTCTTTTTTGCATGGAATCAGCAACGCATACGAAGAAACTTTCCAATATTGAGAAGTTTTCGACAGGACAGTACTCCAGTATCGATTTCCTATACAAAACTGATTATATGATTACACCTAGAGAGGCGGCACCAACCATCCCTTTTTGATCCAATGACGTAGGTTGAATTCTGGAATAAAATTAAGGTTCGAAACCAGACAATTCAGCAGTTCTTTGATTTGTGGCAGGTTGAAGATGATTCCTGGGAATTTGGCCACAACAGCTGCGATTATTGTAACTCTAGACAACAGCAGTATGTTGATAACTATAGAAGCAATGAGAGGGTACTGCGAGACTCTATGATGCTTACATTTGTTCATTGAGATCGTGCACGTACTGACGTTCAACTGCGACAAAATCGGTATCAACCACTAGGGCACCACTAGAGACCATTCCATGAGTTTCGCCAACAGAACCTGATATTTTCTGTGCGTTACACCGTATAATGCTTAACAAAGGTACAACACTATGCCCACAGTATATCTGCTCTTTTTCTGATGCAACCATTTCTGTAATGCCTTCGCGAATTGAATGATGAAGAAGAGCCTTGTTATGTTCCAAATGAATCTCCAGTAGACATCTGAATTACAACTGAAATCTCCAAGATTGTCACGAAGACAGATCCACCTTGCCAGCTTAAAAAAGCAAGGATAGATAGGCTCGAGCATAGCTCCAAGTTGGCTAGAGGAATTGACTTGTTGTACAGCTCCTTGAATACATGCAAGGGCTCGACGAAGCTAAACAGACGTACTTCAAAGAATGTTGACCCATTAGTAAAAAAACAGATGCTCATAGATGGCGGTCCAAGAAATTTTTTGGAAGGGAAAGACAAAAGCTTTTCTGGATAAGTGTGACCTTATCAAGGCGTTCTCCAGAAAAAAAATATCGCTTCGGTCGCTTTCTGAAAGTTTAGTGGAGCCATAGCCCAAAGGCAGAGGCGAGAAAATTCTTCTACACGTTACGAAATTTTTTGAAGCTTTGAAGATTAGTAGGCTTTTTTTTAAAGATCTGTCCAGTTTTTACCCTAAATTCACGCGTATAGGACGCGAGGGATTTTTTCTTATGAAATCGAACAGCACAGACAGACGAAGGAATTCGCAACCAAGAAACAGTTTACAGTGCTTCATATTGCCTGAGAGTATCGTTTGGCATAAGTCGCGTTTTTCGAAAAACAACGAGGCAACTGAGCGGCACGCTTGACAAACCGAACAATGTGCATCTTATACGCGTGAAATTAGGGTAGTTTCCTTATTACAGCTATTTTTTAGGAGTTTTGCACTCATCGCAATGTTATGAACATCATTCAAAAACCTTTTTTGTTCTTTCCAGTGCTTACTAACTCTCGACAAAACAAATTCCCAGTGGTGACTCTTCAGGCCTCGAAGTTAAGTGCCAAAATACAGTCATGCTCAAGAAAAAGTTTCTATGAAAAAAATTTCCGCAGAGTCCGTGAAATTACCTATGCATTCATATTGAATTAGGATGTAATGGGCTAATATATCTGCAATTTGGAAAGAACTTTTGAAACGACCTAGCATTGCAGTGAATAATTATTGAGAGAAATACACTGGCGAATTTTGTAAATCATGCAAGTTACTTTCAAAAATTTCACAAACAAATGAGAGGTACACGTCTCGGCTCCCTCTCCCGCATCCACTCCCCTTGGTGCAACATTCATACTAACTTGCTGCATGATTTCTGTCCGAGTGCAAATTTGAATGCAAGCGCCATAATTTCTTACAAATGAATATTTTTCGATAGCTTTAATTTCTTTGAATTCAGCAATTTCTTAGCTATCAGAGGGATACCAAGCCTTACAAAGATATCTTTTAAGAAGAAGCAAGAATCCAAAAATTTTACATTGTATGCTCCCTTATAAGAACTGACAAGCACATCAAGCCAGTTGGATAGAAAAAAGATTTATAACCAAGAAGAGCCTACGAAATCCTTGGTGCCAACAAATTCTGACCAAACCAAAAAGACGCCTCTTTCTGACCTCGCTTCAACGCACTATGCCTATTTTCAAGTTATGAAATTTTCACAGTAGCCGCAGGCGGTGAAAGGTGATTGATTGATAGGCCTTGTAAGCTTCGCTTTACTCTAGCACCTTCAACGTTGGACTCATCGATTGTGTCTCACAGAAGATCAATGTTTGTAGAACATTAATGTGGATGATTAGTTTTCCACAACAATTTCTACAAACAAGGCAATTTCTACGTCAAAGTGAACTTGTGTATATGCTACCTCATCACACCCTTACTCCGTGACCGCTACAGGGGCTTGTTGTAAGGGGGGGGGGGGGGCGTTGTGGAAATTTTCTTACAAAAACATATTTCGCAAGTAAAACCTTTCGGCCATGTGGGATCTTGGGCCTGCAGTCTCGTTGAACTGGGGTTCTTGTGAAATTCAATATGCAGCAGAAAAAGCAAGAGAAGTGTTTGCCATTCTTACAAACATTACGCATCAAAGAAAAAATCGTTGCTTCGAACACAAGGCTGAAAAACGGACAGAACTTATGCAGGAGGTTAGCACCTACCAACTGCAGTGGCAGCCGCAACAATGCTTTGAAGGGACATTTACAGAATTTTTTTCAAATGAAGGAGCAAAGCTGGCGAACAAAAGATTTCCAGAAGTTTCAGATGTTTTGCACGCAAATACCTCTAGAATTTAGAATAGATATTAGCCACGCTTTGAGACAAAAAGGAGATATTCACTACCACTGGCACTCACTAGAGAGGGTAGGTCAGAATCAACCTTATAATCAAACCTCAATCCTATTTAGTTTCATCGACTCATCGGTAACAAAGGGGTCAACATCAAAGGAATTAAACTTGACGAATGAAATCATATCCTCAAAAGACCTAAAAATAACAGCAGCTGAGATCAAGTTAGATTGTGCCCTTGACTTACTCTGCAATCTTACAGATATAGTCTATGGAGGATCCTACAGCCATATGCAGTAACTCAGATCTTATAGATTCATCATCCACAAAATTTGATAGCACGGCAAAAACCTATAACTTGCATTGACTTCCGAAGACATCACTTCTAAAAAGAGGGTAGAGCATACTAACTTGCAATAACTGAGCCATTTGCATCTTTGAAATGACTTCATTTGCGTCAGCATACAGAGACAACATGCTAGAAACATTATTCTGAAAAAGAATTTGGTATTAAGCCGTCAGTTTACTATACATTGGTATATTATTTGCCTCAAAGCAATTGTTGCGAAACGAACATCAATCATCCGATTGCTATAGTAGCCTACTTCAGTAATTTCAAAACTATTTCCTTGATTAGCTTGAAACGGGTAAAGGAGATTGAGTCGCCGAAAGGGGCGGTCCCCGAGGACATTTGCAACAAATCGCGCGCCTTTTACCACTCTTATGCTATCTGGGGCCTAATGTCTTTCACCTGCTTGATACCTTCCTATTAGTGGCGTACCCAGGATTTCGGCTCGGGGGGGGGGCGGCAAAAATTTTTTTAAGTGAAGGTGCGTGGCGTCAGCCACACACTCCGAAAAAATTTTAGGGGCCTTCTCAAAATTTTTGCGGTCCCCCAACCCCTACAATCTGGAAAAGAGGGGCGTGGGGTCAGCCGCGCCCCCGAAAAAAAATAATTTTATGGCTGATTTGAATTTTTAAAAAATTTTCAAAATAATTTTAATTGTTTACAAAAACAAACAAGTCACATTTTTTTCACATTTTTATAACTCATGTAAGTAACTTTCAAAAATTTCGCGACCCGTTCTCAGGGGGGGGGGGGGGGCGAGCCCCCTTCGGTACGCCACTGCTTCCTATTATTCAAGTTTTGCCCGCTTTGTCGGTCACTAAAACACTGAATCGACAAAAGACGCAGGTATGATTTGACTCAGATTCTTATCTTTCTAGAAAACAGATTTTTACCCTACTCTAAGCAGTTCTTACAGACATGGCCTCTTGAGCAGTGACACTACACCAAATATTTTGAAAATTCTTACCAATATTCAAAAGATTTACTACATACATTATAATCGATTTTGAATCAAGTTTTCAAAGTCTAACCGTTTACGGAATGAAACCCCTAGTCTGAGCACATGTGCACAGGCGTATCCTACCAAATGCTTTGAATTCTAGCAAGTTGTAGATTTTCGATGATTTTACAAAGAAGTATCAGAATTTAACTCGTTTTTTTCTAGCGCCCCTATTTCTGCTTTCTGCGTGATGGAAAATCGTTTAGGCACTGTTTTAGAGTGCACGATCACGTTCTTCACTTGTGAATTTTTGCAATTTTCGAAATGGAACATTCAGGTCAATTTGATAACCAGATCCTACTCCAATGTAAATGTGTTCTCACCTTAAAGTATATGGGAAACTTCTGGACAACCCGAAGTATGAGGCTTACAGTGTGTCGACTAAGTATTTTATTGCTCGAAGACATCACGAGGCTCCTTTAATCTTGTTAAGTGAATCTAAGAATCTATGATACAAAACTTATGACCCCACCGCCGTAGAAGTGAAAAATATATGTGCAGTTTTGCGTCATCGTTTACATAACTTGGCAGAAACGGAGAATGAAGCGAGAGCATCTGCAACTGATTTAATCAAACACATTCTACTTTGAAAAAACCTCCAAAACCGACCTCATTTAGGATATCGCAATCATCGACACTGAGCATCTTGTTAATTAGTGCATCACGCATTTCAATCAGTATTTTTTCCTTCTGAATTTCTATGCTTGTGAGCGCGTGGAGGAGGACTCAGGACATACCCTCTCCGCAAGATTCTTCTCATAAACAACTTGTACAAAATTCTTCGCAAACCTTTGCATAGCTTCCCACTCAAGGTCACTAACTATAAAAACGAAGGCGAGCAGAACAAAAGGGGTGTGACTTTTACTCACTTGCATTAGGTTCCAGTATAACTTTCATAATTACGGTATTGTTGTAAACGGTCAATAAGTGATTAAAATGCACAGGTAGGTTTTCCGAGATAAGGAGCTGGACACGGGAACGAAATCCTGTAAAAAGACTACGAACAGAAATCGCATTTACAGAATGGAATAAGTTTAGTCAAACTTGTAAATAAATTATGCCACTCCGAATCGTCATCAAAATCCAGCCGAGAAAAGTGAGTCTTGGCATTAAACGGTTTCTGAGACGGACACCCTTCCTAAACATGCGCTTTCTTTTCTTTGGCACTGGAGCGGTTCTTACCTTCATAATTGCCATTACTGTATTTGACAGAACTTCACATATAACTCGCATAAAACAGGGGTCTTTTCGGAGAACTGCATGGGAAGAGAAGCTCAACAGGACATCACAAGCTTCATACTTTAATATCTAAAGCCGAGTCAATGGCGTGGCAAATTTGAGACAGCATCTTTATATATCTCACCAGAGAGTCATGAGTGAAAAAAGCTAGCACAGCCATCAAAAACGCTTCAAACTCTGGCGGAGTTGACTTATCGGTCCATCCCTTTGATAGAAGACCTAAACTTCCTAGTAGTGATGAAACTTCAGAGGTATTTAAGAGAATTACCAACCTCCCAAAGAAACCACCAGCTGGCACGAAAACTTCAAATATCTATAAAACTGTTCACTAATTTGATATCCCTCATTAGCAAGGCTGAAAACAAAAATTGTTTTCCCTATTTAGCAATTCGAACACCAATCACCTTATGGTTTTAAGAAGCGCCGAAAGAACCTCTGAGCGAAAAAATGCAGAAATTGTTATTGACGTGCTATGCTTGTCTCTGTAAAAGATTTATAAGTCTAAGAAAAAATTTTCAGGACACCTCTTAAGCAATCTTGAACATTTGATACGCTGCCGAGCAAATGGTAAATTATAAGTGGGGTACTATCTAATAGAGAGCAAAGCAAACCCACAGGATGAAATCTAAATGCACAGACGTAAACTGAGGAATGTGACATTTACCAACAAAATATATTTATGCGACTTCCGTTTCCTTTACAGGTCTGTTCCCCGCTGGCCTTTCTCTTCGATGTGCTTGCTGACTTTGGTGAATCTCAAGGCGCTCCGCTGAGTTTCAAAAGCTTCTAATCCGCCTCTATTCATTCGACAAGCTCTTTGCTATCTTTTAATTTTACAATCACTTCATGTTACTCTTTTTTTCGTGTCATCAATAGTAATGATTGGCTTGTCACCCATTCTTGGATAAACAATAGCGCTGATTTTTGTGAGCGTGGACAGTTGCTTCCAAAAGCGCATAATATATTAGTTCAGTAGAAGACAGGGGTATGCAGCTTATGCCTGTCTGGTTAGTGAATATCTCATATGAGCCAATCGCTATTTTTTGGACAGAACAAATGGGAGGAATTCGAAACGCACAAACGCATTATGGTAGGCATCGCGGCAGCAACGCGCGTTTCGCCGCCGAGCGCGGCAGCCACAACACCTCGAGTTTTTGCGATTGTCCAGTATAAAAAAATGCTGAATATCTAGAGTTTTAATTGGTAGCATCAAGTAACTTGCCCCAGATCAATTTGCTTTGAGTGGTTTTTTGTGAAATTTAACGCTTTCTTCTTCTTTCTGATCAACAGCTTTGCACTAGCAACCGCATTGTTTCTTCTGCTCTCAGTCTTTATGTTTCGGAATATGATTTTTACAGCAGCAACAATATCAACAAACCATGCGTCACCTCTGCTTCGCAGAGGTTCGCACTGGCTCTACTATCCATGCCTTCTTCGTGATCGCATAATAATGACTTTGAAACTCACCGCGCGATGCTGAACATCACGACTGAACTGTAAACAACCATTCATTTTTAGAGATCTTCCATGTGAGATCGGTAATTTTGGGAGAAAAAGTTTTCCCGCAGAAAAACAAATGCGATTTTGAATGGGTTACTGAATTTATTTTAACTTTATAGTCGCCATAAGGATAAAGACCACCCTGGGCTACATATCTATTGAAAAATCCTCTCATTTTTTATAGTAAAAACTTGGCAAATCGACAATTTGCTCAGTTCATTTGGCGCCAATTTCGTGTAAAAATAGACTTTTTGCTTAATTTTTGAGCTGTAGTCGATGTTTTTTGGTTTCACTTGCTAAACAAATTCAAGACTTTGCAAGAAGTCCAAATACCGACCCATTTTCGCAGGCCAAAAGTCGTGTGGATCCGTTTGACGCACAGTTTTCGATGGTTCTACTTATTGGATCGGCTTGTGGTTTTGCACAGTTTACCTACATGCTGACTGGGTGCTATGACCAAAATTCTATATCAAGGCGCTGGCTGCAACTCAGTCTGTGAATTTCGTGACAGACAGACACACACACACAGACAGACAGACGCTTAGCGCTTTATTATAAGTCATGATGGGCCACAATTCAAAAGTGTGAGGTTAGACGTTTTGTTGAAGGGGATAAAAATATGCCGGTAAGACTAGTTCTTTTCAATCATCTCACTGATTCCAAAAACTTCAGATGCACGAGTCATTGCTTTGGCGCAATTTTAGCAATGAGGCGACAACATTCCCAATAGCTACCTCGGCTATCTGAAACGAAAAGTGAAACCGCGTCGCATGAGAACGGAGCACCAGAGAGATGTGTATGTAGAGTGCATAAGAGAATATAGGCCCATTGTTTGAATAGATTCATGCTTGATTTTCTCGTGAGCTTGTTATACAATACAGTGTGCATTGTCTACCATAATCACGTCATAAAATAAGCTTGCAATTCTGTAAACATAAGTTGCCGCAGTTTTTTTGAGCTCGTATCCAGCAGCTTTTCACCACTGGTCATCATCGCACGTTTCATAACATCCATGTAGTCATTTCTCTTCATTATGCCATACGTTAACTATTTCTTTATTAGAAAACTAGCTGGCTTACCCGGCTCCGCCGTATGTTCCAAATAGAAAATTCCATTTCTTAACCGATCCAGACCAAACTTGGCACACATACACTTCGGGCCCCGGCGGGTGTCACAGTCCACTTTTCGTTATCGATCGATGTCAATTTTATCAATTTTTTGCAAAATTTGAGCTAGGGGGCTGAAATTTGGGAGAGGGGTGTAATCGAGCATGCTGATCACCCCCACGGGGGTGCTCGATTACCCCTCCCCCCTGTGCCAACTCCCAGCCCCGTAGCTCGAATCTTGCAAAAAATCGATAAAATCGATATCGATCGATGACGAAAAGTGGCCTATGACACCCGGCGGGGTCCGATGTGTATGTGTGCCAAGTTTGGTCCGGATCGGTTCAGAAATGGAATGTTCTATTCGGAACATACGTACACACATACAGACAGACAGACATACAGACATACAGACAAACAGACATTCAGCTTTATATATAAGATATGAGTTCCAATCTAACCATTTCCTAGGCATCCTTTTTGTTCTATATGTCAAAAAATTAGGTACTTCGCTGCTCATAAATACGACGCACTTGCATTAGTATTAGGTCGTTCCAAAAGTAATGTCGCTTTTTTCAAAGGTACGCCACATGTCGTGGAATAAAGATTTGTAAGAGATCTTGGTAGCATTCGATGCAGCATTTCATTCTCTTTCTAATATTTGTATAACCACGGCAAAAATTTGATAACCTCTCAAAAAAATATCAAAATCTGCGACCCATGCTTTTTGAAAAGATCAGTACATACTTTCTAAATTTTCTGTAACAACACTCGGAAGAAGTTCAAGTAATGCAAGAATAGAGGAAATCCTAAAGGAAACAGCATCATTTTTTTCTACTTTCCATAACTCGTCATATTTTTGTATAGATTTTTTATTGGAGCACCGAATTTTAGCAGGCTCGTCGCAGACATAAATGCATCTGACACCAACAAATCTTCCGATTTTGAAACTTACAAAAGTGTACTATGGCTTGACATTATTTTTACCAAGAAAATGAGTATTTGCCGCTTCAGATTAGCAACTTTCGAAAATTCCGGTACAACCTGAGGCGCCTTGGAAAGCCTGAATCATGATGATTTAATCCGGGAAACTTTATGAATCAGAAACAAAGAGCAAGTAGAAAGAGGATAAAAAGCTGCGTCGAATAACACACAAGTTGCTCGTCTGTTATTGTTCTGTGAGGTCTTAGTTGACCAAATATGGAATTTGGTAGCATTAAAAAGTTGGTTGTAAAAATTCTAGGAGGCGAGCTAAGGAAATGGAAAAAATTGTTTCGTATCCTATAGTGTTTGCTCTATTTGCCCACTAGTTGCATTTCTTCGGGAAATCAGTACAAAAATTTAGAAAAAACCGAATTTGACCATGACAAAAAGCATGAGTCGTAGATTTTGGTAATTTTTCGAGAGCTCATCGAAAGTATGCAATGAAATTATAACCACTAGAAAGAAGATGAAATGCTGCATCGAACGCTTCCAAGACTTAGAAATCTTGCTTCCACGAGATGTGGCGTCTATTTGAGAAAAAAGCGACACTACTTTCGGAACGACCTAATATAAGACATCGGATCGATGCTTGCTGTTATCTTGTCGTCCACTCAAGAACGATGCTATTTCGCTGCGACGTTGTTAATATTTTTGTTCGATTGCAACATTCAATGAACTATGGGCTTATGTGCGCATTGGCTACCACAAACTGTTTGGATTATAAGTTGGGTGCAAGGACGAAAACCACCGGGTCTTGCCTCCGCGGACTACTTCCTCACATGTATGGATAGATGGTGAAAAAAATCAGTGGTCTGCGCAGGAGGGCTCTCAACGGCTGCTCTTCTATTCTGAGTAGGAGCATTTTCCTATCCTAGCGAAGAACAGTTTGATTCTTTTGCACCAGAATCATGTGAAGAAGCGATTTTTAGAGTGTCGAAACTTCAATTTTACTCGAAAAACAGCAAAATGCAAGGCCTCCTCAAGAAAATCTTCGAAAAAGGACGTTGTACGCTTTACGCGTTCCTTCAAACTTCCCAACTTGATGACTTCTTACAAGATATATTTGACTTAGGCTACTCTTTTTCCGTGATTTTGGAGTCACTGAAAAAGAGTCATAACATAGAACGAGCAGCAAAAGAAAACATGCACCGGTAATCTACCACAAAGAGGCTACCCTGCGAGTTTTTGAGCATCAACGTGACGCCCAAACTTCTAGACACTCGCTATGCATAAAAAAGTGTTTTGTGGTTTCCTACTTTGCTCTTTTTCTATTAACGATAGCGATAAAGCAAGCCTTACAACTCAACAGACATTTGTTCCTATTGCTATTTCGATCAAATTCTCAAAGTTTATGGACGCTATTGCGCTCCGCCGCGAAAAATGAGCGTCGCAGCTGCGACGCAGATCAAAGTCCGCTTGTGCGTTTCGAATTTGTCAAAGAAGTATGATGGTGGCATTACAAAATGCCATCACCTGTCCTCTCTTATCCAAATGAAATTTCTTTCCAAATCATTATCTGAAGTTACAGTTCCTTATTTACTCAATATCCTTCTGTTTCTGACTGATGGTAACAAGCTGGCCTGTCCACAGTTAAACAATTACTCACTAGTCTTGGCACACGTTCACGTGTCTTAGAGATAAAGAAAAAGGAAGTTTGATTTAAGCAATGCTCGGAGCTAGAATCCAAAAATATTGAAACAAACGAAACGGATCTTTTCGATAGAAAAACTCTTAGGACCAACTTTTCACGGACATATTCTCTTGGAAATTTCTCTTACAAGATATAACAATCATTTAAAATTGCAAAAAGTCATTTGCACAATTCCATGACATTCTTTAAAAAATTCCGCAATTCCTTCTCAAAGGTGTGCTCTCTTTCCCTCCCTTCCCTTCTATTCAACCAGATTCTAATCAGGAAAAATACTGCAAGCGTGCATATGGATGTTGTCATAGCATGTATCTAGTAAATTTGCCTTGCTATATTAAATCGTATCCCACTCACTTTTATCACTCGCTCTATCATAGTAGCAATACGACAGAGCTTTCGAGTCGTTTTGATAAAATCTCATCTACCTTTTCGATCCAGCAAGTTCGATAAGGCACTTAATAGCTTCTTCGCAGATGTTCTGTTCGCTACTGCCCAGATAACAAATCACCGTATCAACCATCCGAACTAGCTGCTTCTCCAAAGACACAGATGTGATGCAGCCACACAACTCCGCTAACCAACCAAGAATATTCTTAGCTGCCAGAATTTCCATATGATCTGCACATTCACAGATGAGATTAGGCGCAACGTATGATACGAGCATACCTGATGGAGATGAAGCAAGCACCTCTATAGCAACAGAAGCAAAATCATTTGCAGTGACACTCTGAATAAGCATAGCCGTTTTGAATATTACTAGTGCGATCATACTTGCCCGTAGATCGGGATCGGATAAAGCTGGGGTAAAACCAAGATCCAACCAAGCATTCGAACCGCTATGCACGTTTAAAGTCGTCCAAAACACAAAATTATGCATGGATAACTTTCTCGTAGATGTAACAGTGATGTTATACTCTGTGGCAGTAATTCATCAACGAACCTTGATGTCAAAATCTACCTCACCCTCAAGCAAAAGCAAATAAGTATACCATCTTCGCTCTAAATACCGGCATGCGTACTCAAATGTAGATTTTTGTTTTGAAGTTCGTTAGTGAATATGGCCATTGGTAATTTATTGTTTTGTGTCGTGCTTACGGTGCGCAATCTGGCGAGCCTCGGATACGGGCAATTACAACCACACCTCGAAGGAGAGCGAAAAAAGGAACTAACAATTGCGCTATGCATATCCTTACGTCGCCTCGGATTAGCAATTGAAGCCAATGTGGCAACGTTTTCAACTAGTCGGCGCAGAATTGCAAAAACAACGGCGCATCGCAACGACCCTAAAACGAAATTTCGTGATAAAGAACTTTTCAGTGAGAGTCGTCGTGACACCCCATGGTCGAGATTGTATGACAAAATGCGCAATCTAGCTTGCAATTTACGACGGGTAAAAGGCGGTGACGTAGGAGGAGCCTCTACCCCCCCCCCCCCTCCCAGAATAGGTCGCGAAATTTTTGAAATAACTTATATGAGTTATCCCCTTTCCCCGAACGGAATTCTGGGTACGCAAGGTAGAAGGGCATGGAAAATTCATTGGAGTAAGAGCTTTATGAAAAGCGCTATTGCAATCTTCGTCTCTCTCGATACGTTGATTTGCCCAACGCTTGTTTAAGGGGGGGGGGGGGGAGGGGCTACCTCACAGCGGCGGTCCGAGAATTTTAGTTGTGGGGGAGGGGTGAGGGAGCTAGGAGGGAGGCACATAGAAGTTTTTTTCCAGTAAAGAAGCATGGTATTAGCCTTTCGCGATATATCTTTGGATGCTTACCGATTTCATAGGGAATAAACACCAAAACTTTTCGAGAACGTGTGTGGCGCCCCCAACGAAAAAAAATATTCGGAAAAATTTTGAATGTTATACTATCATTAGCAATTGAAAACAAGTTACTTGCAATTTTTGACTTACGAAAACCGCGACCTTTTCGGGAAGAGAGTATTGAATGAATATCCTTCTTGTCTTGATGGCGGCGTAAGGAAGACTGAGACTAATCACATATTTTTTGTAAACCCACTTCGGGAACGACAACTGTTTAGAACCAGTGCCTAAACCAGACTAAGTTATACCACCAAACCCCAGCATATGGCGTGGTGTTGAAAAGGCGCTGTCACCCTTTTCGGGTCAATACGATTACGTCGTAGTTTATCTCCATAGTTTGCATCACCAAAAACTCTGAGGGCACTGCTCGTAAATGTACTCATTCTCAAGCAATCTACTGCTGATCAACAATCAGTCAAAATTGAGCGCTGTGCTAGAGCTGTCCCCGGACTTCGGAATCAGTATGAACGCAGCCTAAAAGATACTAGTGAAGCCTTTTTTACAGAACATTTTTTTTCCGAAATCGATATATTGCGAGACATCGGGAATATTGGTCTACTAGTTCGAATTTTGCATTTTCCAACTTGATTAGAGGTGCCTAGAAAAGGAATTTCCGTAATGTCACTGAGTGACTTGTTCGATGCAACACATTCTATATTTTCGCGCAGTGATCGGCGCCCTCCCTCCTCTCAAACTTACCTCCAAAGCGTGCAGTACTTGCAGCTTGTTGAAGATAATCAAGCTCGCAATGCCAATTTTGGTAAAGATGGTGCTGTTTTCGGGTAAGCTTACTTGCCGCGGGGCATGCGCATGTTGTGGCGTTTAGCATGAAAGATGTTTAGGCATGATGGCAGCGAAAGCGAGCTGTATTATCGGTCTGAAGTCAAACTGTTGTTTAATCAACTCAAAACAACTATGAACTCGATACCGCTCATTAGTGAAGAAAGCTACTTTCTGAGGAAACGAAGATTTAAAATTATCCACACCTTCCCTCGCCATTTCTAGCAACCGCCCATCCAGATCTGGCCAGTTTTGCGGCCATTCATGTTCCATCATAGCTACGACGCAGCGAGCACAAGGTTCGATAGTATCCTTCAAACTGTAGATTATACAAATTGTCCAATTCCAAAACGGTCACCTCCGACACTAATGCTTCCACAGCTTGAAAGAGCCCATCACGCAGCTCAACGCGATACGTTGACGATATACCATTCCATTTAAAACTAAAAAATTGCGCTAGTTTTTGCCATATGTTGGACAAACTAACCGAATGATTTCTTCCAACAAAATCCACCCCGTGTGTCGAAGCACGGAAAGTTCAGTCGCAATTATCTGAAATGCCAATTGTGCTAGATTTTCTGCAGGACCTTCCTTGAGTTCTTCGATGACCTGAAAAACTAAGGTAACTTTAAGCGCAATTCAATTTTACGATATGACAAGTAACTATTAAGAGGGAAGGCGCCAAATTGCTGATGTCGACTATGCGATGATGTCACCATAGCTTTGAGGATTACGGGCTCAGATTTATATCGCAGCATGATCTAGTATATCTTATATATAAAGCTGAATGTCTGTTTGTCTGTCTGTCTGTATGTCCGTCTGTATGTCTGTACGTATGTTCCGAATAGAAAATTCCTAAATTTCTAAACCGATCCGGACCAAACTTGGCACACATACACTTCGGGCCCCGGCGGGTGTCATAGGCTACTTTTTGTCATCGATCGGATTTTATCGATTTTTTTGCAAAATTTGAGCTATGGGGCTGGGAGTTGGTACAGGGGGGTAATCGAGCATGCTGATTACGAATAAAATAATGACAGGCCCGGGCGGAGCCGGGTAAGCCATCTAGTGTTCAATAAAAAGCAATTTCAAGAATTCGAAAAGGCCTTCACTCAAAAAATGCGCAAGCCAAAGGAAGCAGACTAGTGGTTAGGGAAGATACAAAAACTTTCTAGACTTTCTCAACGTTTATACTTTGCACTGCAGCCGAAGAAACTCGAACTCTTCGTTAACCGTTTTATGCTGTGGTTGTAGTGGGTGCATACTTGCGATAGGGGGAGTGATGGATCTTACCCCCCTCACTTTGAGGCCAAACCCGAATGACCCCCTTCACCTGGGCTGAGACTGGTATTCTACTCTGAGAATATAAGATAAAAATCGTTATTAAAAGGTTTTGCAGGCTAAGTACCTCAAACAACAAGTACACTCATAAATCTACAAAAGAAACGCTATTTATGTTTATTCATATCATTTATTTATCAAAAAAAGCATCTACAGAAGCACAAACTCTTTCCGAGCATTCATAAATACGTCCCTGAGCGTTACAGTTCCATGAAAATTAATCAATCTTATTTTGGTAATATAATCAGCACTTCTTTGTATTGAAGCTATTATATCTCGCGGCACAGAAGACCTAGAAAAAAGCCGACGGTCTGCGTCGATTCTCCATAATCTCAGCTTACGAATGGTTTAAAGCATGTTGGGCTTCTTTGCTTCCCGGCTCTGAAAAGCACTTGCTCCGGTGACCCATAAAAGCCAACACATTGTAAGAGCGAGGTGGAGCAAACTAATAGTAAAAAATGTGCTTGACATCGTTATATCAGCACCAACGGGAACGTGAGCGAACGCGTCTGTTCAAGCGTGCTCATTGTTGTTATATGTTTATGTTTTTTTCTTAGTAAAAAATGCGCTTTTGATTGACAGTTATGCCATCATTATCAGCACACACTCAAAAAACTATGGGAGATTGGTGAATTTCCACACCTTCACACAAAAACCCGCCCATTTCTGGAATCTATACTCTGTAAACCTAGTGCTAAAGAAGGTCACTTTTGTAAAAACGCTCTAGACTCACCTCACCTAATTTGTAGAATGGTTGGCTTCAATGAATCAAAAACTTTGAGACATTCAGAAGAACAACATGTTATTAAAATATCCTTCAATGTTTTGGAAAGGTTGGCAGTTTGAAGAGGAAACGGCAGGCAGAATACTTTACAATATCGCAGATGACTCGCATGTGTTCCAGTTCAACAGCGAGGCAGAAGAAGAATATTACGCCGACGAAAATGTTGTCGATATTGATACAGAGTTGACAATTGAGCGAAACTCGCTGATTTCCTACATAAGGAATCCAAGCAAATTGCCTAGTTTCAATGAGGAAATGTTTAGGAAGTCCATTGCTCTTCAGGTTGCTGAAGATTTCAAGGCTGCTAAATTCACGAACATGGATGCGAACAAAAGGAAGGTGTTAGTACAAAGCATAGCTACTGCTCTTAGATCCCGGCTGGAGTACGAACCCAACTCTGTGCTTTATGCTTCTGGAAGTTTTTCACCTTGTGACATTATGACCTATGACATTGCAAAAAAAAACCAACGCGCAGCATAGTATCTATTTTTTTCGGCTATTCCGCAGATGCTGTTAAAGAAGAAGTTGAGCAGCTTTCTCATCAGCTAACAAGACGTATGCCAAAGGAGGTGAAGCCAGAGTTCGACAATGCCCAAAAAGTATGCAATATTTCCTTCCCGTGTTGCGAAAGCATATGCGATCTGGCTCTTTCCCCATTACTTACCGCAAAAATCTGATGGACTCACTAGCAAAGCTAGTTTCCATTCCGACTAGCACGGCAGAGGCGGAGAGAGGATTTTTTATCTACTCTGTTACCAGAACACAACGCAGAAGTCGCACAACGGTGGAGCATCTAAGCAACTACTTAAGGTTTGTCATCCTTCTGTTTAACATATTGTCATCTAAAAACTTCATTTAAAGGATTGCTATAAGTGGTCCAGACAAACTGTCATCGTATGACTTTTTAAAATACCCTAAAAGATGGTATGAAGAAACTGGTCACCTACCTGCTGACTTCCTGGTGCTACCAGAGGGCCAGGAAAAAAATTACAAAAGCGCTTAGGAGAAGAAGAACGTTTCAGATCCATTTTCGACTCAGAACGCTTTTGCACGCAATTCTACTTCTACTCCGATGACCTTTTGGAGGAAGAAGAAGATCTTTCAGGCAGCGAACTTGTTGTCTCTGACGTTAGCGATAGTGATATTATTGATGATGATGTAGGAATTGTAAGTTGTTCCTAACTTGTACATCTTTTCGGATAAACCTTATTGCTTTCTGTTGATGCAATGAAACAGGAGCACAGATCTTCATAAAATCACAATATTCAAACTTCAATTATGTAAGATACATTGGCGCAACATATTGCTAATACGTGACAAAGTTTGTTCAGATAATTTGTAACGCGTCCTCCTTATTCTGCCCCATCGCAAGCATGATCTAACAAAGGTACAAATTAGAGCTCTTCATACCACGCTTTCTTACCTTTTCTCTCTCCCCCCCCCCAGGCTCACATACCCCTTTCACCTAGAAAGTTGGAAACAGCCGAGACCCCCTTCACCTGGGGAGAGCCCGGCTCCTCCTATCGCACCTATGAGTGGGTGTCCGTACCATTTCAAGATAGAGTTGCCTTGCCAGAACTTCTCCCTTTACGAAATATAGCAAATAGTTTGCAAGAAAAGCACGCACGAGCATTAGCTTTATCTTCAGTTCTGAAATCCCAATGATGGATATTTTCCTTATAGAAAGTTTTCAAGACATAACAAAGTATCTGATCAACGCACCAAAATAAGTTTGGAACCGATTTAGACGTTTTCAGTCCCGCTTTTGCTTCTACAACTGATTTTCATCTGCTCTGCAGGCTTTGAAACTCAGGGTGCCTTAAAAGTGAGTACACACTTTCTACTCGTTTATAGCCTTTCCCACAACGTTTTTTGCTTAGCTTCACGTACCATTCTGTAGACTCACTTCAACTTAGATTTACAGTACAATGCAAATCCGGTCATCTTGATAAATGTAAAATTACGGGAGCGTTTAGCATACAGAGCCATTATGAAAAGCCGTTCGGAAAAAACCTGGTGTAGCAGTGTTTCCAGGCATGTTGACTTCAATAAACTTTTCAAAGATTTTCTAAGCTATTCAAATGCTTCAGGCACGTTTTAACAAAACACTGAAAAAAACGTTGCTGTGGTCTACCTTGCATAATCTCTGAAAAAAGTCTTACGATAAAGGGTGAATTTCATATTTATAGTCGACTTTAGCCTAATGACAATGTTTTCAGTGTTAAGTGTCCGGAAGCAAAAAGTAGCCATTGATCAAAGTTCCTATCGTAACTTTGCAGTAAGGAAGAGCGATGTGATTCACTTCATCGCAAATTTGAATTGGAGCCTATTCTACTGAATGTTATTTGCTCTGCAAAAGACTCTTTGGGAATAGAGTTGTTGACTATTACAAAATGTGTACCTACTTGCCCGGACATCCTGCATTAGGTTGGCTAAAAAATGAATCCGTTTTCTAAATGTTTGTAAATGTTACAATTTATGCATATCATTAGTTGAGGGATAAAAGACTCGGCATCTACAAGACCCTCTGCGGGCATGCGCCGAAACGCATTCTGCACCATAATCGAAGAAGCTAACAAACGTGCAGCACTTTCACACTGACTTGCGGTGGTGGCTAACCGATTACCAAGTCAGCGCTTTAAGACATTGACAACCACTTAACACACATGGTGTGTCAAAGCTTGAGACATGACTCTCATTAAAATGGTACTAATTTGTGTCTAACCGACTCTGGGAGATTTCTTTTGTGCTAGATCTAGATGCAACTCTACTGTTTTTGCTAGCATTCCAAAGCTACTGTAAGTGTACTATAGAGGAATTGTGCGTGATTTTATCTGAAAAATGTTGGCTGGTCCGAGAAAGGCTTTAGTCGTCGATGTGTTAATCCTCCCAGACTACTCTGGTACAAATTTACCGTCCCTAAATGGTACAGGGCTTGGTTGGCCTGGCGTGAGCAAACTATGTCCAACCTGGTCATAACGGCACATATCACTTCGCCACTCGTCCACTTAAAATTACGTTACTTGCAATGTTCCGTTGGCGGTTCAAAGCTCCGTACAGCGTTAATTGATCATCTCATCGATGAAAGCAAGCCGCAATATGGCAAAAGACCATATCGCGGCTTTATGCCATTTTGGGCTAAAGGCAGGCGATTATCTCGAAGTGCAAAGGACACTATGGCAGCCAGGAGACCTGTCCTCACCGAACCAAAGCAACACTCGAAGATGTCACTTTATGGTTGGTTGAAATTGTACCTTTATTTTCTGTACTAAAAACTAATCTAAAATCTCGGAGCAGCAACGACAATCATGTTGGAATTTTCAACCTTTTCAGAATTTCCAAAACTTGTACCTTTATTTTCTGTACTTCATACTACTCCCTCTACACTAATTCATAACCTCTAGAAAAATTTTATTGTCAGCGCAATCCTGCTTTGAACGTAAAGCGTGTACAAGGGAAGGATGGTCAGTCGATGTGCCTTTTGCGATTTGTACATCATTATGTAGTGCATAAAACGCTGATTCCGATAAAGGTGCGTGGCTAACGCTGGTACGCTTCCCGATTTCGCGGTCCCATAACTCCGAAATACCAGCAAAGGGGCTGGCGCTAGCTACGCCCCCGAAAAAATTTTGGAAATCTAAATTAAATTTCTCAAAAAAAATTTTCAAAATTTTTAGTTATTCACAAAAAGAACAAGTCATATGCACATTTTTATAACACATGTAAGTAACTTTCAAGAGTTTCATGAACCATTGGGATATACTGTCTTTATAATAAGTCCCTGCGCAAAATTTTTTAAGCTGATTTAAATTGTCTGTTAAACACGGTAACAAGCACAGGTACCTGGACACTGCCATTGAGTGACCCAAGCAGAAAGACAAGTAAGGAGTAGTGAAGACGCTGTAAAAAGAACAAAAGGACTTTGTAAAATCTTGCAAAAGGATTCTCTGGTTCCAGCTACCGAGCCCTGTGCAGAGATGTTCAAGTATTCCCCCACCCCCCCCCCCTTCCCATCCCTCTTGCCGCATGTCAACTTCCCTTGTGCGGTCTTTGGTACATTTTTCCAGAGCTTTTGCTCCATGAACTTTAAAGGCAGCGACTGACAAGGGAACCAGTCAATGTGGCGTTTTAGATGGGATGTATATCGTACTGAGAGCATAAACGTTGCTTCAAAATCTTTCTCATTTGCGGAATGTTTAACACATTTACGACCGCTTGACACACATGGTGTGTCAAGGTTTGACACACCATAACTCTTATTGAAATGGCTACTAAAATACGTTAAACCAACTCCGGGAGTTTTCTTTCATGTTGGACTCAAATACAACCTCTACTGTTTTTGCCAGCATTCCAGCGCTACTGTAGGTGTACTGTAGATGGAATTGCGCGTGATTTTATTTAAAAAATGTTGGCTGGTCCGAGAAAGGCTTCGGTCGTCAATGTGTTAAGGACGAGGAATTATGAGCTTTTATTAGAGCAAAAAATTGCATGTGCAAATAGGACAAAAGTTGTCGCATTTTTTTGTAACGCTTCAATATAGCAGTGATGATCATCAGAACACTTATTCAATGAATACTCTCAAATGAAAACTTAAGGGTTAGGAAGATCTTAGAACTCATTTTACCCTAAATTCACCGTATCTAATTTTTTGCCCCTATAAACGCTCATAACTCCTCGTCCTCGTCCACAAACGTTTCGCAAATAAGGAAAGTAGACTTGGAATCAGCGTTTTATGCTCTTTGATATACATGTCATCTAAAAAGTCCACTTCGATTAAACATGGTTCCCTTGTGAGCTATGCGATGGGCCTGTACGAGATTCTCTGCGCCAATTCAATTCAAACGCTTGCGAATTTTGCGTCATGGGTCTCCCCCATGTCATTTCGCGGATCTTATAAAAATGCTTACACCATTCCATGTGATGAAAAAATTACTTACCTGCGTGAACTTCATTCGGTCTTGATTCGAAGTTGAGAGGTCATGAATAGCGCGGATTGCCTCGATCACATCGGCCAACTCCATTCACAATCTTCCTGATGGCAGTAGTGCATGATGTGAGATATGGAACTACATGATGACCTGAGTCAAGATTGGGGTGTGGCATGTCACCCTGGTGGTTTCAAAGAGTCAGAAGAGAGGGATTAGCCTTGAGGTCGTTGATAATAAAAGTATGGTCCTTTCGGAAGAGGGACGGGGGGAGAAGTGACTTGGGATGGTCCACTGAAAATTTGCAAAGCATCCCAAAAACTTTTCTGGGAAGACGTGGCTGAAGCCTTGCCTTTTCAATCTTGAAATTGTCATAAATAGCTCAGAAAATATTTCTCGAACCGCCACTTTGGCAGATGTTAGACAGACAGATGGCAGACATAACAAAACCTTTTGATCGAGGTCTATTGGCACCGTCACGTGGCGTTATTTTTTTAAAGCGGTTAAAATTAAAGTTCATCACTTCGAGTAATTTTGACTGTCACCAAATCCACTATAGCTCGGTGGTCCCAAGGCTTTAGAACAGAAAATATAGCATTGAGTATCAGGAGACATATCTTATAAAGCTGAATGTCTGCTTGTCTGTATGTCTGTCTATCTGTATGTATGTGTGTACCTGTGTTCCGAATAGAAAATTTCATTTCTGAACTAATCCGGACCAAGCTTTGCACACATACACTTCGGGGCCGGGCGGGTGTCATAGGCTACTTTTCGTCATCGATCGAATCGATTTTATCGATTTTTATCTATTTTCTGCAAATGAGCTACGGGGCTGGGAGCAGAGGTGCGATAGTCGGAGCCGAGTCTCCGCCTACCTTCACTTTTGAGCTGGTACCAGGTGACCACCTTCATTTTTGGGTTTGAAAAATTTTTTTGCTGAAGCTTAAAAGAAGGAAAATAAGCAAAAGGAACGCAAAAGAAAGTAATGAGAGCATATATCTATGTAGTGGGTCAATCTAGGTAGTAACCGCAGAGAACCAGTATTTCGAATGACAAAATAGCGAAAAATCATGCAAAATTTCCACTGTTATAAATCTGGTGGTTGAATATGTCAGCAATTGCGACTTCATAGGTTTTGAAGAGTAAATGGTGCTCTATCAGAAGTGAAAAAATTAGGTCGATTTGAGCAGTGGCCGCCGAGGACGAGAATTTTAAAAAATTAAGCGATTTTAGGTTACTTAGTGACAGCTCAATTAAACTCATGCAAATCTTGAATGTGAAAAGTGTGTGACGTTGCGACTTCATAAGTTTTGTAGAGTAAGAATAGCTCTAACGGACTATGCCTTAGCCGTACCGATCCATTGAGTTACCGCCGAGATCCAGGCTTTTGAAGAAACAGGTAAAAAACCGCTTTTTGAAATTCAACAACTCATAACTTCTTCAGAATTGCATGATTCATGTTGCGACTTCATAGGTTGGATTCTCCTCATCAAGAGACTTTCAGATGATATATGATATGTGAGGGTTTCGCGCTTCTCACGGCATATGTCCGAAGATGGAGACTTTTCACCCCAAAGCCTCCACTGGCGGTCTCCGGCTAATACATTAACATGGGCGAGGTGGAGACTTTGAGGTGAAAAGTCTCCACCCTGGGTCAGAGCCGCAAAAATCATTGAACTCCCCACATATTATATATCATCTGAAAGCTCTTGATGAGGAGAATCCAACCTATGAAGTCGCAACACGATTCATGCAATTCTGAAGAAGTTATCAGCTGTTGAATTTCAAAAAGCGGTTTTCATCTGTTTCTTCAAAAGCCTGGATCTCGGCGGTAACTCAATGGATCGGTACGGCTAAGGCATAATCCGTTAGAGCTATTCTTACTTTACAAAATCGATGAAGTCGCAACATTGCATACCTTCACATTCCAGATTTATGGGAGTTTAAACGTCAGCTGTCACTAAGTAACCTAAAATCCCTTAATTTTTCAAAATTCTCGTTCTCGGCGGTCACTGCTCAAATCGACGTAATTCTTTCACTATCTGGTAGAACAACACTTGCCCTTCAAAAGCTATGAAGTCGCCATTGCTGACATCTTCAACTACCAGATATATAACAGTGGAAATTTCGCATGATTTTACGTTATTTTACTATTCGAAATTCTGGTTCTCGGTGGTTACTGCCTGGATCGACCTACTTTATTCGCAGTCGTTATAGCAAAATTTACTTGATAAAGTATGTAAAGTCTAGCTGAGTTTTACTAACAAATACACCATTTGATAAGCACTTTATTTTAGGTATTCATGCCGTTGTATACATAAGAATATGCTTTCAATGATTCTTTTGCATTTGTTTTGCTTATTTTCTGCGCACTGGCGGCAACGACCTGGAGGATAGGCTCAGTCGACGCTAACGCTCCCCCCCCCTCCCCCCGCTTTTGGGAGGTGAGTGTCCGGCACTACCACCTTCACTTTTGGCCGGCCAGTGGTAGCTGAAACCACCTTCACTATTGGGGGGCCCGGCTCCACCTATCGCACCTCTGGCTGGGAGTTGGCACAGGGAGGTAATCGAGCATGCTGATTACGAATACAATATTAGCTTCTGAAATCGTCCATTACTTTTATCATTTTATCGGCTTTTTGCAAAGTTTGAGCTACGGGGCTGCGAGTTGGCAGAGGAAGGTAATCAAGCATGCTGATTACTAAAACAGCGGGAATAGTGAATTCGCATGCAGGCTTGGGCAAGGGAAAGGTTGTACTGTGATAGAGATGAGAGATTCTTTGACAGGGCCGGGCGGAGCCGGGTAAGCCAGCTACTCAGATAATCGCCGGGGGCAGGTGGCCATGCGATTTATAGGAGGGCGGGCACCGGAAAAATTGTTCGCAGATTTCTTGCGGTCCGCTTGCAGAATTTGGAAGAATTTTAGCGAAATTTTAGATGAATGCTTGGAGAACAATCGCGGCCTCCTTATAAATTAGCTGCGGCGCAGTGGCCGCATTCTCGCGGACTTTCCGCGAGAATATGCAAATTTTTCGAGGGCCGCACGGTCCTTTGTGGGGGACCGCGCAGCCCCTAGGTACTTTTCGCTAAGAGAAGGTACCTCAAACTTGAGTAATTAAACCAACGGTGACACGTCTGCCAAACAGAGTCTTACCTGTGCACGACGTAAGCCCGAAACTCCGTGAAAAGAGTCCGAGCGCCTGCTGAAAGTTTGGCCAGCGTTTGCTGAAAGAGATTCTTTGACGAGCGCCTGCAGAAAATTCTGTGTTGCTGACCGCTTGCAGAAAAGCGCGAGTTTGCGGACCGCCTACCCCCGGCGATTTCCTGAGTAGTTACTTATACTTTCATCAAGGTAATCAAATAAGCTCACCTTAACAGCTGCTTTCTGATAGTGCTTTTTCTCTACCCATACATATGCAAATTACTTCAATTTTCTCATTTTCAAAAAACTATGGGCCAAAACATGATTTTAGTCTAAAAATCTGCGCCAAACACCGCACTTTTTCAAATAAAGTGCCTTTTTTATATGAAATGGGCAAATTTTGAATACTCAAATAATCATTAGAAAGAGCTTGGAAAGCTCTTTCGAATGGTATGCCATATGTTGAGGGACTTTCAGGTGCAGCCACAAATTCGGACGTCGTTCAAATAAGTCTGTCTGACTTCTTTGAAGCGCCCTCGAAGGAATTTCGGTGAGGTGCTGCAAGGTGCTGTCAAGATAATCTGCGAGGGTCACTTTATGCAAAACCGCTCAAATTGCTGGTTACTCACAGCTACTCAGAAAGAGATCTTGAAGTTTGTTTAAAAAATCAAGGTGCCCTATTGTTTTGGACTAGCTGGCTTACCCGGCTCCGCCGTATCCGGCAAACTTGGCACACATACACTTCGGGCCCCGGCGGGTGTCACAGTCCACTTTTCGTTATCGATCGATGTCGATTTTCCCGATTTTTATCGATTTTTTTGCAGAGTTCACCTACAGGGCTAGGAGTTGGCACAGGGGGGGGGGGAAGTGAGCATGGGGATTCCGAATACAATATTAGTTTTCAGAATTATCGATTACTTTTATTGATTTTATCGATTTTTTGTAAATTTTGACATGCGAGGCTGGGATTTTGCACAGGGGGGTAATCGAGCATGCTGATTACGAACACAATATTAGTTTTCAGGATCGTCCATTACTTTTATCGATTTTATCGACTTTTTTTGTAAAGTTTGACCTGCGGGGCTGGGAGTTTGCACAGGGGGGTAATCGAGCATGCAGATTACGAATACAATATTAGTTTTCAAGATCGTCCATTACTTTTATCGATTTTATCGATTTTTTGAAAATTTCTAGGGGGCTGGGATTTGGCAGGGGGGTGTAATCGAGCATGCTGATCACCCCCCTTGGGGGTGATCAGCATGCTCGATTACCCCCCTGTGCCAACTCCCAGCCCCCTAGCTCAAACTTTGCAAAAAAATCGATAAAATCGATAAAAGTAATCGATAATCCCGAAAACCAATATTGTATTCGGAATCCCCATGCTCGATTACCCCCCTGTGCCAACTCCCAGCCCCGTAGGTGAACTCAACAAAAAAATCGATAAAAATCGATAAAATCGATATCGATCAATGACGAAAAGTACCCTATGACACCCGCCCGGCCCCGAAGTGTATGTGTGCCAAGTTTGATCCGGATCGGTTTAAAAATAAAAATTTGTATTCGGAACATACGTACATACATACAGACATACAGACAGACAGACATACAAACAGACATTCAGCTTTATATATAAGATCACTTTGATAGTTGTAACGAACGGAAATTTTCATTGAATGAACGAATATCAAATAAGTGAATATCGAATATTTGATTTTTGAAAAATTTGCGAATAAACAAACTTACTCGATTCTCGATTTTTATATTATTCGAATTCGAAGGTTCGAATATGAGCACATTCCAAAATTTGAATTTTTGAATATTCAAATGACCGAACTTGATCGGATATTCGACTATTCGAATAAGCGAATAAATGGATATCATCGGACATTCGAATATTCGCATGCAATATTCAATATTCAAACGCAGTAGTCGGATATTCGAATATTCGAAGTCGAATGTATAGTATTAGGTCATTTCATAAGTTCGTAGAGTTTTGATTTTCGTTCTTGATTCTTTGAGGAACGGTTGATTTGCGGTAAGACGCGTATATTATCGAGACGAGCTCATCATGTTCTTCAAAACGGACTAGTTATTTTCTATGAAAAGCTGACTTGCTTTGATTTCTCACCTTCTTAAGAAGAAATTCTCAAAAGCAAAAAGAAGCATTTTCGGCACTTGCTCTTTTTTCTTACTAGCTGGCTTACCCGGCTCCGCCGTATCCGGACCAAACTTGGCACACATACACTTCGGGCCCCGGCGGGTGTCACAGTCCACTTTTCGTTATCGATCGATGTCGATTTTACCGATTTTCATCCATTTTTTTGCAGAGTTCACCTACAGGGCTAGGAGTTGGCACAGGGGGGAAGTGAGCATGGGGATTCCGAATACAATATTAGTTTTCAGAATTATCGATTACTTTTATTGATTTTATCGATTTTTTGTAAATTTTGACATGCGAGGCTGGGATTTTGCACAGGGGGGTAATCGAGCATGCTGATTACGAACACAATATTAGTTTTCAGGATCGTCCATTACTTTTATCGATTTTATCGATTTTTTTTTGTAAAGTTTGACCTGCGGGGCTGGGAGTTTGCACAGGGGGTAATCGAGCATGCAGATTACGAATACAATATTAGTTTTCAAGATCGTCCATTACTTTTATCGATTTTATCGATTTTTTGAAAATTTCTAGGGGGCTGGGATTTGGCAGGGGGGTGTAATCGAGCATGCTGATCACCCCCCTTGGGGATGATCAGCATGCTCGATTACCCCCCTGTGCCAACTCCCAGCCCCCTAGCTCAAACTTTGCAAAAAAATCGATAAAATCGATAAAAGTAATCGATAATCCCGAAAACCAATATTGTATTCGGAATCCCCATGCTCGATTACCCCCCTGTGCCAACTCCCAGCCCCGTAGCTCAAACTTTGCAAAAAATCGATAAAATCGATAAAAGTAATCGATAATCCCGAAAACCAATATTGTATTCGGAATCCCCATGCTCGATTACCCCCCTGTGCCAACTCCCAGCCCTGTAGGTGAACTCAGCAAAAAAATCGATAAAAATCGATAAAATCGATATCGATCGATGACGAAAAGTAGTCTATGACACCCGCCGGGGCCCGTAGTGTATGTGTGCCAAGTTTGGTCCGGATCGGTTCAGAAATGGAATTTTCTATTCGGAACATACGTACATACATACAGACAGACAGACATACAGACATTCAGCTTTATATATAAGAAGATTGAAAAAAAAGCGTTTTGCCGATTATGGAAGAAGGCGTTTTTTCGTCAGTATGAGACAAAAAAAGGGATTGGATTGCTTGAAAAACCAAGAGTTTGCAGAATGTCACATGAACAAGACTTTTTGCAGGATGGACAGGAGGTTCTGCACGAGTTTTGCTAGGCAAGAACAAGACGGCCGTCCATACGGTATGCAACCCAACTGCACGTCTAAACTAAACCTTACTGCACAAAAAGCCTAATAAACAGGTCCAGTAAGCTGTTTTGCGCGATAAAATTTGGTCCCCTACGGCAACCGTCATCATAGCTGTCCTGCAAGACTTGACGGGAAGTACATTAGTATTCAATGCAACCCTGAGATCTCGCTCTAGCAAACTGTTCCAGTCCCTCTGTTCCAGGTCACCGATCATGTGGACGGCGTTTATTTTGTTTAAAGGCGATCTCAGGCGCTGGTTAGACGATTTTTTTGGGACCAGTGCTGAGTTTAAGAACGGAACTGAAAATCTGATGGCATGGTGGTAGAATGCTGTGCGCAATACCTGAACAAACATTCTCAGACAGTCGACGGCATACCTCCGGAGCAGAAATGGCAGAGCCGCGGGGTTTCCCCAGCGGGGGTTTGCCACTCGTGCTCCGGAGCCCTCCCATTTTGTGCTCCGGAGACCTCCCATTTATGCTCCGGAGTCCTCCCATTTTGTGCTCCGGAGCCCTCCCATTCTGTGTCCCTCCGGAGACCTCCCATTTGTGTTCCGGAGCCCTCCCATTTTGTGCTCCGGAGGTGTCCCAAATCTGGCGTACCTCCGGAGCGCAAATCTCTACTCCGGGGCTCCTCCAAATCTGGCGCACCTCCGGAGCAGAGATTTGTGCGTCCCGGAGAGGGGACCCATTCGCCTGCTTGTGACGTCACCGTGACCTACAAGAAGGGACCGCCCCCTCGCCCCGCTCTCAATGGTCAATTGGGTCCTCCGCAGCTCTGCCAGATTTCGACTGTCCTCCGGAGCTACGGCACCGATTGTCTGAGTTGTTGGATGGATTTTGCTGAAATTTTGTCATTTCGTGGTCAATTTATAAAAACTCTACAAACTTATGAAACAACCAAATACGGACTACTTGCATAGGTCCTTTTTGTAACTTTTCAATTTTCTTAAGCCATAAATAGTTCAGATTGAGTGGAAAGGCTTAATGTTCACTACAAAGTAAACCATGTTTGAGACTAGTACACATCGGTATCACATGTCTAGTGACCTCAGAATTTGCTAAAAGTTGGTGCAGCTGATTACGTAAATGGTACTGATTATGCTTGGTAGGACCTCTTTGTTGAGGTACAAGCCACAGCTATAGTTTTCGTCAGAAGATTCTTCTCATCGGTGCTCCCGGCGTGCACACGCAGCGCGCGTCTCGGCTTGGAAGGCACTGCTCATTCAAATACTGAACGCAAAGGGACCGTCCATCGAAAATTTTGGTGAAAACTATGATGGTATATGATAGTGGACCCCTAGCTTACGCAAATGCCCAGTTTCGCCGCAAAAAATTACTTCCGCAGCGGTAAATCCGCTTCGAAAGGAGCAGAGGGGTCGTCACTCCCCCATGTGGTCATCCCGCCCATTTCTCAGACAATCGCCGGGGGCAGGCGGTCCGCAAACTCGCGCTTTTCTGCAGGCGGTCAGCAGAATTTTGGGGCGTGGCCAAACCTTCAGCGAGCGGCACTTCCTTACGGTCGTTTATTCTGCCAGCGGGCAGCAATACAGCATTTTTTGCAAGCGCTCGGCAAATAATTTAAGCTTCAGCGAGCGCTGGCCAAACTTTCAGCAAGCGCTTGGACTCTTTTTACGCAGTTTCGGCTGTACGTCGAGAAAGATGAGACTATGTGGCAGAGGTGCATCGATGTTTATTACCCAAGTTCGGGGTACCTTCTTCCAGCGGAAGGTACTCTAGGCAGCCTGGTCCTTTATAAAGGACCGTGCGGCCCACAACAATTTTGCATATTCTGGCGGAAATTCCACGAGAATGCGGCCACTGGGCCGCAACTTATCCATAGAAAAACCGCAATAGTTCTCCGAGCGTTCGTCTAAAAATTGGCCAACATTATTCCAAATTTCTGCAAGCGGACCGCAAGAAATCAGCGAACTACAGTCTGCCCCAATCCTAACCAGGCCAAAACTGGCTCGGCGGGAGTGCGCGTCGCGAGGGTATCGCGCCACCTCTGCGTCTAGCTAGTCTGCTCTCTCCTCAATCTCTTCGCTCTCTGCGACAGCGCGCGTATGCAGCGCAAACCCCTAGCGCTGCGAGCGCGCAAATTCAGCCTACGGTTCGGCCTGATCCCGATTGGGCAGACTGTATTTTTCCGGTGCCCGCTTGCTCAAAATTCGCATGGCCGCCTGCCCCGGGATTATCTGAGTTAGAGATTTGCCATTGGCCGTTCTGACGTGGCAAAGCTCTATCGCAAATGTTCTGACCTAAATAACGATTAAAACTCGTCTTTAAGCCTCAGGCACGGGAAATTCATCAGACGACATGTTCGCGAACGCGGGCAGAGCCAAAGCGAGACAGTCGCGTGGGACTGGAGCCGCTCGAGTCTGCTTCACTCCAATGAGAAGAGGGCAACTTGCCTTCTAACTCTTTTTGAATCCCTTAACTAAGCTTGGAATGCATCAATTATGGAGTTGGGAAAGTATGACGGCTCATTTACTTGGGGTGGAGGACTATATGTCGCCGAATCTGGAAGAGTCCCGCGCGGATTCCCTGCAGGAACGCATGTCCGCGCATGTACAAGGGTGCGTATTTGTCGCAAATGACCGCGGGGACCGCCCTTTTTCGGCGACATATAGTCCTCCACCCATTTACTTGCCCTTAAAGTCTCGGTGTTGCAGATACAAGCTTGCATATCATGACAAAAAACCTAGTCATCCTTTTACCTAGGTTGTCCAAGAAGGTCTGGAAAGTAAAAAAATGATGAGGATATTCTATTTTCGCTCTTTCCAATTTAGACGGGTTTGATGTCACGTTAGAACAAACTGCTCGCGAACGCCCGGGAAGGTCGAACTGTTTATGTCATTTTTTCTTGCTCCATTGTATTTGTGATTGTTTTCCATTAAAAATGCATGGTATGCAGCGCGTGCGTGGGCATGAGAATACCAAGTGGAAATCTCATAACACAGACTATGAAGAAAGGTGCATGTTGTACTTACGTAAACTTCAAAGTGGGAAAGGAGATGCGAAGCAAAGAATGCTTGTGTTTGAGGCAAAAGATTGCAACAAAAAACAACAGAACATCAGCAGCTTAGTTTTCAACTTCGTTCGTCAAGTGAATTCAAATGCTAACGCGTTTTACGTGGAGTTTATGTAGCTCTGAGAAAGGATTCCGCTCCAGTTAGAATTTCCGCGGCTGCCGTTGCACGCGAGCGTCTACACATTCGAATTTTGCAGAATGAAAACGTTTTTGCAGTGGTTTTCTTTCCAGTTTTGAAGAATAAATTATTTAATAGTTTTAACCATTCCTTTAAATGACACTTCTTTGTAGCTATTTTTGCAAGGTATCAAATAAAGATTGAACTCTTCTTCTATAGAGATGGTGGCCAAAACAGCAGCCAAGGCTCAATCATCCATCGTGACTGTGGATGCTTTGCAGAAGGAAACAATCACTGAGGTTGTCAAAATATCAATTTTATCACAAGATACTAGTTAAGGTTTTTTTTTTCTTCAGGTCGCTTACAAATTTTGGGCACCTTTCTCAAAAACTCATGCTGCCTACTCAGCTCCATTGGTTGACACAATTTACCAGCATGAAATGATCGCGACGCATTTTAATCCGCGAAAAATCATTATGCTAGAGTTCAGGTAAGATTAGAGCCTATTGTTATGTTTCGTCTTATCCGGATTTTTGCCACTTTTCACAAAAATGCTTTTGATTTTCACTGCTCCAGTTCAAACTTAGTTAAATCGCTTAACATTGCGGTAATTCGAGCTTTTAGTCAGTATCTCGAATGCTACCTGTGGCCCAACTATACCGAAGAAGCTAGTGTTGCGCACGTTATGTCGATACTGATTATGCTCAATGAGAAGTTTCGGGAGCGCATAGACGCATGGCAGGTAATAGTTACTCAGTCTAATATTTTCTCTGTTAGTTTAAGCTCTTTCGGCTAATTTCTATGATTTGTTCAGGTAGCAAACAAATTGTCTTTTCAGTGTTTCATCAAGAAGCCTGAACACTTTCCTGGATTCATTCATCGGGTATTGAAGTTATCGCTTGACGAAACTTCACGAAGTAGCGCCGAACAGTGTGCAATCATCACTTTCCTCGTGAATAGTTTCAACTCTGTGGTGAGGCATTCACTAGTTTCTTTGGGCACTCGAACGGATATTTTATATGTTTTTGCTCGATTTTATCATTTTGTCGTACTGAGTATGAAACTATGCTTTTGAGCTCATTGCAATCTTCCTTACATGGAAATTAACTAGGAAGTGGTCAGAACTTAACCCAGCCATTCCAAACAGCTGTGTATCATTGGACTCACCTTGAAACGTGATTTCAAATATAGGTTTATTATCTGCCGAACCACTATCTCGAAGGAAATATGAGCGTCTAAATGTGAGAAATTATCTGAGTTCCAACCAATACAGTTCGTTTAATGGCAGCCTGATGGCGTGGATCGTGGCTATGATTATTCTTTTTACAAGGAAGAAAAATATTCACTAAAAACCTGAAAAGGTATTTCTGAAACGTACTTCGTGGAACGCGCGCCACAGAACACTCGACAAAGCGCACATTCAAACGCTCGTAACTCCTTCCATATAGTCGTTCGGCAGATAGTTAGCATAATTAGAGATCAGCTTTTCAAGGTGAGTGCGATGATATATATGTTTTGTATGGGGTTGGTTGGGTTAATGACCATTCCCTGCGAGTTGGTCATGTTTATGGGGAGCCTGCAATCCGTTGGTTTAGGGGCTAATTTGCTTTAGCAAGTACTTCATATCTAGAGTGGAATTTCGCGCTCAAAGCACTGTTGTAGATTCCACAAGTTCAAAAATCACAGAATTACTCAGTCTCGTGCACACTGCTTCATAGCCACTGTAAATCACATTTTCAGGAAGTGGATATTGTTCGGGAGCAGATGAATAAGCTTACCCACATGTCAATCTGGACGAATTTGCTGCCGAGTCAAAGAGATGACATGTTTGGAGGCAGCAAGGTGCGTTGATACGAAAATCTGTTAACTATTCTTTTGTTACCATCATCTTTTTTAAATATAAGTCTGTCAGAGAATAGACGATTTGTATTGCAGAAGCTGCGAAAATATTGGGCGCACCTGTCTCAAAAGCTTGCCGCGCAAGATGCGGAGGACACTGAAGAATCACGCAAAGCGCAGTTTGAGCGAAATTACCTGTGGAACCTAATTGCTCGATTCAAACGCACTCTTGATCGAGTGGACGATGAATCAAAAGGTTAGTGCTGGAATCAATCGTAACTCATCTTTCATACTTGAACGATTATTTTAGAAGTTGATTTGGAGGATATTCGATATTGTGAAAGGTTTATCGAGCTTGTCATCGATCTCGAGGCCCTTCTTCCCACAAGGTTTGCTTTCAAGATTCTCCCTTATCTAAATTTCTGTTTCTTTCTTAGGAGGTTTTTCAATGCACTTTTGCATTCTTCGAAGTTAATAACCCATTGCGTGCTTTCGAAACTGATCTCGTCTGAAGCGGGCTCTCTGTTTTGTCAACTGGTCGAAATGCTGAAATTCTATGCACGATTCGAAATCAACGACATAACTGGTCAACAGCTGACCAATAAGGAGGTGTGCTTTTTTTGACATTTGAAGGTTCGGGTTGTTGACGGATTTAAAAACTTCGTTGTTTAGGTTTCCGATAGACATTACGAGCACATGGTGAAGTTGCAGAAAGCAGCCTTCAAATATTTCAGGTAATCTTATGTTCAAAGTCTTGTCTAATCTCATATTTTTTCGGTTCAGGGAAAGCATGCCAGACTTCTACCTTTTGAGTGTAGGAAGTGTTGACTCGAGGAAATCCTTGCTGAAGCAGTTTGGATCAATGAAGTATGTGAATACGCATTTCCTTCTATTATCTTTCTCTGTCACATCTGTAGTTTTCTTGAGAACATTGTTATGGTCTCAGCTCTGAAAACGCTGCTTTTTTTTAGAAAATCCGAAATTTACCGCTTTGCTGAGTACCTACATCTCGTTCCACCAATGGATAGCGAAGAGTCACAACTGGAAGCGTATTCCAAGGAGTTTTTAACGGAGACCATCGTGAGTAACCTGTTGCATTTTGGAAATTTCATCTTTGTTTTTCTATTTTTGCTAAATGGTTAAATTATAATCTTGAATAGCTGTGAAGTTTTGTGGATGAAAATGTTCTTCTAGACCCTTCACTGTGAACGACGAGTAAATCAACTGCAGCAACTCAACGAACAGCCCTTGTATCCAACCGAACAGGTTATCTGGGATGAGAATGTTGTACCATATGAAAACTACTCCGGCGAAGGTTATGTAAACACCTTTCTACAAAGTCGATTTATTCGAGCATCAACAACTTCAAGTTTTAGGCGTCCTAGCCTTGAACAAGCTGAATCTGCAGTTTTTGACGCTGCATGACTACCTGTTGAGAAACTTCAACCTTTTTCAGCTTGAATCAACTTGTAAGTGATGTCCACTTCTTGCAATTTTTCATATGGAAACTTTCAACAATGCTCGCTATGTAGTAGTTTTTTTTTCATTGAAACTGATGAACAATTACTCTATCTTAGATGAAATCCGGCAAGATTTGGAAGATGTGCTGTTCAGAATGAAGCCATGGCGACATGAGAGCCGAAATGAAACTGTGTGGGGTGGATGGGCTCGAATGGCTCTACTTTTGGATTCATTTCAGATTGTTGAAGTGAGTTTTCTGATTTCTCGCTTTGCATCCTATGGAGTATTTTCTAAATGATTTCTTTTGACACCTCAACAGTTGCTTTCGAAATCGTCTATATCTGTATTCATTTGCTTCTAATCTGCCGTCATTCATGCTTGTTTTTTATTATGCATTCACATCAGCAACATATTTTTAAGGTTGGAAAACCATTCGTCGGCGACAAAAGTCCATCTGTAGTAAAAGGAGAATTTGCTGTCAACGTGGGAAGACGGGTCGACATCAGACAAGAATGGGAAAGTGAGTTCATTTTTTTTTCGGGTTCAATTTCGCCTAAATTCAGCTGCTCCGTCATGTTACATATGTACGTTTGCGTCACCCTGTCGCATGGTTTAGCTATTGCATCAGCATGGTGCAAGGGCACGCGCGGGGACGCGTACCCTCATTCGATGCACTTGTGCCTCATGCTTCTCTTCTACGTCGTGGCTGTTCATGAATATTGTTAAAATGTGGGTTTTTAGGTCTCAGGAAACACGATGTGTGCTTTTTGGTCACTTGTCGATCGACTCAACCTGTTGGTACAAAGTATGACGTCAGAAAGCCATTCAAGGATCAGATGCAGGTAGCTTCAGGATTCGCCATCCTTTTGAAAACCCTTCATTTTTTCTCAGGTGACGTATGTTCGTGGATGTGAAATAGAAGGAATGCTGGGGCAAGATGGACAAGTTATAGAAGAGTTTGGTTAGTTTTTTTCTGCATTTTTTGGATTCTCGATAGATTTCTGCGCTTATTTCGCTCTATCTTGTCTGTCTATTTTTCTTAGGCACCCGCCATACTTGATCCACTTGATCCGCTTGATCCGCTTGATCCGCTTCGTGCAAAACGCGCACTCAGCAGTCGTCATTTGGCGCCGCGTACAGCGAATTTGCTTAAGTATACGAAATTCCTTTTTACCTACGCGGCGCCAAATGACGACTGCTGAGGATCAAGCGGATCAAGTGGATTGAGCGGGGTAGAGGACTATATGTCGCCGAAAAAGGGCGGTCCCCGCGGTCATTTGCGACAAATACGCACCCTTGTACATGCGCGGACATGCGTTCCTGCAGGGAATCCGCGCGGGACTCTTCTAAATTCGGCGACGTATAGTCCTCCACCCGATTAAGCGGATCAAGAGGATCAAGTATGGCGGGTGCCTTAGCACCAGCAGAATGTAAGGTGTAGGTCAACACGTATGGGAATCGTTTTCGCGGTCAAGCGGTCCATGCTGCGGCTATGTTTTTGTTCAAAATGATATTTTTTGTTTGAGAATCGTACGAAAAGAAACCACAAGTACAAGGCGACATAAGAAAGTTCCGTGTTTTTATGGATCCAAATCAATACAGGATTGATATGGAAAACAGAGTAGAAAAAGGAGCAGAGGTATCGTTTCAAAATCTTTTTCTTTGTGCAGTGTTGCACTCCTATCTCCCCTTTGGGTGTTAATTGGCTGAGTGCAATTTTCAGGACGTATACTACACTTTCAACTTGGTAATAAGACGTGATCCGAAGACCAATAATTTCAAAGCTGTTCTTGCTACTATGCGACAGTTACTGAATACCGAATGTGTAGTACCGGACTGGTTGACTGACGTTGTATTGGGGTATGGTGAACCCGACTCGGCACACTACTCAAAGTGAGTCTTCGTCATTTGTGGTCTGAAACTCCATCTTGTGCCAATTTATGGATGGAATGCGCATTGTAAACTCTTTTTTTAGAATGAATAACGTAGTACCCACTATGGACTTCAATGACACTTTTCTGTCGTTCGAACATCTAAAGGAGTCCTTCCCTGGTTACCGAATTGTTGCGAAGGCTGAAGAAGAGAAGATGTTACCGCCATTCCAGTATGTTATCTTATTGGGGGTCCTTCCAAACTTACGCTAAAATCGCTTGCCAAGGTTGACCTTCAAAGACCTCATCCGTGGAGGAGAAGCAGAGGATGAAAAAGTGATTGAAGTAACGCCTCTGGTGCGAGAGTCCCGAACACCTTATCCCATTTTTCCCAACAAAAACAAAGTGAAATTCACTCCTGCACAAATTGAAGCAATAAAAGTGAGTATTGTGTTTGCTGCATCACAAATTGTAGTCGAATCTTACTCTTTAGGCTGGTATGCAGCCAGGCTTGACAATGGTTGTGGGTCCTCCTGGTACGGGTAAGACTGACGTAGCAGTTCAAATCATTGCGAACATCTACCACAATTGGCCGCAGCAACGCACTCTGATCGTTACGCATTCCAATCAAGCATTGAATCAGCTTTTTGAGAAAATTATTGATTTGGATGTTGACGAGAGACATTTGCTGCGTATGGGTGAGTTCTTGATACTCTCGCAGCAGATACATTGGTGCTGTATTTTGCATTATAAAATTGCCTTTCAGGTCATGGAGAAGAAGGCCTCGAAACGGAAAAGGACTTTTCTCGGTATGGTCGTGTGAATCATGTCCTTAAGGAACGATTGAGGTTGTTGTCCGAGGTAACGTTTTGATTGTGCTTATATTTGAATTAATACGGACTTAGAAGAATTATGCTTTTCAGGTGGAAAGACTACAAAAAGCGATGAATGTGTATGGTGATGTATCGTACACTTGTGAAAATGCTGGCCATTTCTTCCGTTTCACGGTAAAGCTCTTATTTCTTGGTTATGTTTCAAAAGTGTGAGGAACACATGCCTACAGGTCTGCCGCGCATGGGATGATTTTATCGAACAATGTAGCGTAGAAAAGGACGGAATTGTTGCCGAGACGTTCCCATTCACTGGATACTTTTCTGATATCGATCCTCTGTTTAGTGTGAGTTCTACAAATCTAGCGTTTTTTGATGGAATATCTCGTAACCCTATTTTCACAGGGCTCCTATGCTGCTGATATGGAAACAGCGCGTTGCTGCTGGCGACATATAAACCACATCTTTGAGCAGCTTGAAGAATTCCGTGCTTTTGAGTTGTTGAGGAATGGAAGAGACCGGACTGAATATCTATTGGTTGGTAGTTTACATCTGCTCAAGTTTTCTGTTTGTGTCATCCCCTTGTGTTACAGGTGAAAGAGGCAAAGATCATTGCTATGACATGCACACATGCTGCTTTGCGAAGAAATGAACTGGTACAACTAGGTTTTCGCTATGATAACATTCTTATGGAAGAAGCCGCTCAAATATTAGAAGTAGAGACATTTATCCCTCTTCTGCTGCAGGTATTTCGCCATCTTTGAAGAAAACCAAAGTAAATAGATATGATTATAGAATCCACAAGATGGGAGAAATCGCTTGAAGAGATGGTGCATGATAGGAGATCACCATCAACTGCCTCCTGTTGTTCAAAATCAAGCTTTTCAAAAGTATTCGAACATGGAGCAGTCATTGTTTGCTAGATTTGTGCGGTTGGGTGTGCCAAATATCCAGCTAGATAGGCAGGGAAGAGCTCGCTCAGAGTGAGTAACACTTCATTTTTTTGAATTTTTTGCCGGTTGTTTGCATGCTTTTTCATTCGAAATTTTTGCACTTCGCATCTGTTGTGTGGCTGGTTCATTGCAAGATCTAAACTAACGGATTTTCTTTCAGGATTGCTGCTTTGTATAGCTGGCGATATAAGGAACTTGGTAATCTTCCCCATGTGGAGGCCTTACCACAATTCCAGGTTAGTATATTCGTGGTATTCATACACTTTCATACAGGTGAATTTTAATTTTAACTCTTACGCATGTCCATTTATCTTTCAGGCAGCAAATGCAGGCTTCGCATTCAATTATCAGCTCATTGATGTGCCAGATTTCAACGGGCAGGGAGAATCACAGCCAAGTCCATACTACTATCAGGTGAGTTTTCCTCAGTTACCGAAATACATCAAGAGCTCTCTAGGTTTTGCGTCATCACGAATCTATAAATTTCTAGAATCTGGGTGAGGCTGAATATGCTGTTGCTTTGTTCACCTACATGCGAATAATTGGATATCCTGCTGATAAAATATCCATCATAACTACCTATAACGGTCAAGTAAGTTTGCATATTCTATTTACTCGCTTAAATGTTTGAAAATTCAAACGAACTACTTATAGGCGCAGCTTATTCGTGACGTAGTGGCACGAAGGTGTGCAAATAATCCGCTTATAGGGGTTCCAGCAAAGGTAGATTCATTCTTCAGTTCCCTTGTTTTTTCTCATAGAGCATATTATAGATCTCAACTGTTGACAAATATCAAGGCCAGCAGAATGATTACATCATCCTGTCACTTGTACGAACATACAACATTGGACACATTAGGTATGGTATTATGGTATTCATACATTTTATCTTACATTTCGTCCTTTTGTTGGCATTGTTTTGCTTGTTTTTTTTTTCAATCTGTTCATTCTTTATATATAAATGCTCTTTACAGGGATGTTCGACGTTTGGTAGTAGCCCTCTCTCGTGCACGTCTTGGTTTGTATGTTCTCTGCCGAGCTAATCTCTTCAGAAATTGCTTCGAACTTACGCCGGCTTTCAACATCGTGAGTTTTCTTTCCAAAAAATTTGATAATGATTTGTTACGTTCTGTTTTTGTTAAATATAAGCGTTTGAAAATGACTAGCCGATGCGCTTAGAGGTCACGTGGCTCAAATTGCTATCATATCGTTGAGTAGGAACTACCAAACAAATTGTTGTTTCAGCTATGCCAACGACCACCAAAACTGTTGATTATCCCAAGCGAGCCGTACCCTACGCAGAGAAAGGTAACCATATGATACCTTTTTTCAACTGTGATTCAGACATTCTTTAGTGCGGAGAACGTGCGGAAGGTGAACCGCTCTCAATTGAGAATACAGTCCACATGTCCACATTCGTACATGACTTCTACATGAGCAACATGGAAACGATGCGTGCTAATTACGAAAGAGCCATGGAGTTGTACAAGCAGCAGATGAAGGTATAGGCGTTTCCCATGCGTGTAGCGGGCGTGGCCTGCAGACATTTGAACACGTTAAAAAACTTGTTGAACCTCCACTCTAAAGCATTAGTTTTTGTACTCTCTAGCTGCCAAAAACTGCCACGCGCATACGTTGGCAAACGTCGGCAAAGCTCCGCCCGCTATACTGTGGGGAAAGGACAATATCTAAGCTGTTGACTGTTTGCACCCGTGCTATCTAACTAATGCAGTTTATTTGTGTAGATAAACCTCCCACAACCTGAGGAACCAGAAGAACCTGTTATGTCTGAAGCTGAGCGAAAGAAGGAAGAAGAGAAAGCAAATGAGGAGAAGGAACAAGAGCAGCAACAAGAAAGTGCCATTACGTTTGAGAGTATGGACTTTGAGAAGCTTGAAGAAGTTCCAAAAATCTGAATGTTCCCAGCAGAATGTTGATGATCTCAATGTATTTATTGCTCTTTTTGCGGTACCATACCGTGTGTTGTTGATTTCTCACACTTTGTTATAAATATAACTTTTTTCTGTTGTTATAGATAAGATTCTGTGTTCACTGTTTTTTTTTCTTGAAAAAAAGAACCTTGAAAGAGAACTCGATAGAGTCACCCTTGTTTTTTTTGTTCAGCTCCATTGTTTGAGAATTTTGCGTGTATAATAGTTCTTTTCTATCTGACTGGTGATTGTTAACCATTGTTGTATGTTCCGCGTTTCGGTTTTGCAAAAAAAAAACATTCAAAAGTATCCTTGTTTTTTTGTTCTGAAAAGCGTTAATATACGCTGTGATTTTTAAGACGTCATTTTCACTGTGATTCGACGCCATCCATCTGCGGATGTAAGGACTCATATTATCACTCTTTAGCTCCAACTTCTTATACACTCTTGCCATTGAATACATTTATTGCATCATCAATCAAATCGTTTTTGAGCAAAGTTATCTCTCTATACAATACAAAGTCAATTACAAGAGATCAAAAGAATTATCACATCGAATCATTTTCTGAGCATACTGAGAGTGAAGGCTTCTCTTCTGCTGCGATTTGAAATCTTTGAGGTGCAAAGTTGGAGGAATAGTAAGGAGTCTGAAAGAGGGAGCATATAGGGGTTCCCATCATTTTTAATTCTGTAGCTATCTTTGACAAGCAAAAATAAGTGCAGTAATTCCTTTTTACATTTATCTAGATACCACTGCCTGCATTCTTGATATTTTTTATCGTTTTTAAAGCCGATTAAAAGTCTTAAGCAAAAATCGAATGCTTAAACAGATTAGAAACTTCTCTCTTTTTGGTTTGGTTGACATCATGAATGATTTTTCCCATGCTAAATGCTAATTCTAGTTTTTTTTGGCTTTTTATTGCCTCGCCTATAGTTTAGCACTATCATCATGAATCAGCTTACTTGTGAAGTCCAGTACAAATGTGGGTAGCCATTTTCATAAGCTTCAGAGCAGGTGGCTTGCATTTTCATTTGTAACGAAGATGATGCGTCTCTGAAGGCAAACAATTAAAAGGCAGTAACCTAGGATTAAAATGACTCAAACGCACTTGCTCGTGACGCTTGCATCATTCTGCTGCGTATCGGGTGAAGGTGACGAGAGTGATGAAACGCTAGTGTTTGCTCCGGATGACTCCGTAATGCTGACGTCTTTAACTCCATAATCTCTATGTTTTCGCTTATAACGCTGATTTTGGAACCAGATTTTGACCTGAACATATCTCTTTTCGCTCTAGCTCGCAAATATCAAAGTGTAGTACCTGCTCTCCTGTGAGACCTATCATTTGCGCAAAATTATCGCGTTCTGGTTGTCGTATATGTTCTTTTTCGGCAAACCTAAAACGATTCCTAGTTTATGTATGATTTTTCTTGTTTCAAAACCCTCCGAAAAGTTGTTTATGCGTTATCTAGCAGCTGTACCAAAAAGACTGTAATCTTCAGTACATTAGCTTTCATTAAAGATAAGAGCACCTTTCCGAATTTTTCCTAGTCTGTATCTACTAGGTTGGCTGAAAATAATTACGTTTTGACATGAAAATCTTCATGAAAACTTTAGTAGTTGTTCTATATCCATATCCTTTGTAGGTAATTAATTCTAAGCTTATTCTATCACAAATCAACAATTCAGGGTTTTTAATAATCAGTAAGGGACAGTTATGTCCCAACGGCTAAAATTCCAAAAGCTCTATTCTGCAAATAGTTTTTCCTACTCAGCGAATATTAACAGATGTGATCTGCTATTTCAGAATTCTTTGACCGGAAAAACCAAATGTTCTCATATCTGCGCACAATGAGAAAACTGGAATTTTCACTGTTTTGCGGATTTCTTTCATTGCAATGTAAATTCCACTTGAATTGACATATGTTCCAATTCTCATTAAAGTGCTCCTTCCAGAGGTACCTAATATTGGAAAAAATTATCTGCAGCATCTCTAGGAGCCGCAATATCGATCGAAATTATTTATTAGCCAGCCTTTTAGTCAAAATCGGTCTTCTTTTTTTTTGAAAGGGAAATTTTCAAATTTATGGATGTGATAAATCCCATAACAATAAGATACATCAAAAATTTGGAACGCACTTAATGGAGACTAACGATTTGATCAAATTACTTGGAGGGATGTCATTTTGTTGAAACTAGATAGATCACAATAGTAGTAATGAATTTACTCCATCGCCATAAAGTCGGCAATTTTGGTTTCAGGAGTGTTAGTCATAAAACGCTTTGGACTATTTCCACATTCTATTGATTCTCATTTTTTGCATTTGTAGAAGAGATCAACAGATTGAAATATACCTGCGGTGAAGCATATTCAGTTGCAGTTTCGTAAATAGGTTACGTTTCTTTTTGTACTTGCCACCAGCTTGCGCACCTGTAAAGACGTCGTATTTGTTTTCCTGCCTTTTTACCGTAGAGAGATTTTTTTCGAATCCTTTTGTATTGAGATTCAAAGACTCAACATTAACTAGATTATTTGTTTATTAGAAAAACTTTTTGAGTGGCATCAGTGCGCACTACACCGAGAAATGTTAGCACGACAAGTTTTTTCTATTGAAGACACATAATTCCCTTTAATAATTTACTCACTTTGTGCTCCGTAGTTATACCAGCTTGCCATGCCAGGATAAGTCATTGGATGTGCCATGGTCATTGGCATTGGATATCTAAAAGTATTTATTAGGTTGGCTAAAAAAAAAGTTCATCGTGGCATACAAATCACCATAAATTCCTTACTCATAACTTTTTGTGAAGTAGTAAGCCTCCACCACTCACATATCAGCTACTTACGACTTTCTATTATAAGTAAAGGACGATTATTCCCCGGCGTTGCTAAATTTTTAAAAGCTCAGATCGTGAGCTTTTCAAGTTTTGTTTCCACGCTGTTATGGATACAGAAGTGAGTGTATTTTGGTATCTGGTTACAGAATGCGCGTAATGAAAATTGGGTGTATACTTTACTGTTTTTTGTGGGAAAATAAATTTTCCAGGAGTATTTATATTTTAGTTCTTAGTGAGGCTTCTTCCGGAGGCATCAAACACTGGAAAAATTTGTGTGCACATTTGTAGGAGCCACAAAAGCGACACTACTTATTTATTAACTTAGCACATGAACTATCATTTAAGTGAGTAAAAATGAAATCTTACCCGGATTGCCCACCGCCCGGTACGGGGTAAGTGTAGTAAGCTGGTGGCATAGACATCCATGGAATCTCGTCGAAAATCCCTGTTGCTGGGTATGAACAGGTGCCAGTCTCCATCTAAAGTGAATATTAAGATATTATTATCTTCTGATTTTTGATTATTCTTGGCTGGGAATAAATAGTATTTCGTAAATTGTCGAGTGAGACTCAAAATCGAGAAGGTAGTAACTTGAGCATGAAAGTAGCTAAAGTGACATCCCGAAGCAGTACTTGGGTGTGCACGATGATATTCTGATACTCCGCCCATCTTTCTTACCCACTGTTATACAGACAGCGTCTGGTGCTACCCAGGTTGCCGTTGGCTATAGCGCCCACCTGCAATATACAGCCGAGACCGGAGGCATTTTGTTGAGAGCACTTCAGTTTCGAGAACTGCTATCGAAACTGAGTACCTCTGGAGGCGAATTCATGTAGCGGCACATCTCTTTCTGAGCTCTTCTACTGTAGCGTTTTGAATGACTGAATCTGGAAGTCAGCTTATCATTCTCATTATTGAGTTGGTGACAGCTCATAATTTCATCTTTTAAGGTTCGTGAAAAATCAATGCGCGTTTTTTGTCTTTCTGAGACGTTATTCCATCAAAATTTCTTTTTGTGTGAGCATAGTTTGAAAGCTATTGATTCTCTCATTCCTACTGGCCGAAACGCTTCTGACATTATGTAATGAGATTTTGTAGTACTTTGCACAGCCTTACTTGAAACAGGAACTTCTTTGCTTTCACATTTGGTTGGATTCAAAATGAATGCATTTCAAAAAATTTCTTCTCTATGTGGACAAAAATTGTTTGCATACTGCACAGTTAGTCATTTTTTTTTTTTGAGATTGGACAAATTTATGGCCAAAAGTCAACCGTTGCCTCTCTTTCATGGCAAAAAAAATCTTTCGAAAAAAACATTTGCCAAAGCTTTGCTCGTTTTGTAAGTTGCAAAGTTTTGACAATACAGAAAGAATCTTGGATGACTTGCTGCTTTCCGAGCGCCGTTAAATTTGGCATTATTTTCCTAAACAGGCCATCTTTCCGAGCCAGTTTTGGCTGTACATGTACTACTGACTCGTAGTTACAGGATAGGTTAAACTAACCGTACTGAGAAACCATGAAAAGAGCTATGATTTGTAAAACCAGGTTTTGAAAAAAGCTCTCTCTTCTACTTTTTGGTTTCTGCTCGTTGGTCAGACAAAAATCAAGAGATTTGATAAAGTTACATGTCAAGGTAAAACCTTGCAGAATAGGCATATTTTTTGCACCACCGAAAGTTGTAGCTGTTGCCCTGTACAGTACTTTTCGTTTTTGAATTCATTGGACCCTCAGATCACACTAAATGCTTCATATGATTACCAGCCTTGAAGCAGCCTTGAATTGGGAGATAAAATTTCAATTTCTCGTTCTTTTGGTTCGCATCAACCTCAGTAATCTATAGCTGAGTTTATATGATTAATTAATAACAGCTGTCAACACGTACACTTCAGTGACCTGCTCATTTCAGCACTGAGTGTGATGCAGGTGTGAACATAGCGAGCGTTTACGAACTGTGGTGGTTGACATTGGGGTCTCATGTATCTTGCAGGGGTGTCCTTGATAAGAAGTAACATCAGGAGGAGGGAGGGGGGGGGGGGGGAAGGAGGTAGTACGGGTAGGAGTCATGAACAGTTTTGAAAAGGGGATTACTACTCGAGTATGCAAAGTTTATGCAACACTCGATAGGGATTTGTGTCCCTTGGTATGAAGGTTCAGAGAGGTAGGTTTGGATCCTTTGGTAGGTCCAAAGAAGCATACATATATTGTGAAAAAAATCTTTTTGATTTTTTTGTGAGAATTAGAGTTTGCCATGAATATGTGAAATCATTTTCTTTTACGTTGAGCATAAAACAGTCGTAGTTTTCAAGATGACTTTTTGTCTTCAATGTCTTCCAATTCCGCTAGACACTGCCATTCTTCATGATGTTTTTTGCATAGCAGTGTCTGAATCTTTCCCAATCATCCGGTCATTCACTCCAGTCATACTCACACCTTTTTCATAGCGTCCACTAATCCCAGATATGGTTAATACGTGCTATGTGCGGCATACCTTTGATGTTATAGCGATATCAAGCGCTACACGCCTGCGGTAGCTAGCCATTGCATACTTATTTTGTAGACATTCTGTAATATTTGAGGTTAGGAAATTATTTAGTAAACACTGAGCAGGTTTTTTCGATCGTCAAGTGAGCGTTTCCTTTGTGCAGACATATATTCAAAAATCGATTTTTTTTACATCTCTTCTCCAAAGTCGTGACACTCGAAACCATTCAGGCTGTAGCTGTGCTTCTAGTTCAAATCACATACTTTTCATACCGAAATTCTCGTCACTATGTTACTTACGGTAATTTTGGGGTCGCATTGCTCTAGTTTTCTTATCAGTGGGTTTACGATCTATGAAGTGGTCATTGGCTAGGTGTTGCTGCATGAGGCTATAGAGATTGGGCTATTGCTGCCTCGGGGGATCACTCGTTACTAACTAACAGTTATAGAAATGACAAATTTGATAATTGCAAGGCGAATTCTAATAACCAGATGATGGGTGTTTGCTTACGGGATCTCGAAAAAACAGTTACAAATTTTAGGAGGTATCCTATTGAATAGCTAAAATATTTATTTAATGGCTTGGCTCCGAATTGTTCTATCGCACTAAGCTTTTGGTTTTTTTGTTGGTGCAGTATTTTTTCCATATCTTCTGGACTCTCTCATCGTCAGCGGGAGAGGCCTATACAGTTTGTACCAAAAAGATGTGCTTACTGTTTGATTGTTAATAACTCTCTTGTAATGAAGTCTTTCGAGCTTTAGGTACCATTTTGTAGAGCTGGCTTCCTTAGATTTACAGTATGGTTCGAATCAGAAATCCCTCCTCACTATTGTAGGATTACGGTATCAGCCTTGAGGAGGGTTTTGAGTAAATAAGGGTCATATCTCACCAATAGGACCAAAGCAGCTGAAGCTCCTTAGGTTAATCAGAGTCGCAGATTTCAGACATGAAACGCACTTACCGTAACACATCTTTCATAACTTATGCCAGGTATACCACCACAACCAGTTTCTGCTATTCGTCAAAAATCTGACTAATCCATTTGAAAAGCTCTACGAAAGCGCGTATTTTGTGGACTGAAATTAGCATGAAAACCTTCACAGTTTGTCAGATTTTGTAAATTTTTTTCCAAACGACCTTACACTACAGCGCTGTTAGCTGCAAGTTCCTATTGGGCTCATACAGCAATGAAGATAGATTTTTAATTTAATACTGTTTATCTAAGCTGAAGCCAGCTCTACAAAACGGTACTTAAAGCAAGAGAGTTACTAACAACCAAACAGTAAGCACAATTATGAGACACCATGCATAATGTGGCAGTTATCCGTGAAGAAGTAGCATATATAACATGCTGCTTTCTCAACGAAATCTATGCTTTGATTTTTCAATGGACCACATGTATCTGTTCGCTGATCACACTTGGTTTGAAATCATTATCTTGAATTATTGCAGTGGGTTGGATGGCTAGTAAGCCTTCCATGGAAGAGAAGATGGAGACAATGCAGATCAACGGTGATCAGGTATGTGATATGACCACAAACTTCCCTAATTTCAATATTTCTTTTTCTAACCATTATGAATGATTTTCTGTAGAAGGATGAAGAGCAGGAAGATCTAGTAACGCCGTGGGATGTTACTGCCACCAGCGCTACTGGCGTTGATTATGACAAGTTGATAGGTACACAAGGATACTGCTCAGGCATTTTTGAGGGTTTTTTTTCTCGAAATTTACACTTTCAGCAAGATTTGGATGTCGGAAACTTGGCCCTGAACTTATAGAACGGTTCAAGAAAATCACTGGTCGAGAGCCTCATCCAATGCTGCGGCGAGGTTTATATTTCGCGCATAGGTACATGTTTCCATCATCATCCATCATTTCCACCTATTTCTAATTATTCTGGGACTGAAAGTTTATTTTGCAGAGATTTATCCGCCATTCTTGACCGTGCCGAGCAAAAGAAGCCTTTCTTTTTGTACACTGGTCGTGGTCCATCGTCCGGAAGTCTGCATCTGGGGCATTTGATTCCGTTCATCTTCACAAAATGGTTACAAGAAGTATTCGATGTTCCTTTGATTATACAGGTAATCTTTAGTGGTGCTGGTTGTATTGAGATGAATAAGTCTTGCGATTCAGATCACTGACGATGAAAAATTCCTATGGAAAGATCTCAAAGTTGACGAAGCTAAGAAAATGGCTCGCGAAAACATGAAAGATATTGTGGCTGTGGGATTTGATCCTGCCAAAACTTTCATGTTCAACGACTTTGATTACATGTGGTGAGTTTGAACTTTGTTATTTTCTGCTCTCGTTTTTGCCCCTTTTCCTTTTTGGTTTCTTGGCTGTGATGTACACTTAAACCTTTCGTGGAGCACAAAGATTGAGTTATGCATTTTTGTTATCAACATGAATTGTGGCGTTCAAATCTTTCTGCTTGCAGTCCTCCATTCTATCAAAATGTCTGCAAGATCTGGAAGTGTGTGACAGGAAATCAGGGTAGAGCGATATTTGGATTTACGCCTGAAGATAGCATGGGAAAAGTGGGTTGGAACTTTTTTATTTTTTGGAAGTTTCGAAGTTTCATGTTGTAGGCTGCCTTCCCAGCAATCGAAGCAGCTCCTTGCTTCTGCTCTTCATTCCCACATATCTTCGGAAAAAGAACCGATATTCCTTGTCTTATTCCCTGTGCAATAGATCAAGTGAGTGCCAAACCTTGAAAAAATTGGTTTTCTGTGAAGACCTCTAAATACTCGCTGACAAGCTTTAGCCACCTTTTTTAGGACCCGTACTTCCGTATGACTAGAGATGTAGCTCCACGTCTAAAATATCCCAAGCCTTCCTTGATTTACTCAATGTTTCTACCAGCTTTACAGGTCAGTAAGCAGTTATGTAGACCTTTTGTTCAACACCATTTTTGTTGCTGATGCTATCTTTCGTTGTCGCTGTTCATTCGTAATTTATCTGTGTGCGATGAAAAGCTGGATACTTGTGATATAGTATTTTATTTAGGGTGCGCAAACGAAAATGGCTGCTAGCGACGAGACTTCCTGTATATATCTTTCTGATACAGCGAAGCAAATCAAAAATAAGGCGAGAACGTATCTTACCCAGTTTATGCATCTTGAGTATGATATCTCTTTCAGATAAATAAATATGCATTTTCTGGTGGACAGGCATCTGTGGAAGAGCATCGAAAACTTGGAGGAAATTGTGATGTGGATATCAGTTACCAATTCTTAAAATATTTCCTTGATAGCGATGAGCGTTTGGAAGAAATTCGAAAGGTTCGCAGTTATCCCTATTTTTTTCTTGTCGTGCCCTTTTTTCGATTCATTTAGTTAAGAGGAACTTATAGTTATGCAGCATCTACACGGCTCTCAATGCTGAATCCATTTTTCTTGTCATAGGCTGCGTTCGTGCTGATCCGGAAATTCGCGAACAGTTTTAGCACAGAATAGTTCCCGGATTTCAGGATCAGTATGAACGCAGCCATAAAACTGCCTAATATGCTACGGTTCTAATCTAATAAGGCGGAAAAAGTTGTTTCTTGGTAAGACAGAAGTAGAATTTTCAGCACTTGCACCCAAGCACAGCGCTACATCAGCTCTGGCAACGTATCTGGGTGTGCTAAAAAAGTTTGATATAAGACTGAAAAATCACCTCTTAGTTGATAATGTAATGCGATATCGTTACAGCAATATACATCTGGTGAAATGCTGACAGGCGAGCTGAAGAAGTTGGCCATAGACGAAGTGACAAAGGTAATTATGGAGATGCAAGAACGACGAAAACTTGTGACGGATGAAACTGTAGATGAATTCCTCAAAGTCCGACCCTTGCAGTACACTTTTTAAAAAGCTTACTATCTGTTCTTTCTGAGTCTATGTATATCCCAAGTCTGGATAGAAAAGTAAGTAAAATATCGCTTCTATAAAGTTTGAAAGTCTACGCCGTATGCCCAGCAATTTATTCATCACAAAATGTTATTGTTGTTGCCTATCTTCTTCGTTCATTTCTCTTCTATTTTTTCCCTTTTGCGGAGTTTGGCACATGTTTCCTTGTTATAAGCTAGTACAGACTGTGTCAGTGGCGTAATTAGAAGGAGGAAAGGGGAGGGGTATTGTAAAATCGTGCATTCAGTTATTTTTATTAAAATTTGGAAAACATTTGAGTTGGAGTCAAGCGTGAACATTTTCGGATATGTTGGATGGATGCCTTTCTTAGGGATTAAAAAAAAACACCTCCGCTTTACTTATTCTTGTTCCCTCGCTCCCTTTTCTTAAGAAGTATTCTTACAGCCATTTTTGAGTACGATAAATATGATATTTATGCGAAAAGCATCGAGTTTGATGCTGCAGCCGTAACATCATTTCGTCAATAACTTGAATCTTTGAAACCCCGGTTTCGATTTACTTGTGCTTTGTTGTTGTTGTTGTTTTGTTGTTGTGGTTATAGGCCAAAATTTCTTAGTCTCTTCTATGTCATTTGGTCTCTGTGGTGGGGTAGTTGGTCGCTTCTTGGTGGGGAATCCTCTTTGTATCGTCTAGACTGCTTCTTTCCGATTATAGCTCTTTTTGCGAGATTCTACATACTTTCACATAAATATTCCGTATTGATGCACTTATCAATAAAAGTCTATCTTGGTGGCATGTCTGTTCTATTTTTGCTCTGTATTACTTAGTACAAGATCCGAGCAGGTGTTTAAAATGTCATGTTAAGCAAGGGAACGGTTCAAGTTTTTTACAAAATTGCAAAGCCTCAAGGGGCACCTCAGCGTGTCAGTTAGCAGTCGTTCCCTTGCTTTGTGTGAAGTATGACAATATTAGTCAAAACTCTACCGGTTCAGGTTGGAATGATTGAGTTGATTCGAGTGATTTCATTGATTTTTCCCTCTTACCAGAAAGGATTCCTGGTCGAAACAAACACGAATCATGAAAGAGAGCAGAAATCTGGGAGGTTTTATTTGAAAACCTGTTACAAAGCGATCTTATCGAACTCTCACATCCTAAGATGTTGTAAAAATTTCGGCATCTCGAAGGCATTTTCACTGGCACATCACCGACTGTATGCATAAAAATACTAAAGAAAAAGCAGAATGCTGAATTGGCAGTTGTGGTGTTGGTTGAAAATTGTACCTACTAGCAGATGGCATCCACATCCTGTTTATTTCGTCTATCAATATGTGCGGTTGCACAGAATGCAAACATGAGAGTTACATCGTATCTTCAAACATCTTGCCTCCTAATAAGGAAATTTCAAACAGTTTCTGTAAATGTCGGAAAAGAAAATAAAGAGACGATAGAAAGGCGTTGACCCAACAAAAGCGTTTTAATGGGCAACGAAATCCGGGATGGTGAGCTACTGCCTTTAAATACTGAAAGCACATTTTACATTTCGTTTCAACATATATCCGATGCACTTGTGAAGTTATTTCGGCATGAGCTACTCTTCACCATATTTTTTCGTTCGTTATGGGGAAAATTAACAACTGAACTTTTTTTTGCAAAAGCGAAGCGTATCAGCTGAATTGTGATTCAGAGCTTTGCAGTTGTTCTATAGAATCATTCTTCATATGTAGTTTTTGCAAAGTTTTCTGCATTGTACCGGAAAAACAAGAATCTTCTCAGGTGATGTCTTCTGAGACTGAATAGAAACAAAACCCTCAAAAACAAAATAATGAAAGCCCAAAGCACATCTGTATAGCGGATGTCTTTATAATGAGAGCATTATCGTACAAGATCAAATAAGGTAAGCAAAAAAGTGGCTTTTGGCTCAATTTCAAAAAACAATAGAGTGCAAGTCCCACTGTAGTCGCTTGCAGCGGCAAATCAAAGTGAATTCCCGGTGTGCATAAGTAGTAAGTTCTGACCCATGGAAAGCGAATACGTACGACGTAAGACGTATTAGAGTGATTCAAATGGTGAAGCAATTCCAAAAATGAATAGTCGCCAGTGCTGGTGAATTTTTTTTGTATATTTTCATTTTTTTATTTAGGTTGCCAAAACTGTTAATCACTGAATTGTTCACGAACAAATATTCAGTGATTAAATGACGAGACAGTTGTTCTACCACAAAATGCAATGATATATTTTTTGGCTATAATTGCACTAGAGCCATGTTTTAGTACAGAATGAAGTTTCTAGGCGTTATTCTTGCTGTAAGTAAATAGCACACGACCTATAGGTTGTCCTAGAACAAAGCTCTAGCTGTTTACCCTTTTCTTCCTCTATGAAGGAAGATACGAAGAAACGCGCACGCATGTTCAAAGCCACTGACACGGGAAGAATTGGAGACCATGGCTTTTTGCAGTAAAATGTATACCAGTAGAAGCGCCCTAAAACGCTGATTCCAAATCTTTGTTCATTATCTGCTGTGTGATTCTCTGGTCGAAGATATGGACTTCTTTCCATATTAATTTCACTAGACCTAGGCTGTCAGAATCGTCAGTATCCAGCCTTTTTAGACTCCGATATATCAGACACAGTTTTTCTGAGCTTAACGTAAAGCTTTATGTTATTTGGACGATTTTTTTGCAATGCCTGAGTGAATATTCTAACGATATCGGTGATTCTTGTCATCAAAACAGTGCAAATTTTGGTGGCAAGGCATGTTCATAGCCTTTGCTTCAACCAGATCGGCGGCTAGGGGGCGGGGCTCCGTGACCCAACTGAGACTAGATCAAAGAGCATGTTTGCGAAGGAGGCGCAGACTGCGTCGCCGGCGCGAGCAGTCGCCTCCTAGGTCATGGAGCCCCCTGCCAGCGGCCGATCTGCTTGAAGCAAAGTAACTTCTTTGAGAAGAGCGCATAGCAGATACCGAAAGCAGACTTGGAATCAGCGCTTTAAGATGTATTCAATGATGCATGTCTCGACCACGACCACTGATTGTAAGTATCATTCCCTTGTGAGCTATCCAATGCAGTGAGTGATGGCGGAGTTTAAACGACTCGCCCGATGGTAGGTCTAACAAGGAGAGGACATTTGGTCAAAGCGGCTTTTCAATATAAGAAAACTTTCTTATAGAGATGGAACGCTGAAACTAAATCTGCTTAACAGTACGTGCAAAGCGCTTGTGGGATGGGAGTTATGAGGGATTTTTCAAGCAAAATTTTTAACACACGGCTACGATAAAATCATTCAGAATTTTGTCTGTGAGCTTAAAGGGGGCCTTGATCACCGCCAGGGAGCTTTGCAAATTTTCTTTTCTCTGATAAATTCCTCGACACTTGTTTTTTCCAATCTTAGCGTAACCCTTGAGTTTTTAACCTAAAAAATTACCTCATTCGACCTTTGGAGTTCAGCACACTTTGAATTGTCCTTCAATCTCTATTCTTAAATAATACACGAACGGACAGGAAAAATTTTTCTTGAGATAGAATACTATTCAGTAAGATAAAAAGCGTGATTTGCATTCATATTCTCGATCGCTTGTGACAACAGCAAAGACAGTAAAACAAATTGAGTTCTCCATCCCTTAGCTTTCCTAGAGGATGCTTGAAAAGAATCAGAAAAGAGCGATAAATAACATTGACCCGGAGTAGGTGCTCCCTATGGTTACAATATCTTTGATCAGGTTTTATAAAAAATTACAAAGTAAGAGGGTCTGCGAGAACCAAACTATGTGCAGTGTGTGCAATTGCACATATCAAGATATGAAACGACTGGAGTGTGTAGTATACTTGGGTCCGAATCGAATGAAAATTCGATCATATTCTCATTCGAAATTCGATATTGGAGTTCTTCCGTTTTCAAACAATATTCGAAACTCGAATACAAAAGAGGGGGTTCCGAGTAAAATTCGAAACTCGAACAATCAAAAAAAAACTGGGTTCGAATAAATTTCAAAACCTCGATTAATCAAAAAACGGAGTGTCGAATAGATTTTGTTCGAATGTTTCCGAATGTTTTATTCAAATTCGTATTCGAATGAAATCTGTATCCAAATTATTCAAGTTTGTTGCTGAGCCAACTGCTGAGTAACAGCTCGCCGCAACGCTCGATAACGCATCTTTTTGCAGCCGTGATCATCTTTGTACTGTATAGAAGCCCAAATTTCTCCAACTCTTTGTGACAGTTCAAAGTTAGGTACAAATTTTGATTGATTGCTTTTTCGATCAATGAGATAGTTCGCAATGCTGTTGAAAACAAATCAGCAAACAAACAGCTATCAAATTCAAGCTCGTGGTCCGAATTCGTATACGAAAAGGAAATATGTTGATTGCCTGTCTCTCTTCCTTTGGCTTGCTCACGATTTTGGTCCGCAAAAACTCCACACTAGTAAGCATTCTTGCTTGTAGCTTTATTGCACAATTGCTTCAATTCTATTAGGCTGGCTAATAAATAAGTTCGGTCGCTTTTGCGGCTCTTACAAATGCTGCAGACAAATTTATGTTCGATCTTTGGTTTTTCTGGAAACAGCACTTCAGTGGGAATTGGAGTATAAATTTTGTTTGGGTGGAACTTATCTTCCAAAGAAAAAGTCTGCAAAGAAGTGAGAAACCCCAATTTCCTCATAATGTGCAAATATGAGGAAATCTGATTTTTTTAAATGAAAGATTTTCAAAATGGCAGATCACAGTTATCATTGTTAATCACTCGATAAGGAAATCTCCCCTGTATCCAAATACCGAAATGCTGTTCTCTACATCCATTATAGCATGAAAACGAAGCCTAGAAAGTCAGAGAATTCAGTTTCTGGAAATTTAGCCATGTTGAGGCATAACTATCTTTATTGATGATAGAAAATCCTAAATATTTGTTGTGTGATAGAGGAAGCTTTGAACTACTTTCCCACAAAAAGTCATGGACAAAAAACAACAAGAAAATTTCTAATGAAGATTTGCATGCCAAAACGAGCTTAATTTTTATCCAACTTAATATTTTCAGAGATTTTTGACGGGTTTATCTTGACATTGAGTGAGACATTGTGGTTGTAGTAAAAAATTAGCGTTGCTGATCAATTTTTGATCTAGGGGCTGGGAGGTGGTGCAGGGATGAAAATGACGGTGACTACAAATAAAAATTTACTTAATTGGTTTTCCGATTTTTGGAGAATCTTGAGCTACAAGGCTGGGAGCTGGTAAAGAGGGGGGGGGGGGGAGAGGAGGTACATAAGTGAGGGTGCAGATAATGAATAAAGATCTGATTTATTGATTCTATTGATTTTGGAAAGTCTGAGCTACGAGCTGGGTTTGGTACAGGGGGCCTCCTGAGGGTGATAATTATGAATGAATCGGCTCTAGCTGAATATGTCAGCAGGTACATATGGTTGCTCTATCTATCCAATAAATCAATCGATTATTTATTCGAAATTCCACTCCCAACGTCCGAATATAATTGATGTTTGTTCATTCGATACTTCTGATTTTTCGGTTTTAGTCAGGTCATTCACTCGAAAAATTTCTAATTTTTGGAAATATTCGATATTCGTTTATTCGAGATTTTTTACTTTCGAATTTATTCGATATTCATTCATATGAAAAATTTCGAACTTCCCCAAGAGTGTGTAGGGGCAGCCTCGAAACCACTAGAGGCGGAACTGAATATTCAAATTTTTTTCTTTGACTGTAGACTATTCCTGAAAAGCCAAAAATCCACTGCTTATATCTTGTATTTCAGCCGACTTTACAACGCCGTTTGTAACCTTCTGCTTCCACTAATGCAATTGCTCAGTTAGTACAAGACTTTTTTGATACGACTAATGCTTTACACAGTTGTATACATGTACTGGTGTTACGGCGGTTCAAATTAAGTTAAGAAATGGCGAGGTAAGATAACCTGGAAAACGCAAGAAAGGATAGATTATAAGATATGGAGTTTAAATAGGAATCTGGCATTAAGCAGACGGGCTTTGTCGCTATCGCTCTTGTAGCATTAGGTAGACGGCTATGTCGTGATTTCCGTTCGCATTTCTTGGAAGTTTATATTGAAGCTGCTCAACATCTAAATTTCTTATTATGACTTGTTACAAGAGGTACTATAGTTTTGCTTCCTTTTATTCTTCTCATCTTGAAATGTTTGTAGTTGATGCATACAGTGAATAGGTATTATTGTGCGGTAACAGCAGTAATATTGGTATACCAATAACATCGCCGTCTGCTAGATAAACTTTTTATTCAACATAACGACCACAATCATTTCTAGCTGTCTGCCTTGTGGGACAATGCCCCACGAATAAGTTGAAAAATTTTGGCTAAAATTACGAGACCTCCATCTAAATATACCTAAATAGATTAATTGTAAGAAGCAGCCGAAAAAACGTATAAGCGATTTCTAGTATTAGAGTCTAAGGGACCCGTCATACTTCGCCGAAAAAAGCCCAAAAAAGCCCAAAAAGCCCGAAAAAGCCCAAAAAGCCCAAAAAAGCCCAAAAAAGCCCAAAAGCGCCAGAACGCCTCTTGCAGTTTTGGCGCTAAGGCATGTGTGTTGTGTTCGCAAGCCGGTCCTTTCACTTGATTATTCCTGTTGTTGTATTCTTGTCTGTCTATCGTCTTCTTGACAGTGTGTTTGCCTTTACTTTTATGTGTTGACTATTCATGAATTATGACTATTCAGCTAACCGCTAGGTCGCAAGGTTTTTGAGTGCGAGCAACGACTAGATGCATAAGTAGATAACTTGTACACATATCCTACTAGCGGTAGAAAGATTGAGGAAAAGAATGAAAGAAGAAAGTGTGCATGTAAATAGCTTTGAAGACGCGTTGGACAAGGAGTGTGATCGGAATACTACTTGTCATGATAAATGTGAATGAAATTAGTTGTTCTGGCATCCAACATGTGTCCGAAACCAATGCTCCAGCGCCAAAAGTCGCGCTCGTGAAGTGGGCGTTCTGGCGCTTTTGGGCTTTTTTGGGCTTTTTCGGGCCTTTTTGAGCTTTTTTGGGCTTTTTTGGGCTTTTTTGGGCTTTTTGTGGCAAAGTATGACGGGTCTCTAAAAGAACTTTTGTAACAAACGTACTCTAAAATACTAGGTATTTAGCAAAATTTAAGCCATGACCCACCATGGGGTCACATTGTCCCACGTGGCAGTCATTGCACGACCCAAAATGTGGGTCGATTTGTCGTCAATGTGTTAAAAAACTGATTTCAACTCTCGATGCCTGGTAGATTTTTGAGAAGAAAAATAGTAGTTAGGCACCCGCATTACCTTTGTTGAAATTAAAAACTTCTCCAGTGGGCCAAAAAGCAAGTAAACCGCCAGGCTAAGATCTGCCGAACGCATAATATGAGGTGCCTCACCTGAGAGTGGTAAAATTGTGGAAAGTGAGCTGCTTAAATAAGAAATTGTTGTATAGGTGACTTCAACCTTCAAATCTTTAGAATAATTCCATTTTTTGTAGTGACAGAGTCAGTTTTATAGAAAAGATTTCCAAAATTTTTTGACGCATGGAAAGCAAAAGTGTTGCTCCTTCCACGTCCCAGACCATCTTAGCCTCAAGCCATCAGCAAACTCAATACAACAACAAAAACCTTTAGAACCAACTCAAATTCCGGTAAGATGGAATTAAATATTGTGCAAAGAAGCTCATTGAAATTGTCTCAGACTTTTCTTGTATTCCATTTATTATGATGCCATGCACCCAGTCTCTCAAAGTTTGCAACCAATTAGAATTCGTCATTTAGAAGTGAAAAAGGATGTGATTATGAGTTTAGATTATGAGTTGGCTTTATCTTATATAGATATATTCTTTTGAAGCTTGATGATAGGTTTTTTACCGCCTCAAAAAGGCAAGCAATAGTCATCTTCAACAATTATGCCTTTATATAATGAGAACAAAACATGGGATTGAAGATAATGAGGTTCTAAAAAGTAGCTGTAATGCAGATCAGTCTTTGTAATGAAAGTAAATCCATATAAAATGGATAGGAGACCTCATCAAAAGTGAAACACAAAAAATGGTTGACTTTTGTCTTAATTTTGAATGGGGAACGAGAATACAAAAAAATCGAGTTTTGCAGAATATATTTCCTAATTGTTAGACATTTGAAATATTGCTATATCATTGATACCTTACATTTTCTCCAGCAGCTTCCATGGAACCCCATCAACCATCTATTTGAAAATCGCTGTAATTTTCGTATGCAATTTAGTGCTGGATGACAAGATGACGCTTTAGTAATAGCTATAAGCTTTGGACACAAAGAAGCACAATCTATATATGTACATACCACTGTGTTCATTTCAGTTCTTCTTTGAGTGACACATCTGCTGAAATACAATCGGTTTCTGCCAATCTCAATCACGTATTTTGCTCAGCTTCATATTTTAGAAATTACGGTGGTAAAGCGCCAGTGTATAATAAGTTTAAATATGCACACAAAATTCTAAAACCTCATAGTCCACATGTCAAACTCCAAAAGATGTGTTATAAGATAGAGTACGTATTGTGATCAAAGGACCAGGAAAATTCGTTTATATTAGCGGAGTTTATAAACGAAAAATTGAACACAACGGATACGATGAGGCGTGAGGATTTTTTATGCAGCAGAGAGAAATCTTGTGATAAGATTTGCTTAAAAAAGTGGATAGATTGTACGCACAGCGCAAGCGATTTAAGTCTGACCGGATGCCATGCCTCTGAGTTGTGCAGATAGAAAAAAACACAGTGGGTAGTTACGAATATCAGCGAATCAAAGGACTACTATACGCTATTTATACATGGCAAGATGAAAGTAAATTAATCAGGTACCTTTGGTGCTGTAATCGGTGGCCATGTTTTTTGTTACGTGACTCAAGATACTCACGGTTTTTCAAATGTGCATGGTCACTAACTACGGTATAGGGCATTTAATAATCGTGACGATGGTGCGACCGCGCGCGACACGCACGCAACTTACGAAAATGGCATTTTCTTGGTTTTTCCTCTAATCGAATGGTTTTTTTTGTTTACGTTGGATGATATTAGGTTGTCCGGAAATTGATGTCTGTTTTGAATTTCAACCGCAAAAAGTCGTACACTTTTCATTCTTAAATAGGCTTCAAAGTACCATTCGATAGAGCAAATCAAGCTCTACAAGATGGCGATCTCGGTTAAGCAACAGCTCTGATCCGCCTCGAGTTTCGAGCCAAAAACTAAAATGATTCAACTGCCCGAAAAATCGAGAAAAATCATAACTCAGTTCATAAGAGACCTAGAAAAATTCTAACTTGCTCACGTAAACACTATCCACATAAGACATCTATATACGCCATTGCCGTATTTATTCCTTTGTTAGAAACAAGAGAACGGAAATTTTCATGCTTTTGCCAAAGTGATGCTGTGTTGTCCCCACATAAGGAGATGTCTGCTACAAATCTGTAGAATTACAGACGTGGACTTTCAGCTCTCTACAAACTTTAGTTCTCGAGAAATATCGATTACAGCTTTCATTAGTCAGGTGGTCCAAGCTAAAATTTAAATTTCTCGAGAATTAAAGCTTGTAAAGAGCTGAAAGTCCACGATTGTACTTCTACAAATTTGCAGTATACATCTACTTATGTGGGGACGGCACAGCATCACTTTGACAAAAGCATAAAAATTTCCGTTTTCTTGATTTCTAACAAAGGAAAAAATACGGCATTGGCGTATATAGATGTCTTATGTGGAGAGTGTTCACGTGAGCAAGTTAGAATTTTTCTAGGTCTCTTATGAATTGAGTTTTGATTTCTCTCGATTTTTCGGGCAGTTGAATCATTTTAGTTTTTAGCTCGAAACTCGAGACGGATCAGAGCTATTGCTTAACCGGGATCGCCATCTTGTAGAGCTTGCTTTGCTCTATCAAACGGTACTTTAAGCCTATTTAAATTCAAAAGGGACATTGATTTCCGGACAACCTAATATTTAGATATTGGAAGTGACTGAGCTGAACGTTGAGGTGATGCCTTCTTGTATAGCGTTTTATGCTCCTGTGGGCGCAAAGTCCGCAGTAAAATTCGTCGCCACGATTTTATAAATGAACTATATATTCATCGTGCCAGGACCAACGGACGAATGAGATAGCGTACTATAGCAAGGAACAGTTCAAACGATACAGATATTAGCCTATGACACCCGCCGGGGCCCGTAGTGTATGTGTGGCAAGTTTGGTCCGGATCGGTTCAGAAATGGAATTTTCTATTCGGAACATACGTACAGACAGACAGACATACAGACATACAGACAGACAGACAAACAGACATTCGGCTTTATATATAAGAACTATTAGGTTGCTGCATAAGTTCTGTCCGATTTTTTTACCTTATGTTTGAAGCAGCTGCTCTAATTCAACTCTAATGCAGTATTATTAGTATCATTAAAAGTGCTTTCCTTGCTCTTTCTAACGCGTATCAGATTTCAATAAATTTCTTAGTGTACGGAGATTTCAGGCCTAAAATCTCTAGGTGGCCGAGGTACGTTGTCACCCTAGCATGTTCTTGCGAGGAAATCTCCACAATGCGCCCTTCAAGTTAAGTTCTATCATTGGCTGCGGAATAGGGTTGTAGAAGGCTGGTATATGCAGAAGTTCGGTTCCATGAAGAGAACGTCTTACTAGTAAAATTTATTGTCGAACATTAATTTTTTGTATAGATGTTTTGCAAGCAATAACTTTCTGCGAATAGAAGTAACCGATGAGAACAAAGTTGGAGCTGCTAGGATAAAGCAAGGGCTAGCAGGGCCCATCCACCAATTTCTTTTCGGCGCTCACGTCAGTTGTAAAATTTTCATAATTCGTAAATAGGCATGCACACATGTGCTGAAGCGAGGTCAAAAAGTGGCTTCTTTTTTGTTCGGTCAAAAAAAATCTCTCGGCAGCGCAGACCTTATGGGCTCTTTCATGTTGCATAATAATCTACAAAAATTTCTCTATCTATCCATTTTTAGACAAGATGTTTATCAATTCTCATAAGGGCTGCCATGTCAAAAAAGACAGGTTAGAAGAAAAACGCTGTAAAGTTTTTGCATTCTTGCTTCTTCCTTAACAAAGATTTGCGCAATTCTCAATATGCGCCTAACAGCGAAGTAACTGCTCAACACAAAGAATCTAAGGTCTTACAAGGGAAGCGTTTTTAGTCGAAGTGGCCTTTCCACATGCCACCTATATCACTTTGTGGAGCATTGAACGGTGGTTTCAATACCGTCCCCCATATCTGCCAAGCGCCCCTGGGGGCCGAGTTATGGGCGTTCTTTAAGTCGAAAAACTGAATGCACAACCGGAACAAAATAGTCCAAGACTGCTCGGTGAGGTGTTCGTTATCCGAGCACTTCACTTAATGAATGTCCTCTGTTTAGTATCCTAATACTCAACAGTGCTCTAGTTGAGCACAGGAAATATCGTAATTGCTGTTTTTACATAGATTCTGCGTTCATTTTTGCTCCGAAAAATACTCATAACTCGGCAACCAGAGGAGCTTGGCAGATAGTAAAAAAAGATTTAAAATCAGCGTTTAATGCTCTTCAAAGTGATTTATAAATCGTTCGGAAAGGCCACTTCGACTGAAGACGCTTCCTTGTTAGAAAAAAGCTGACTTTGAAAGAAGTTATGACATTTTGAACTCAAAAAATTCAAATCGGACAGAACTTATGCAGCAACTCAATATATATATATATATACTATATAGAAGTTTACAGATATTGCTTGGTGACATAACCTAAAGATTGTGGATCTAGGATTTCCACAGAGAACAAAACCTCCAGCTGATTATGTATGTCGTTAATGCTTTCCTCCGCCCACCACTCTCCCTCCATCTTTCTGTCTTCCTCATTCCCAACATTTGGTGACAATCCTCTTAATACATTCCCTGCAGCATGAAAGGAAAATGAAGAAAAACTCTCGTAAAACAACCATTAAATTAATTTCGATTTTACCCATCTGCTGGCTGCCACCTCCACTCATGAGGTCTGTCGATCCCACTTCATTTATCGTCGCTCCTTCTATGATAGAGCTTTGTGATGGCCTGAAGCTGGATTTTACATAAATCACTACAAATTTATGGCGGAAAAGATGAAGCTCTTCCTGGAGTAATTGCGTAGTTTTTCTTTGAAGCAATCTAGGACAATCTTCTTCATTCTATAAATGGTTTTCTATTCAATCGAGAAGAGTCCGAGCTCATATGGATGATATAGCTGTTTTTAATTCAGCGCTATGCAGCTGCAGGCCATCGTCATTCTGCGTGGGCGGTTACTTTAGCTAAGATTATTCAATATTTTTATCCGAGATTAGATTTTTTTACGGTTTGATGCCGCTGAGTGGGAGACGTTACTGTAAAAAAATTTGATAAATTGACAGTGTTGCGTTATTTTTTATCAGAGCATTTTTTCAAATTTGTGTAGGGCAGAAGCGATGAAAAGATCTTGATGGGCGTGGCAGACGTGGAGCTTCTTCATCTCAGTTCCGGCCAATTGGCTATCCTGAAAAGGGGCGGGCTTTCTCCCGATATCGCAAACAGAGCGCATTATCACCGCATGGTAGATGTGTACTTCGGCTTCATATCTCCTCTTTTCAAAGTTTTTGCCATAATCATGCTCTATCCTCATACTTCAGTGCACTAGGCTCTGCTAATGCATATCTCATTTGCTGTGTACTTGTACAATTTGATATAAATAGCTAAGGCAGCGTTATTTTCTTACATCATCATATTATAGGTCACTGTATAATGTGAGTAATGGTGAGTAAATAATCTCTTTGTCCGTTATTTTAGGCATCTTTGTACTAGTAAAGGGCATATATACATCTGTAAAAGTTGATAAACAAAATTGGCACTACCGCTCATACCGGTTCTAAATATTTACAAAATGCATTTGAAAGGCTTTAGGAACTTTCTTTATTGTGGAGCAGTTACAAATCTTACATCACTGCTTGCTCAGAACTTTACTATAAGTTTTCATTTTAGTTCTTCAACTCCTTTGGCATTTCCTCAAAAGTCATAATTTTCCAAGGTTTTAACAAAAATAGTAGTTCTATCTTCCAGAATGTCGAAAAATCGGTGATTGTGGATGTCCTAGACCAGATTGCCTTTGTTCATTTGGAAAGTGTAGCTATATATTATAATTCATTCGATAACAACCCGCAATTACCTATTTTTGAATTTGCGGCGATATGATTCCAAATTAACACTGATCAAGTTTTCTCTTCGGAATGACATCTGTACTCAGTTAGAACACCGCTCAAATGCTGCTAGAAAAAAGCAAAAAATTCTTTTTCAACTAAAATTATGGTCACGCAAATTTGTTGGAATGTCACTAAATCGTCGTTTCAAACAATGTGCTCCGAAACTTCTGTGCCATGCCAATATCAAATTCAATAATGAATAAAACTCTCTTTTTAAGGAGTAATATGCCCCTCTTTCTTTTTTGAGCTCCAATTTAGGTTTCATAGTTGAGTTTATGGGAAAATACAAGTAACATTATTGGAGCTGAAATAACTGTCCTAAGTACAGCTCGCTTCAGTGGTGATTAGCAATTCTGAGAAGGCTGGGCGAAATAAACAAGAGTGAACACCCAAATTTCTTACCTTTTGTTTATTCAACTTTGACTAAAGGATTATTCGTAACGTTTCTCGGTTCAGAAGCGTAAACATAATTTTTATTAAGCAAGACCTTAGTTCTATATGCAACCAGTTGGACTTCGCCTACTTTCATTGCAACTAATCGTGCGTCTGCTTGTGCTCAATAGGACTTTTTCATAAGCTCCCAAGCGTTTTCGTGAAGCATTGAAAGCTCATTTGTGCTACAAATTCAGGAGCGTCCAGCAGTAGGCTATTTCTGTCTGTTGACCATTGTCTCTGAATTCATCGCCTTGCTTTCCAAATAGCTTTTCACTTAGCATATAGACCATTTGTCCATGTTATGGGTATATCTTAATGTACACTATAGAAATTTTGATGTCAATTTTTATATATGGATAAAGCCACATGCAATAGTATCGCCTACAATGAATGTTTTAGTCTTCAGGCATCACACGAAAAAATTCTTATCGGTGTATTTTCGCATAGAATTTCAAATCTTAGGTCAGGCATCGGTGCCATAACACTACAATATGAATCGCGAAAATAGAAAAATTAGCTGGAGACAACGACTAATAATTAGCTGCAAAGAGGTCTACTTTATTGGAGAAAATATTTTCTTTTGAATAACATCGAAATCAAAATTTGTACAGAAAAGTGTCACTGAAAATTGGAAGAGATTCTCAGGTCTTGAGAGAGGATCAGAAGCTTAGCATTCTCGTCTCTAACCTCAAAAGGAAGGAGTACTAAGTGACCGTGGCCTTTCATGAAGATTTTATATCAGTAGATAAAAACTGCTAATTTTGAATCTTTCTTCGCTATTTGCGAAATGCTTGTTTGTACAATGTTACGATGTCTAGAAAGTTTTTTTTTACATTGCTTTGAGGGATGTGCGATCTTGTCCTTTCGTCTGAAGAATTTATACAAAGCAATCATAGAGCTTTTCAAAACAGGCAATTGTTCAATAATGATGATTATAATTGCTAAAAATCATGCGAATTTTACAGAGAAAAAAAGCTTAAAAATTTCTTTTGATTTTCACAGATAGTGAGCATAAATCTGAGATTAGCGTTCAGAGCTGGTTCTATAATATACATTTTAACTAAAACGGCCACGGTCACAAAGTAATCTTCCTCGTTAAAGTGCTCTCTTTAACTTAGAGATGAAGTCAAAAGCTCACATCTCCCTCGCATTTTGCTTTATGCACTTATCTTATTTCCTTCGAGAGATATTTTCAAACATCTCTAGGCTCTACTCTTTTTTTTGCGAATCAATTAGATGGAATGGAGAAGCTTCCTGATAACTAAAAGTTTTTACAAAGAGTTTATCCCTCCGAGTATGTAAACGTACTCCTTGCTGTACTTCTTTACTATAGCTATGTAGCTATAGCCATAAATTGCAATTTTCTAAATTGCTTATTTGGTCTCGTGAAAGTCGGCGGACAACAAATTATAGATGCTATTGAAATCGCGACACTTCTTCATCGTAATTAATTGCAATTCTACTAATTGTAGTACGAAACCTCATTAAAAACGTAGCCAGCTTTATATACGTATGCCAAACATTCAGATCCTTGCAGTATTCTTAGAAAGCTACCCTGTGTCAATTCTTAGCTACACCCTTCATGAATTGTTTTTTTTTTTCGAACTGAAGCTTGTTCTATACGTTATTAGGTAGTACCCTATCTCAGGCTCACAGCTATTGAGTTTTTGACCTTTCAACGCATTGAACACTTAAATTAATTTCCTTTTCTTAATCTCATTAGAGGTAATTTAAATGCAACACTAGTTCTTTCAAAAAAGTCTGGTCTTCGTGCATGTCGAAACCAGTGTAAGTGAAGCGGTCCCAGGGCTTAAAAGCAACCTGAGCCTCTTAATTAGAAGTAAGAGGTTGGAAACTAGGTTTTGCAACTCATTAGATAATCTTGCTCTCGTTTGATATGAAGCACTCAAATTTCGCCAATATGTAGATAATGACGTAAGCTATAAGCACAGCTGCTGTTCCGCCAAACTCCGACGTCGCGGTGAGGATTACGGTAGGTATATGGTATGAAGGGGAGAATTACAAATCATTACGGATTTGGCTAAGAGCTGGCGTAGGGGGGTTGTCTGACTTGCTGATCATGAATAGCATATTGAGTAGTTTGCATAAGGCTTTTTTGTAAGATTACTGTAGCTCTACGGTATGGGATCTCATTCTGAACAAGAAAAGACTTTAATTCAACAGACGAATTTGATATATGTGTTTAGCAGGTCAAATAGACTCAATATGTGAAATCTCGGCGAATTTTGACGTTCCCACTCCTTAGTGGCTCCCCATCAACCTTGCGTACTTCAACTTCGTGAGGGCGCTAGATCTCGATTTGTCTTTCAATTCTATTCCTTTCCTGCTGAGCCAAATGAGTTTAACCTGAGCAATAATTCACATACAGTCTCGGATCATAATGCATGAATTGGGTCGCGAACGGCTTCATTTTGTTTGTAACCTCATGAATCCTCAAAATTCACTAGTTTTGAAAAAATGCTTGAAATTTTTTCATTTTGTTCCTGAAGATTAGACAGTTTATGCATGGTTGTAGCACACATTGATACCTACATATAGCTAAAATTTGACTGCGCCATTTTCAAAGAGAGTAAATTTATGGAAGCAGTTGCAAAACTTAGTTTCGAATCCAATAATGTAAAAGAAGGAGTTCCTAACAGCGCATCACCATTTTTCGCTCCTATTCGCTTCTTTCGCTCGCAGAATTAGATACTCATTTGGTTCGCATAGATTCTGATGCGCTGCTCATACAAAAACTTCTTCCTCTTGAAAGCTGGCAGCCGCGATGCTCAAATCTCTAGTATTAGTGTGCGATCGAGCAGGAGTAACGGGAGGGAGGCGGGGGGGGGGGGATGAAGTGAAAAAATACCAAATTCGAAAGTGGTCTTTAATTATGAGATTGCGCAAGTGACGCGATTCACCTTACATAATTCAAACTATTGTATTTTTATGGAACTGTGACCCAACTATTTTTTTGAAGTTCACTTTTGATGTGGAATAGACAAGCCAATCGTCACGTGGGCCCTTCACATTTTGTCTATGACACAGGTTTAACATAGCTTCAGAAAGGTTGAACTTGCTCAAGTAAATGTGTGTTTCTAGTCAGATCCATGCTAGAAGCATGGTAAGCTTCTGAAACCTTTTCAAAATCATATTGTCATGGTTAAAATGTTTGAGAAAACCTTCTTCCCAACTAAACTTGGCATCATCGAACTTCGATTTTCAAGTCAGGCATCACAGACAGTAGGAGTTTCAACTATTGATACTGATTTTGAGTTTGTAATAGCTTTCACTTAATTCTCAGGAAAAATACGATGTTGAAAATACTTTTACTTAACTCAGTAGATGCACTATTATTAACAATAAATTACGTCAACAGCGGTTTATAGTACGAAAGCAGCCTAGGAGCGTTTTTTGAGTGTTTCTGCAAATGATACTGGAGGAATGAGTATGTGATATTTTGTTTAGAGTCGGCAAAAAGAGCTGTTCATTTACCTGCTCGTGCCACAGCTATTGTTTTTGAACTGCACCTGCAAAGGATAATTTCGTAAGCAAGGAGGAATAATTTTTATAGAATGGCATAGGACTTCGCGTAGTATTATACTTGTGATGAGTTTGAAATCACAGCATGATGGCTTTCCCTCCTAGCCAAATGGCCCAACCGAAAAACCTCAGTGTTACTATTCTTAAATATCAGCTTTGCGCTAGCTCTACAACAGCTAAAGATAATACTATCAAACCTTAATCATGTCCATGTTTGGTACGAAAAAACTTGACGAAAAAACTTCAAATAAACTTGACGTTTTTAGTCAGTGACTTGCAAAAGCTGTTTATTGAGCTTCAGTGCACAAATGAACTCATCTAAACCTAATGATCACTGAAGTTTGCAAAGCCGTGAAATCGCTTACTTCTGAAAACTGAACGAGTTATTTTAGGTTGTCGGCCGCCTGTGAAAGGTGATATTATGTTCCATAGATGTACCGAAGGGTCCTCAGTTGCATAGTAAAATATTCAAATTTTCAATTAGCATGAGTTGCATTTTCATATTTGATTTGTACTAGTTGTCAATAAGTGTTTATTGAATTTTTATTTCTGATCTATCCTAATGATTGCAACCTCTAATTTTTTGAATTAGGAAGCGAATGATGAAGGCCCCTGCTTAAGTGATTTTGACTCACTTAATAATTCTTCTTCAAATTCAGAATTCAAGCATACTTTTTCGCAGTTTTCGAGCATCAGAAAGCGTGCGACTGCTTTTAAAAATTTAACAAACGTCTATTCATGGCTGATTTTAGTATGGTTTTATAGTCTGCTTTTATTGAAAAGCCGGAAATACTAATCATTTATTCTAAAGGAGAAAGTCTCAAGAAGGGAAGAAGAAAACTGAGAATTTCTTACACAATCTATTTGAATTGACCTGACATTATTTATACTTGAATAGCTTACGGCATAAATTCAACTCTGCAAGTATTAGGTCGGCCAATGAATAATGTTAATAGTTCTTGACATTTTGTAAAAATGTTACTGTCAGATTTTTTATTGATCGTGTGTGGTATCCTTGGAAGTAATTCAGTATTTTGAGTATCCAGTAATCAACTTCACTTAAGCAAAAATTACTTCTATGATGACGAAACAGTAAGAAAAGACTGCGCAAAGCTCAAAGGCACGTCCACCCTAAGTTGAGGGTCTTGAGCTTTTGGCAGCACATATAGTAGGGCCCCCCTATCAAGCTGATGCCCAAGTTGCGGCGCAAAATGTCGCTTTGGAAGCGAGAAAATCGCTCCAGAATAACGAAAATGCACGAGGACCTCCATCCATGCCCGCCCCTCCCCATTCTCCATTCAATCACCGTTCCGGAAAGGCGGCCTGTGGGTTTTCCGGAACTGGGATTGTCGGAGTTCTTGCGGATTCTCGACTTCATATTCGGAATCAGGGACATGAGAAGGCCCTGAAACGACATAAACCTGGAAGTCGAGAATCTGGGTGGACGGTGCCTTTAAGGGGAGCGCAAGAGTGACTACCAGCTGACCACAGTGGTCAGCTGATAATCACTCTTTTTTCTACACCAACCTCGGCGTTAGTTGTCCACGAAAATGATGTCCAGCTTACCCTGGGCCACTCCCGCGCCAATCTTACTCGGTTTAACTCTCCACTTTACTTTTATGGCTTCTGACCAGCGGTGCAAATCATGCGTCTTGATCCTGACGTGAATTGGAGTCGACTGATGAGGAAAGGCAGTCTATTGCGAGTAGCTAAAAAATGTAATACTTTTTGCAGCTAACTATTTTTTTTTCTTCAGGGGTTGTTTCCGATCAAAATAAGTGATATCCATTTACAAACATGCAGTTGGCGTAGAAGACTAAGTTTAAAAATGACTTTCTGTTTCAGAAATAATTTCTGTCAGAGTTAGACTGTAATTTTTTGTTCTCAAACAATATGTTGAGTAATTTTGAAAAAAACGGAAAAGGTCTGCTGCCTTGATGCAGGGAGGTCGCCCCTTCAACTGAGCCTGTAGCTAAAGGAGGTACATTGTTTGACTTACGAATCACCGAAGAGATGAGTGGCCAAGTTTCTTCAATTTCTTCCATCTCCCCCTCCCCCCTTCCTCCCCATGCCTGGGTCTATGACAAACTCCTTTGTTATTACCCATGGAAAGCGTCCAAACAGTGAACTCAGCTTCACCTATCGTCTCATGAGTGACTATTCCGCAATTGAATTTCTTACATAGTGGTCATTACCTAATAAATTATGATGTGAAAATCAAAGATCATTGTACTTGAGATTATTTTTTATTCCATAATAAAGTTTGTCAGTGGAAAAGTCGGAATCTTCCTTTGTTAGCAGGCAGATTAATTAGGCACTAAGCTTAGATAATGATACAAAAGCTCCACCATGCATAAAGTCGTAAAATCAACAAGCTAATGGAGCGTTTACAACAGCTTCAATGCCTAGATGACCTTCTGCTTGATGTATTTAGTAGTTAAGTGATGTGTAGCATCTTAAGAGGTAGTATGGAAATAGATTTTCAATAGCAGAAGGAAATACGCAGAAACCAATTGGACAATCAGATAATTAAGCGTAAAAAAGATAGAGTTTTTGCTTTCTCTTTACTTGGTTTTTAGAGGTGATGGCGTACTACAGCTATTTATTGCTCTCTAACTCGGTAACGACGCACTTCTTAACTTTTTAAAAGCCTTGTTTTGCCATTATTGTAGTATGCTGATTCGCTTTTTCAAAATCTTTTTTTTTTCAGAAATCTCCTCTATCTACCAGTCAGATTTATATGTAATTTGAACCTTTTCCTTGTCTCCCTTGAGATTCGACCGTCGATTCAGTTTGCCAGACCGAGACCGGAAATGTCAATTTGCGGAAGAATCTTTTTCCGACATTTTCTTTTTTTTCGCTTCGATCGGAATGATTTTCAGAAAACTCTTGAGTTTCATCTTAAGGGAAGCTACTCCTTTGAGGATAGTTAGTGTGATGTACAGGACCACAAAAATACATTTTGTAAAGCTAAAAATGCATCGATTTGGACGTTCGTCATTTTGAAAAGAACATCATTAGCTTGTGGCTAATTTTGAATAAACTTTGGAAAATTCGTAACTGCTCCCTATGTGAGCGCATCTGATTACAAAAATATCATCTGAAAGAAGATTCATCTACTTTCTGATACTAGCTCTGAGCTCTTTGACGACAAGGGACTCCAGAGAAAAAATTCGAATAGGAGGCCCTCCCTAACTGTGGATTTTGAAAAATAATTCGTCAAAAATCTGAAAACATGTCTCTTAACTGCTCTTTCTAATGGTGACAAGTTTGTGCTAATCGAGCTTTCCTATGGAAAATTAGGCAAGATTTGCATTTTTCTTTTTCGCGAAAATCATAACTTTTCGTAGAAAACCTTGATCGTAATCCTGCCATCATTAGAAAGAGCAGCTCACAAAATTTACAAAAAATCATTTTTTCAGATTTTTCTGAAGCGTTTCAGAGTTTTGACGCTTTATTTTCGAAATTCGAGACTGTGAGTGGCTTTCCTTCTCTGATTTTTATCTTTGGAGTCACCTGCTGTTGTCAAAGAGCTGCGAAGATGTTATTAGAAACGAGATGTATTTTTCTTTCAGAAGATAATCTTCATAAGCAAATACGCTTATGAAGATTGGAGAACTTATGAAGATGGCTTATCTGGAGAGCTGCTACGATTTTTTCATAATCAGGCGACATTGCTTTCGGTTCAACCTAATATGCCTAGTTATACAGCAAGATGAATTTCCAAAGAGATAAACGAAGCCTCAGCGCAAAGCAACCTCATGTTCATGTGCCACCCATATGAGGCGCCCATAGTCCTTGGAGATGAGCCCATTATCCCAAGCAAATTAATTCGCTCCTTTCGAAAATGACGCGACAAGCTAAGCTTTGTCGTGTTTACACTTCCCGTATAATTATACGTTCTTTTTACGATGTATATACCATTTATCAGCTCACATACTACGTATTTAGTGGCCTATAGTTAGATATCTTGCAAGGTTTCGTAACTACAAGTCTGCCGACTATGTGATGCATGAGATATTTCCGCATCTGCTTTTAAACTCTTTGAAAAGGGCAAAATAAATTGTTGAAAAGGAAATTAATTCAAGTTCGTGCGTTTATGAGTCGAGTTCAAATGTAAAGTTTCCTAAAAAGCCAGCAAACGTATTTTGTAAAGGCTGTAACTCAAACTTTATTTATAAAACTTAGGTCCACTTTTACACACTGCAACTATACCCGGAGACTTCATAAACATTTTTTTCCTTAATATTTATGCGTAAAACTGAATTCTCCACCTATACTAAACATCAGTGTTGATCCCGAAATATTTCAGAAATCTACCATGCAGTCAAAAAATATATGGCATTTGAGTGCTCATAGCCTTGAAATTCGAGAAAGAGGCGGAGGGCGTAACGTACCAGGCTCTTGGAATTTTTTTTCTACAACAGCTAACTTGACTTTTGTTAAACTTGACTTTAAACCAACCGATCAATCACATGCAAGCAAGAATGAGTACTCTGCACAATTCTTTAACGCATATAGACCGCTTTCGAAAATTTCGCGAACTTTTATCCTTTTCTTCCCCCCTCCCTCCCCCTTCCCTCCTTCATCCTCCTGTCATATCCAATGCTTCTTGCCATTATATGAAACTTTCAGGTAGAATAAGTCTCTAAACATATTCACAGCTGTGAAATATCTCTAAAAAGTTGTGATGTAATTCAACAAATTTTTTGAAGAACTGCGTTATTACCGAACTCTTGATATTTACGTAATGGTTATGATGTAAAAGCGTAAACGGTAAGTAGAGTCCCGAGAAAAAATACACGAAATTCTAAATATCCTCGAGTCATTTGTAAGCTAATTTGCGCATTGCACACCAAGCACGCAATCTGACGAACTTTTAAGGTTGAAACCTGCCCATTTTCAATAATTTTCCTTGTTTCTTTGCCTCTTTTGGCTTAACTGAATGTCGGGGTAGTAGTACACAGCCAATTTTTTACGGCCCAAAAGATTACTGAGAAGTTACTGTTAGAGGTGTCGTCGGTTGAAGCACGTTGTGTGCACGCTCACCTATTAAGTTAACGACTAGACGGTAGTTTGTAAATTTACCAAATTACACGTCACTCAATGCCAATCTTCCCTCACCCCTATTCACCGATCTGGCAGCGTTCTATAAAAGAAGGATAACTCTATTGTTCATTTTATGTGAGCCATCATTCATTCCATTTATTGCACCTCTTGCCGTGAAAGGTTTTCCATATTCAAAAATAAATCAAATAAGGAAATGGCAAACGAATAAGAATTTACCCTGCATAGCGTTAAAAGGTGATGGAGATGGAGACTAATTAAAATGATGCAAACTGAAAGGGCACTTCAGTAAAAAAAATGCAGTTATTTTGAATCCTCATTGCTTCCTCATTTCATGAATCGTAAAATGACGTATGCGTAGAAGGCTTTTCATGGCATTTCCAAACCAAACAATTACTAATGCATTCTCACGTTCGCTACTTGTAGCATCATAGTGATTGTTTTTAGTTCAAGATGTCTTCGTTTCCAACGTTGTCTACTGCTTAATTATACCCTTCAACCTACCTTACTTCTAGGTAAAATGAGGAGTTTGTTCGTTTTAATAGTGCTGGTTGCCATCATTGAAGTCACATTTTCGTACCCTAGAAATACAGGTAATTTTTATTTTTTTGTTTTTATAACCAGAATTGCTTGCGTTTTGGACCTGTGTTACACATGGTGCATCACTCTGTGCTGCACATGCTGCATCATCATTTGCATCGCTTCCTTGGATTTCAATGCCGACTTGAAACTATTATAAGGACACATAAGAAAAATCATATAAAATAACCGCATGTAAAATTGTGTCACCATTTATTTTTAATGATTTCAGAACTCATGGTAGAAAAATGTTGCACCCCAAGGGTTTTCCGCGCTACACCATGGCGCATGTTCATTGTTTAAAACGTTTTACCTAATCATGAGTTTTTTCAGACATGTTACCAAAAAGGGATATCAAACCCGATTGGGAAGATTTAGGATGGGCATGGGGTAAACGTAGCTCACCAGACAGCACGGTGGGTAACTTTCACCTTTCAGACCTATCCTTACGGTACCCTTACAGTTCCCGCGACGGTTTCTACGATCTATGCAACTGGTGAAAAAGACTCCTGACTGGCACGATCTTGGCTGGACCTGGGGGCGTCGATAGAATGTTCCAAGATGGGAGTGAAGATATTTAATTTACGCACACACAACACATGCATGCCTACCGTAATCCAATGGATCTAAAGCGACTCTAAATTGCTACGCCGTCGCCGCCACCGTATTATTTGTCATATTGTCGCATTTCATTTGATATAGTACAGCCAGCATATATAAATTATCGTTGTTGTCGGATAAATACATGTTGTAGAAAAGAGAGACCATTCATTCGTTAACCACGATAACTTGCTAGTAAGAAAGTAACTCATCGAAAAGTTTACTGTTTTGGGATTTTTTTGTAGAAATTCCTACAAAATCATCTTTGCAAGCTGGTCACGAACAAAACAATTTTAAAAATCGTCATTAAACTATTTAGAACAGATTTTCTCATTCTTTCGATCCTATATTGACACAGGGCTTGGCACAGGTGACTTATAAGCGGGCTGGGTATCGTTTTTGGGACAAAAAGCAAAGGGGGTTTCGTTTTTGTGGCAGAAAAGACACAAAATTTGCGAAGTTTTTTTGGTTTCATTTTTTTGGAGATTTTTTGGGGATTATGGTCGAGGGTCAAAGGGGACTTCGTAAAAATTCGCAAAAGTCGAGGAAGACTTCGTTTTTTGCATTTTCAACTAGCCACCTCGTACCGAGCCCTGTAACGACAATCAGATGTGTGACACTCTTTGATTAGGGTAGTTATTTTCTGCTTGTTGTCGTCTGTTATGGAAAGCTAAACTTTAATAGCATGATGTTCCAGATGAGTATTAGTTGAAAAAGATACTGTTAGGACACTTCACATTATTTCATTACGGATGCATGACGCATTGCAAAACTGAAAAGTATATTCAAAATAGCTGACTGTACAAAAGTTTACGAAATCTTTTAAAAGATGACAATCATAACCACGGTCAAGCAAGGGGTGTGGCACACGATCGCTGGTTACGACCCCCCCCCCCCCTGATTGCTGTTTTAATAAGACCCCCCCCCCCTGAACTATACACTTAAGATAGCATTACTTGAAGGCCCTGTCAAACATAATGGGCAACACATCCGTAATTAGCATGTCAAATAACCCCTAAAGACAAAGTGTGAGCGAATTCTGAAGATTCAAGATACTAGGCTCCCTAAGTGAAATTGTCAAATTCCAACATGGTTAACTTTGTTTCAAAGGTGAATTAGCTATCCGTTTTTGCACTCAAGACAAAGCACTACTCCTTCTTTGTCCACCTCAGGAATCCCGCTTCAGAAGACCTCCAGACTGTGTAATTAGAAGCCAACCAAAATCTCATTTTTCCCATTTTTCGCTTTCAAATATCTCAGACTAGAGAAGACCAGTTAGGCTCAAATCACTCTAATGTAAATTACGAGCGTTAGGCTATCGTATATACTCATTCTTGCCGCCTTACATCGCGATTTACAAAGTAGCGCAGACTAGGCATGTTACCGTAACCCAATATATTCGCAGTATTTTCCATTTGAATAGGTAAGGAAAAACGATTATATCTTTCCCTAGAAGAAACGATTTCAAATGGTTTTCCTAATATGTAAAGAAGAAGGTTGAGCAATGGCAACGATATAAAAAACGCAGAGATTTGATTGATTTGGAGGTAAGTTAATGGGGTGTGGCACACCCCCTTAAAAGCTGCGGCTGCCGAAGCTTTTAAGGGGGTGTGCCGCACCCCATTAACTATATCAAAAAAACAATTTTAGCGGACAGTATTTATATGAGTCGATAGCCTAAACCTTGTAGATTCCATATGACTGTTTGGAGCCTGATTCATCATCTTAGCTCTGAGTAATATTTGGTGAAAGCACAGCGATCAAAAGCGAATAATGGGAAAAACGAGATTTTGGTTGGCTTCAGAGTTCCAGAGTTTGGAGGATTCCTGAAGCGGGATTCCTGAGGTGGACAAAGAAGGAGTAGTGCTTTGTCTTGAGTGCAAAAACGGATAGCTAATTCACCTTTGAAACAGAGTTAACCATGTTGGAATTTGACCATTTCACTTAGGTAGCCTAGTATCTTGAATCTTCAGAATTCCCTCAAACTTTGTCTACAGGGGTTGATTGACATGTTAATTATGGATAAGATACGAATATCATGTTATCACTATTATCAGATTACCCAACTACGACCCCCTCCCCTTTTGACTCCTCAATACGACCCCCCAGGTGTGGCGTGCCGCACCCCACGCTTGACCCTGATCATAACTTGATCGACAAAACTTATGTCAGTATGTAGTCCAACTCGACCGATGTTGTATAATACAAATTACAAATATGTACCTCATGAAACGGATATTTTTTGGAAGTGAAGAAGTGAAATGATTGACTTTTTTCGTGAAAAAAAAAGCAGAATCATCCTCAAAAATTAAGAGGAAGTCCATGTCATATGCCATCCATAGTACTGCATATCTCCATCGGTGATAAATCGCATGGCTAAGTGATTGCCACTTGTGGTCAGAGTTTTTCCGGCTACCGCATGCCCGGATAAACTCAAAAAATTTGTTTTTTATCTGGCACTACCAGTAGTTTTAGAAGTAAAAGTGGAGCTTACTTTGCAATAAGTGTAGCACTGATGCTGCCACCATCATAAATTTCAAGGAAGTCGTTGTCTTGCTCGGTGGAAAAATCATCGAAGGTAACACTTACCTAAATTTTTAGTTCGTTGAATAGCAGCTTTTCTCAAAACAGATTTACCCTAGTGCCATCTGGTGCTGTAACATAATATAGCTGCTCCAAAAAGGGATCGTAGTCACCGGGATACTTCGGTGAGTTCATAGAGCCAGATCTACCCATTTCAGTGATTGGAGAGGAGCTTTTCCTAGGAAATGAGGGAATAAACGCATAGAAATTACAGCAGCCATCAAATTTACATTTTCTTGAACTTTATGAAATTTGAACTGACTTTGCTGCCCATTGAACTGACCATCCCAAATCAGTGATCATGGAATCTGTATGGAAATAAACCAGCATCTGATTGGAATTGCTTTCAAAACCGGTTTTTGAAGGCATATAAGTGTCCAAACTGTAAATAAATCGTTACGTCAAAACTAATTACGTATGTATTTTGAGAAAACGGTAATATTTGTTTAGTTATATTACTTACTCGCCAATCAGCTTTGATGTTGTGTTTCCTTCGTAAATTTCCACATAGTCCAGATAGCTTTCTACATAGAAAGGATCAAATCTGATGGTGATGTAGGTGCCTGGTGGTCCTGGAATGGAGCAGTGTAAATACTAATCTTTTGAAATCATGTCTAATTTTTTCACATCTTTCCAAAGTTTTCCTGCTACTCCGGATCGTATCAAAATAGAGTAATTTGGATATATCTCACAATACTGTCATTGGTAGTGACGTAACCTCCCCCCCCCCCACCCTCCGAGAATGGGTTGCGAAATTTGAAGGTCACTTACATGAGTTATGATTGTGCAAGTGGCTTGTTTATACTTGTAAAATTTTGAATCTTTCTAATTTTTCGAAAATTCATTCTAAACCTCAAAAAACGGGGGCACAGCGGACACACATCCTCTTATTTTGCAATTTCGGGGTTATAAGCCCGCGAAAATTTCAAGAAGCATACCGAAAATTCTTCGGAATGCGTGACTCACTCATCAGAAAAAATTCTTCGCCCCCCCCCCCCTCCGCCTTCCCCGAGCTGAAATCCTGGGTACGCCGCTGCTGCATAGAGAATTTTCGACGTGAGTGCAAACGTGGAGCATTTTGGAATTTGTCATGTAATTGACCACTTTAGTGTCGTAGAATGGCACTTGCCATCTTGATTTTGAGAAAAATGTGCACGCCTTTTATTTACAGGGAATTCTTATAATTTTCCGAACTTCGTTCCTTATTGTCTTGTAAGCCCTTATAAACTCTTAGCTTTCCTGGCATGCACATTTCGTAAGTTCTGCAAGCAACACTCTTTTCTTGATAAAAATAAGAAAAAAAATTCAAAAAATACGAATTGACCCATAGCTGTTACTCCCTGAGATACTTTCTGAAATCAGTGTTAGTGGGTAGATTCATTTTTCTGTGTGCATGTTTTAGAATCCGATTTCGTGAACAATAAGGGCAAAAATCAAGAAAATATGAGAAATTATCTCACCTTCAATCTGATAGTAGCAATCCAAATTATTGTAATACTGTAATGGATATCCAGGACTACTGATGCTTCCCGACTGTATATTCGGTCCACCGAATTTACCTCCATTACACCTACAAATTGAATATCAGGGTGATTCAAAGTAGTGAGCCACATAGAGAATAACTCCGGTTTTTCAAATAGAAATCTTAATTGGATGCTCAAATTTTGACAGAACTAGTACGTAACAAAACCTGGAGAGGTTTATAGATGGATAAGTCACTATGGGCTTAGCATGAGGTGACATATGAGAAATTTAAATTCGATGTCCCCCTTGACATTGCAGAAAATTACGAGATACTTTTTGCAGTATTGTAGAAACTTTTCTAAAATTTGGCAACGGAAAAAGTGGATTGAAGTGAAGAAAGGGCAAGAATAAAATCAAAAATTAACCCACTGACGACGACGTCGACCACCGGTGGCCTGCGCACTTTTTGCCGCCAGGGACGGTGTGGACCACCGGTGGCCCAGGTTAAGGCTAGCACTCATAAGTAGGGCTTAATCCAAAGAATAGATTCATGTAAAAATTAATTCAAAAATTATCAAAATTATTTGAAAATTAAGATTCATGTAATTTCATGTGAGGAAAGAGGGGAATTGTAAAGATTCATGACCTTGTCTAGTCCACCTCAGGGTGCTCCCAGGTAGCGCCGGAGCAACCCAAAATCGAAAAACACTTACAACTTTTTCTGTACACATAAGGTTTTCATAAATTTCCGCACTTTTCTTTTGTTCATCACCGCGGGTGTACACACCTAATTTTGTGGCTCAGTTTTGCTGTAGTGTGGACCCCGGCCAGCTTCCCATAGGTACCGCCGCGGCGCATACGCAACGCGCGCTCGGCCTGACGCTTCTCGTTCATTTATGAGTAAAAAAGCATTTCTACATCATGTAGGAATGAAATAAGAAGTGGAAACCATCAGTCTCAGCTCGAGAAGGGCCTAGGCAAGAAGAGAACGTTCACAACCCCCACTAGCGCGCAGATATCAGTCAATCTCCTGCATGCTAGTATGAAAGTACCGCTGATTGAGAATTCTAGAAGAGAAAGAGTCGAGGGCTACTTTCGAAACGTTTCCTTCTGTGATCATTCGAAAAAAGTTAAAAAGCGTAAGCTAGCGAGCACATTTGTACAGTCAGAGTCCCACTGATGCATTACAAATGAATAAGAAGCAATCATACTTTATAAATCAATTGGTTAGGCACGCCTACTCTGTAATCAGTTTAGAGATTCCACTAAAATATGCTAAAATCTCCGCTACTGAAAAAAAGGGAATATCTGAGACAAAGGCTGTTAAGACTATTGAGGCTCTTAAAAACCCATCGTAGGACGTTGTCCTGAGTCGTCTACACCTGAAACAGAGCGTTCACAAACAGAACAAAGCCAGTTTAGAGAAGAAAACATAACAATTTCCATATAAAGCAGAAACGAAAGCGCACTGAAGGCATGCGCTGCGGGAGCGTCGCGCAGGTACCTCTGGGAGGCTGGCCGGGGTCCACACTATAACTCCTTGTAAACAAACCGAATCCATGTAAAAATCGTGTGCATACAGGTTCATGCACTACTCGTGTTTGTAACGTGTTAATTTACTTGCACACATGGAACCTAGTAAATTCACGTTAGACCTCCGAATTCGGGCTTGCTAACAGTTGAGAGTATCCTAGTATTTCGCCAGGTTTCCAGGTGGAAACTTTATGGGTTCCCCTCTGCCTTCTCAAAAAATGACATCCGGCATGTGAAAGCGCCACCCCTGCAGAGCCCTGGTTACATGGCTTATTTTATAAGCGTTCAAAGTCAAAGCTCATCACTTTAAGTAGCTTCGAATTTTGAGCAGCAGCACCGCGGTAAACCAGTGAAACTATTAAAAACATCTGTGCAGTGGGTGAGGTGAAAGTCACCAAATTCACGATAGCCTGGTCCCAAAGCTTTGCAATAGAAGAGACAGTATTAGGAGGCATAATATTTATTTTCTCGTCAGGTAATCAATGAGATCATTTGACAGATCTATCTGATAATAATTTCTACGCACCTCAACCTTTTTTACTCTCAAAAATTGTCGGTCCAAGATTTTTAGCCTGAAAATCGGCGCAAAACATCGTGCCTTTTCGAATAAACTGCGTCTTTCATACGAAATAATGTATAATCTTTGCACATCAAAGTAATCGCTAGAAAGAGTTCGGAAAGCCCTTTCGAACGATATGTCATTTCCAGTGGGTGCTATTAGGTTGCTGCATAAGTTTTGTCCGATTTAAATTTTTTTGATTTCAAAACGTCGTAACTTCTTTCAAAGTCAACTTTTTTTCTAAGATCTTAGTTTCTATGTATTGAGCAGTTCCTTGGCTATAAAAAACATATTGAGTTCTGCGCAAATTCTTGTTAAGAAAGAAGCAAGAACTCAAAAACTTCACAGCGTTTCTCTTCAAACCTGTCTTTTTTGACATGGCAATGCTCCCTTATAAGAATTGATAGGCATATTTTCTAACAATGGATAGATAGAGAATTCTTCGTAGATTATTTTGCATTATGAAAGAGCCCATAGGGTTTGCGTTGCCGAGAGATTCTTTTGACCGAACAAAAAATTTGCCACTTTTTGACCTCGCTTCAGCGCATGTGTGCATGCCTATTTACGAAGTATGAAAATTTTACAATTGACGTGAGCCCCGAAAAGGAACTGGTAGATGGGCCCTGCTAGCTCTTGCTTTGCCCTAGCACCTCCAACTTTGAGTTTATCAATTACTTCTATTTGCAGAAAGTTATTGCTTGTAAAACATCTATACAAAAAATTAGTGTTCTGCAATAAATTTCACTAGCAAGACGTTTTTTTCATGGAACCGAAATTCTGCATATACTTGGCTTCTACGCCTTATTCCGCAGACAATGAAAGAACTTGACTTGAAGGGCGCATTGTGGAGATTTTTTCGCAAGAACATATTTTTAGAGTGAGAACGTACCTCGACCACTTAGAGATTTTAGGCCTTAAATCTCCGTACACTAAGAAATTTATTAAAATCTGATATGCATTAGAAAGAGCAAGGAAAGCACTTTTTAAAGATACTAATACTACCGCATTAGAAATGAAATGCTGTTAGAACAGCTGCTTCAAACATAAGGCAAAAAAATTCGGACAGAACTTATGCAGCAACCTAATACAAGGCGCTGTCAGGATAAAACGCAAAGGTCGCTTTATATAAAAGCGTTCAAATTGCTGGTAGTTATAGTTGATCAGAAAGAAACCTTCAAAAAATATCAAAAAATCAAGATGCCCCATTACTTCTGGATTACCCTGAAACAATCAAGATTATCTGAATTGAGGATGTGCAAACTCACAACTGAGGTTGCATTTTACAAAAAGCTGGTTGTAAACTGTAGCAAGGACAAGCGGTCAATCCATTAGATCGCAATGTGGCGCAGTCACCGTAGATGGATGGTTCGTCTATGAAAAATTGTAGCGAATAGGAAAATATAGGTCAAAATGGTCAAAGTTACTGTTAGCCCAGTAGGCACTCGAAACTGAAATGCCGTTGTTCCATTTCCAAGCACCATTGGAAGTACGAGTTGCACCCATCCATGGCGGTAATCGTTGGGAGCTTGTAAGACCTAGAGGAGCATATAAATTGAAAAGCGAAATTTTTGAAAGCTATGTAATTTCCAAACCTCTAATTCCTCGCTCATGTGACTTCTACATTTCAAATAAATCGCTAATAAAATGAATCTGTAAAAGTACTTCAAATCGACAACCTACTCGTAAGAGCTGCCCAATCCGATTGCAGATTCATTATCGCTAAACTAGAGTTTAGCGAATTGCAGTAAGCGCTTGCGTCATCAGCGGTAAACAGCTGTGTTGTGATTAAAACACAATAAGAGCCTTCCACCACAAACTGCCATCCTTTAGGACATTGCTCATCGGACGTTGCTAAATGAGCAGGTCATTCAATGACAAATAATCAGTCATTTTCAATATGCTCACATTGGAGCTAGATTCGCTGAAAAATTTGTGAGCTACTTGCTGTTTTTTAAAGGAAGAAAGGATAGCAATATTTAACAAAAGAAAAAGGAAGCGAACTTGAAAGAACAATGTAATACGAGAAGCTCTTGAAATTTTACACCACTTTTTTTGCTAAAACAGCCACAGGATGCGAACGCAACAACATAATAAGAAAAGAGCTCAGTGCTCGCGAGTTTCTCAAGAATTTGTCGCCTGGAATAACGTAGGAAAGTTCAGTGGTTGAGAAGCAGGAAAAATTGATACAAGTCAAAATTTTGTACCCAGAAGGTAGGATCAACGCCAATAAACGACTCTTTAGATGAATTTGAATTAAGATTGTAATCGATTTTACTGCACAGATTTGAAAGAAAAGTCAAAATATTACCTTGAAGAAATGTACCGAACAGTAGCAAAGCTGTGATTAGCATAATTGCGTGAACAGAAACAGCGATAGCTTATCGCTAGAGCGTGAGATTGCCATAGCATTTTTTAGACTAGGGGTTTTGGAGCATGTACGCTTGTATCCGTTTTTAAAAGTCATATGATAACCAAGAAATTATTCAAAGTCCAGTACCTTAGACATTTCTTGTGAGACGAAATATAATAAGAAAACATCAGTCTATATTAAAATCGAAATTTCACACACACCTCAGGTCAAGGTTTTAACTGTTGAATATAAGAATAAGTCTAGAGAATACACGGTTTAAGAAAAATATTCGAAGAACAAGGCCCTGGTATAACTATGTTTCAGTAAGATTCTCAGTTTTACCTTTAGTACAGGTTTCTGAATTTTTTACGAAATAATCCTGCTGAGTGTTGCTTGTTTTCAAACATATTTTACAGAAGTAGTGCTAATAACTGTGAGCTAAGAAAAAATATGTCACTGTGCTATAACTTTCCTTGACTTGTGGGTACCTCGAAGTATGCAATTGTTGTTGGTGGTGTAGTGGTTAGTAGGCGCGACCAAAGAGCGGACACCCAGAGGTTCGAGTCCGCTGCCCAGTGATTACAAACACTATATGACTACCAGGCTAATCCGAAGTTCTCCTGCATGTTTCGGCTTGTAGGAGTGCGATAAGGATTGGTTCGAATGATACCAGATTATGAGAGATGAGGGCTATACGTTTACATTGGTTCATTTTTTGAATTACTCGCAAAAAAACATGGTGCATGATGATTGTTCTATTGAAAAAATAGAATTCGATCTGTAACTCTTCCAAGAGGCAACATTTTGAAAATTCTAGATAAGCAAGTATGTTATAAGCGAATAAAACTACGTGATTACTGCAAATTACCTTCAAAATGTTGCGAATTTTTGCTCTAGAATGGTTCTTCCACACCCAACATCATTTCCAACGTTACATCTATTTTAGGTGCATGGACAATTTTGCTTTAAGCGGATGTTTCAAGAACATACCAACAATTGCCAGAATATACAAAAAAGAGCAAATCATCAAGAATGGAGCATAGCGTCACATGTTGCTCTGTGAAGATTTAGGGATTAGATGTCCAACTCTAAATAGAAGATCGTACATCACTAAGCTGATGAAAAAAGATAACAGAGGGTGTATGTTAGCTGTCCGAAGAAAAATGCCAGGCCTATAGAAAAAGATTTTGAAAAAGTCACCTCTTCTCCGCTAAGTGCATTGTCAGCCTTGGATGAACGAAGTCAGCTCGTCAAAACCGTTTGCTAACCTATATTTCGATTTTTTGCGCAAATTGTTCATCTTCACAATCTACTCACTTATTGTTTTGGCAGTTGTTCACAACTTCCACTCGTCTTCAAAGGAAGCCTGATAAGCTGATGGTAATAATAAGAGCATTTTTTTGCACAGATTCCTCACTCCCAACAATTTCAAATTTTTCATGACTTGTTGTTGAGTCATGAGTGAAATCGAAGCGGCGCTGTTCGCAGTGTACAAAGAATTCAAAAACATCACATCAGCTCTCTCATGTCTCTTCTCCTGGTTGGTATCTTGATCTGTTCTCTACTCATTCGATATAGCTGATATAGTAATTATTTCAGATCTACATCATCACAGTATCAACTGCTGTGGGTAAGTCCACCTTTGCTTAACAGTCACTCTTAGGGGAAGCTTGAATATCATGACCTTAGGGAATGACAATGAATTTTTGTAGGAATTTTCGTTCTGATAAGTTCTAAATACGAAATTTTAAGTGCCTTGCGAAATTTGTTGTGAGGGAGGAAAACAAACAGAAGAGGTACGGAAGAAATTTCTGGATCTCCACAATGAATTCAGGTTTGTAATGGTTCTGCAGTGGATGGATTCTACAACCATCCCCTTTACACACTTGAGGCACGTCAGTCTTTTTTGAACGGCGTATTTGAGTGTATTCGAAGCTGATCGTAACAAAGTTACAGATTGTTACAATGTACTAGGTCGTTATGGAACTAACTTCGTTTTTTTTTTTGAAAATGAATTCCACATTTGATAGAGTAAAGGTTTCCAAAAGATCTTGTTAGCATTTGTTGCAGCATTCCATCGTCTTTCTAAAAGTTATATATTCGTTGCAGCACAATCAATAAGCTCTCGAAAAATTGCCAGGATCTGCAACACATGCTTCTTAAGAATGTCAAGTCTCATTATTTTCTCAAACTGTTACATCAAACTTTCCAAGGAATCCAAGTGGAGATTTGATGGGCAAGCCTAAGAGGATACTGTACAACTTTTTCTCTTTTTTTCAAAGGCTCAAAGGCAGCGTCCGGGCAAAATTTCGAATGAAATTTTTTTTCGCTTACCTGGGTTTATTCCTCTCGCTGATTCTGAGAATGCAGCTTGGAAGGCACGAAAACGCCGAATCGGGCTTTGCCGAAAGCTCTTGATTTGAATTTTTGCCTGCCGCCAAGGCTAAGACGCAGAATTCTTGTGCGACCCTACATCTTGACTGTGTGCGGTATATGTGCACTCTGGCTTATCGAATTAACTCGTCCCAGTCGCCACTCTAAAGCGGATTTCTCGCCTCAGAAGCAAAATGGTATTGCCAGTTGGGCAAGAGCCTTACTGGTGCCCCTGTACTCTACATTTTGTATCTGCCCGGACCCTGCCTTTAATGTGAAAATGTGAAAAATGCTGAATGACCATCTCAAAAAGCATGAGTCGCAAATTTTATTAAATTTCTGAGACATTAACTGTGATGCAAGAACTTTATAAAGGATTTTATAGATGTTGGAAAGAGAATGAGATGCTGCATCGAATGTTACCAAGACTTGGAAATTTTTGTTCCACAAGATGTGGCGTTCATTGACTTCATCTTTTGACTGAAAAAAGTTCTGTTGCATGTAATACAGCCGCAAAAGAAGTCTGCGAATTTCAAATGCGAAATACCCTTTTCAATTTTCTGAGTTCTTGGTGACTGTTCTCAATTTGCAAATAATTTCTGCTTATATCTCAGCTTATTCTCTGATTTCAATCATTTTCTCTTTTCATTTATCACCTATATATCGGCTTAGCAAATTTTTGCAGAAGTTATGAGCTTTTAAGCCTCTACATAGAAAACTTCAATAATTTCTTACACGTAGTTGTTAGCCAAAGAATATACTGCGCATTATTGTACGCTGCTCGTATAGTTGAACTTCTTTCTTCCTTTCTAAGCATATCAGATCGTAACAGATTATGAATATTCGATATGGGACTGATGAGCGAACATTTATTCTTTCAGACAAAGTTTTGGTAGCCTTGGTTCATCTGAGCCTTTATATTAACCCCACGCAAATATCCGACCAACAGTGCGGCATCTATCAATCAAAACAGAGCTGCTGGGGGAAAAAAGCAACTTCCCGGAAACCCTTTCAGCATCCTTCCGTGAAAATTGATTGCTACCTGGATAAACATTTGCGGTTGGACCAGCATCACCATGATCGGCTAATGCTATTATTTTCCCTATGTCGGCGCTATATCCTTGACAGCGACCATTATCAAAAAATTGGTGATGACTACCATTAAAAATTTGCCCAGCAAAAGGAGAGATAAAACAAAACGGCGATAATACAGCATTGATGTTTCGTGAAAAACCATAAATGGAAAATAAGGAGAAAGATGATCTACGCTCTGATCAAGTCTTCGAAAAAGATAAATTTTACTAAAAAATATCTCTGCAGAAAAAGAAGACCTTTGTCCATACTTGCAGCAATCAGCTGTTAATTAATCCTGTGAGCCCAGAAGTAGCGTAATTTTGCCCATTTCTGCTCCTCAGGTTACGTGAAATGAAATTTATCGTAAGCTACTCGCAAGCAGTCTACGGGGTTATTCTTGGGTTCAATCGTTTGCACACTATTTCCGTAACATTACACAAGATAAACATTATTTTTACAAAAGTCAGTATATTAGCGCGGCACCTGGGCGGACGCTCACTTGTCAAATCACGTTGCATTCTTATAGTATGGAGGGGGGAGGGAATGTTCCTGTTAAGTTCACCTTGCGAACCTCAACTGATATCCTCAGTTCAGATCGCCCGTATCGAACCGAGTTTTACAAGGGGCCAAAACCATCCTACCGAGTTTCGCGGCCTTTTAAGCTTTGCAGATTTCGCCAGCAAACTAGATGTGCAATATGATTGCACATCCTCACTGTGATCTAAGCGAAGAAAGTCTGAAGTCCAGAAACAAATAGCAGGTTGTACGCCGATCAAATACATCAGTACCTTTATTTCATTATGAAGGAAGAAAATTGGTAAGGGCAGATGAAAGTCACAAGGAAATTTGTAGATTGAAGCATGAAGGGAGCGCTAAAGACATTTAGCATTTATTCTTGAGAGACACGAGCACGAGCGTACATCTGATTAACATGTTCATGAGGCGTTGTAACACGTTTCAATGAATCACTATCAGGAATTTGTAAAAGACCATATTTGAACTCGCGTTGTTCAACAAGCCGCTCGAACATGTTCTTTCACGGAGTCCTTATAGTAAAGCATCCTGAACTCGTTAGAACGCACTCATAAGCCTGTTCAGACGTACACAAAGCATGCTCGCGTCTCTTAGTCAGAGAAAAGATATCTACGCGAACCTCTTGAGAGTTTGTCAAGCGTTTTCAGGTCGAGGCTGGCGAGAGGTTTGGAGAAAAATGTAAAACTATACAACAAAACCTCTTTGAGCGCTTCTGCAATGATGAAAATGGTGAGAATTGTTCAGCCATTGAGATTTCCCTCACAGCAACTCCTTTTACTAGAAATATGACTGCACAGCTGAGAGGCTTGCCCAGAAAGCTGCTGACAAGTGCAGAAATGAACATACACGATGCGCAGAACTTGAAGGGTATAATGAGAATAGGGCAAGAGTTATGGTAAGCAAAAACAATCCATGGAATTTGTTTATTGCGCCAAACAGTTCATACTTTGAAAGAGTTGAAGTTCAGGGAACCAAACTTGATCCATTGTTTGCTGCCGAACGAGTGAGTTTATTCTCCAATTTTTGATGTACGCTTTAGTTCAAGGTGAGAATACAGGCGCTGACGGCTTGGTGGAAAGAATTTGCTAAACATGGAAGTCACTGGAACAACATCTACACTAAAGAAATGCTAGCGGAAGGAAAAATGCAACACTATGTTCAGGTAAGACCAAAACTTTCGTTCTATAAGAAGACTCTAATAAAAAAAAAACTGCAACAGATGGCTTGGTCGCGAACGACTCATGTTGGATGTGCAGTTAAAAACTGTCGGATTAGTTCGATGGTCTTCTGTCGCTACAAACCCGGGTGTGATTCTTTCCATTTTCCAAACAATACCAGTAATTTGATTGGCATTTAGGGGTAGACGACTAAACGAAGTCATCTACGAAGTTGGTGACACCTGCTCAGCCTGTCCTAATGGGACGACTTGTGAAAAGGATACAGGGCTCTGCGCTTGAGCAAAGTTCTCTCTATCTGAGAACTCACTTCTCAAACGTTTCCGTCACTATGTTTGCAAATGCATTTACATTTTAACATTTCACTTAGTGTATTTACTGTTTCACACTTGTAATTTTGTAATTATTCTAGGAACATGAGATCATATAGCTATTATTTTGCTAATAGTTTTGGCCAGTTTTATGCGCGAATTGGTATAACTCTCAACATTACGCTTGCCATTTGATAAAATGCCTGTTTTCGCAATAGTTTTTGTTGTGTGTATTGCAGAACGGAATGCAGCGCACCGTTTTTGCGCCCAACAATGAGTGATTATGGGTTCTTGTAGTTGTCGCACTAGTCAGTAGCCAAAGTTGAGTAGCTAAAGTACATTAGTGCGTGCTCACCGCTCCTTTTGCCCAACGCATGTTGTGATACAAAGAGGAGCTTCATATTGTCACCACGATGCATCAACTTTCTATGATGTTAAACCTGTTGAGAGCAAGTCAGAGGCTACAAGAAGAACACGCGTTGTTGCTGCAGCAACTGTAGCAGGAGTTAGGCAACTGTAGAGGGGTACTAGTTTGAAAGTAGATGAGTAACACATTGTATTGCATGCGATGCTCTATAGCGGTAGGATGCTGACGCAAATCTAGCGTGTAAGAATTCATACATGTTCACAATGCTGAACATATGTGCTTGATCGCTTTCGTCGGGGTTCCTTCATACTACGCCGCAGGACGCAGCATGCTGCGGCTCACGCCCAGGACGCAGCAGCCTGGAGCAGCACGGGGCAGCACGTCGCAGCTCGCAGCACGGCGCGTCCTACGGCGTAGTATGAAGGAACCCTCATTTTGCTGTGATTTCTGAAGGCTGCTGTAGATAGCGACTGCTGTGACTTTTTAGTCCATGGGGTGCTGCAAAACTTTGGGTATACCAACTTTGAAAGGCTGTACATAATAATGCAGCAGAAACCTCAGTAATTCAACCATTGTGTTGAAGAGACAGATTAGCGCTATAAGTGGTGTACACGTTAAGTTCCTGTGATTGTTGCTGCAGTCTTTTTCTCGCTCTCTCTACCAAAACGAAACTGAGGGATTGACATCTTGATGTGCATGCAATGCAAATTATTGGCAGAGCTGTGGCAGCTGCAGTAACGCGGTGAGCATTTCAGTGTACGTTTTATACCTCTGAGTGCATGCAAGATCTTCCTGCCAATTCTCATCCCCCCCCCCCCCAAACATTTGCAAAGATAATGAGCACCGTTTAAGAATCGCAATCATCTCTAAAGGATACCGTGCAAAACTTTATTGATTAAGAGGCGCTACACTCATCGGAGTAGGCACCCTTTTGATCGCATCAATTACATTTAGTGGACCACTAGTCGCTGCCACTGGCAATCACCAATATTGGCGAATTATTTATTAAAGGTATCGACCAGACAATTAACAGATCCCCAATTAGAACATCCAAGAGGAACCGCCGAATGTGGGTGCTACACGTCTGTAAGTATAAAATGAACGCGTGGCAACTTGTCAGCGATATATGAACTGCAGTCGTCAATAGTTGAGTGGCGGTGACTGTACATTGGATACGTATTAACTGAACAGGTACAAGATTGCCAACGATCGCTAGCTACGTAAAGTAGTAAGTGACTATTATTCACGAAATGGCGTAGCTACTGCACTGCTTCCCTCGTTTTAACTATAGTCGTCCTCACCCCACTACTCAGATAATTGCCGGGGCAGGCGGTCCGCAAACTCTCGCTTTTCTGCAAGCGGTCAGCAGAATTTTGGGGCGTGGCCAAACGTTCAGCGGGCAGTACCTCCTTTACTGTCGAATGTCTCGCTAGCAGGGCAGATTACAGAGTTTTCTGCGGGCGCTCGTCAAATAATCTCTTTCAGCGAGCGCTGGTCAAACTCTCAGCAGGCGCTCGGACTCTTTTTACGCAGTTTCGGGCTTACGTCGAGCACAGGTAAGACTCTGTGTGGCAGAGGTGTCACCGTTGGTTTAATTACTCAAGTTTGAGGTACTTTCTCTCAGCGGAAAGTACCGGGGGGCTGCGCGGTCCTCCACAATAGACCGTGCGGCTCTCAAAAGTCTTGCATATTCTCGCCGAAAGTCTGCGAGAATGCAGCCACTGCGCCGCAGCTAATCTATAAGCAAACCGCGATTTTTCTTCAAGCATTCTAAAATTTCGCTAACATTCTTCCAAATATCTGCAAGCGGACCGCAAGAAATCAGCGAACTATTTTTCTGGTGCCCGCCCGCCCATAAATTGCATGGCCGCCTGCCCCCGGCGATTATCTGAGCAGTTGCAGTGGGACGAATTTGAATTCGAAAGAGCAGGCCTATCGCGAAAGAGCGCGGCACCTGCACCCTCGGTTCAGTTTTGCCGTTTCTTTGTCGTATTTCAGTGTACTAACAAGGGAAGGACCGTTGGTCGAATTGGGCTTTCCATATGTGATGTGTATCATTCTACTGCTCTTCGACAACTAACACCAACCTGTGCTCCGTAGCTGCTCAATGGTCCTTTGAGGAAAGTTATGAGCGATCGACTCCTCAGGTGCCCCTCACTGCTCACGTTATGACTGCGCCGCCAAATACTGTACATGCGTGGGCGGATGGCCGAGTGGAGAGATGCGGAGACTATGGAACAGGTGCTCGAGAGTTCGAATCCTCTGAGCAACCGACATTTTTGCATTTTTGCAAATTGTTCGGGATGTATCCCTAGAGGCTTCAAAAGGCAAAGAATCGCCCCTAATGACTTATTCATAAAAAGATTTGGAAGAAAAACCGAAAAATTATACAGGATCTTGGTTTAAGCAATGTCGGTGGATCAAGAAGATCAAATACTTGTAAAACACATTAGGCCCCCATATAAATAGCTCATGGAAAGCTTCTTGAATCATTTGTGACTATGTTTTCACCTCAAATGGTAGTAAGCTACCTGGCTAAAGAGTTTGGCGTCTGCGAACTTGTGCGCCAACCTACTCGGAAGGAGCATAAGCGCATAGAGAGCTTTTCCTCAATTTTGAAAGAAGCGGTGTACGACAATTTGGAGGTCGAATTTGAAGAGGATGAAGCTCTCGAAGATCGTGAAGCAGACCCACTGTGGTCAGGAGATGGTGATGAGATTCTATTAGGTTGTAAAAGAATTAATGCAGGTTTCGAATTCCAACCGCAATAGGTCATACGCTTCTCATTTCTGAATAGGTTTCAAGATACCATTCGAGCAAAGCAATCTCTAAAAGGTGGCAATCTTGCTTTAGCAACAACTCTGGTCCACCACGAGTTTCGAGCCAAAAACTAAAAAGATTCAACTGTCCGAAAAATTGAGAAAAATCGTAACTCAGTTCCTAAAAAACCTACAAAAATTCTAACTTGCTCACGTAAACGCTATTCACATAAGACATCTATATACGCCTTTGCGTATTTTTTTCTCTGTTAGAAATCAAGAAAACGGAAATTTTCGTGCGTTTGCCAAAGTGATGCTGTGCCCTTTCCACATAGGTAGCTGTATACTACAGACCTATAGAAGTACTGACGCAAATTTTCAGCTCTCTACAAGCTTTAGTTCTCGAGTTATATCGAATATAATTTTCCCTAGTCAGATGGTCCAAGCTAAAATTCAAATTTCTCGAGAACTAAAACTTGTAGAGAGCTGAAAATTTACGTTTGTACTTCTACAGATTTGTAGTATACAACTACTTATGTGGGAACGGCACAGCAACACTTTGGCAAATGCACGAAAATTTCCGTTTGCTTGATTTCTAACAGAGAAGAAAATACGGCAAAGGCGTATATAGATGTCTTATGTGAATAGTGTTTACGTGAGCAAGTTAGAATTTTTGTAGGTTTTTTAGGAACTGAGTTACGATTTTTCTCAATTTTCCGGACAGTTGAATACTTTTAGTTTTTGGCTCGAAACTCGTGGTGGATCAGAGTTGTTGCTAAAGCAAGATGGCCACCTTGTAGAGATTGCTTTGCTCTATCGAATGGTATTTTGCAACCTACTTAGAAATGAGAAGTGTATGAGTTATTGCGGTTGGAATTCAAAACCTGCATTAATTTTGTTACAACCTAATACAACCAACAAGATCGGGAGCGCTTCGGTTCGGGAACGTTCAAGTTTCGGAATAAACGGTGTGCTTATTGTAGCTATTTTTTCAAGATCATATAATCGATCCTGGGTGGGGGAACGAAAGCCGCCAGGTCCAGCCGCCTTTCGCGGCCAGCTGGTCCTTTCGCAGCGTTGTTGCATGTCGTTCCAGGACCAGCAGTCCGCGGAGGCGGCTGGACCTGGCGGCTTTCGTTCCCCCACCCAATCGATCCTTAGGTAAATAAAGCAATAACATTCTATCGAGCTACCGAAAAGGGCCATCGCTCTTGGGCGTGTATGCAGCGACATTTCCGCTTCATCACCTCTCCGTATACCACCTCGTGAAACTGAGGGAGCTAGAAAAAGAGCGTACGTTTTTCCTGCACGAAAATTATCCTGAATTTCAACAGGAATGATTTTTTTTGAATTGAAAAAATTTAGAATTAGATCAACCCGTAATTCTGATTATAATTCGAAAATAATTTCCATTTTTTCAAATTCAGAAGTGTCTCGCGCTGACCGCATTGCACGTCTGCACACGCTGAAAGAAAAAGTAAGGGAAGTTGTTATGGAAAAAATTCAGAGAAGGAATTTCTCTTCATGATAACGATCTTCGGACGATGAAAGATCCATATCGCGGGATTTAAAGCCAGTCATCACTGGATTCAGGATTTTAAAAGGTTTAGTGGCATTGTCTCACGACGTGTCACTACCTTCACGTCCAAAAAAAAATTACCTGAACCGTGACAGAATAAACGACACCGCACAGGCATTTGTCGTCGGAATCAAAAAAGGTGATTACCACCATAATTAGCGCGATAGCCACTTTGAAGCATTTCAGAAATGGGATCGTGGCCCACCACTTGCATCTGCAATGCAGATCAGAGTGCGTTTTTGAAGGAGCTGCATCCCGCAAGAACTCTCGCCCAGAAAGGGTCAAAAAAGTAGTGCGTGTCGTGCAATCTCTGCCGGCTATAACGCACTCTTTTACGGTGATGCCAATAATTTTCGCCGATGGCCACCTCGGAGAAAAACTTTTTATGGTGTTACAGGTATGCGATTGGTAGGGATATTACGAAAATGAATCGCTATAATCACAGGAGCCGCGCGGCACTTTTCCCGAGAGAGGGCGCTTCCACGCTAGCAATTTGGTGGTACGGGCGAACAGCACCCACATGATGAACAAGGAATTGTTACTAGACTGGATTCGATCCTGTTTGCTGTCCGCGTCGTCTCCATCCTCCATGCTACTTATAGTGGATTCATGGACGTCCTTTAAAGACCATGCCGCAATGCTGTCAGTAGTGCCAGACGGAAGGCTCGTAAAAATAGCGAACATTCCCCCTGGCACAACTTCACAGATTCAGCCCCTCGATGTGCACTTCTTCCTAACTTTTGAAGCCATGTACAAACGTTTCACCTCGTACGTTATGGCTCACAATGTCAATTTTGTGCTACATCATAGGGATTCAATCCTGAAAATTTTATCGCTGATATACACACAATGCTCTCCCAGGTTCAAAAATTTTCTTTCTTATTCGTGGTACGCCGCGGGTTACATCGACACCCATCCCGAAGAATTTGAAAGCCCCATTCAATACTGTTTCTCATCTAATTTGCTGGGAAATTGTGAATTTAGTGACTGTAGGCAAATGTTCTTTCTCAGATGTGCTCTTTGTGAAAAGTTACTATGTTTTGATCATTTTGTTATTTACTACCACACATGTTAAATATTCAGTTTGAAAGAAGGAAATGTTTTGAGAAAGCTTGAAATTGCTCTAACGTATTGAAACCGCCATTAAAGGCGATTCTTTGCCTTTTGAAGCCTCTAGGGATACATCCCGAACAATTTGCAAAAATGCAAAAATGTCGGTTGCCAAAGGATTCGAAATGTGTAAAAAATGTGTAAAGCAGCGCGCATTGCCCCTAGTAGACTCCAGCAAGGATTTTTCGATAGTACTTTTTCTGTAGATTACGTAGCGCTACAAATTAGTCACAGGCATCTTTTCAATGGAGGTAGAAAGGCTGGTAAATCGTAAGAAAATCTTGTTGTCCCAAATTCTACTCGTCGCAACCCTAGAATACGAGGCTATCTTGCTAAGCAGATGTGAGTTTTGTAATCACCAGGTCGGATAACCCTTATGAACAAGTTTTCCGAGATATTTTATTTTTCTTTTTTTTACGCTCTGAAGCTGGCCGGTGGATTTTGGTCGAAATTTTGATGACTTTGGTTTGAAAGGAAACTCCGCTCATAGAGGTTTTCGAACACGCTGCTTATGAAAATCGTGTTCTCTGTCAAGTATAGGGTCTTTTTGCAGAGATATGGTGAGATAACTGCAACGGATTCACGAAAGCTCGTAACTTCGCCTCCACCTCTCACGTATCTGTCAGAAAACCTGCCTGCTGGCTTCTCTAGTCAAAGTTACTGGGAACTGTGAGATCGAATGGTGCATGACTCAGGTTCCAGTATATAAAATCGCCGAGTTACGAGCCTACGAAAACACATTCTCATGAATTTTGCCCAAAATGTAAAGTTCGCATATTTCGTCGAAATTCCTCCTTGAGCGCTTGTACAACACGCTGATCAAATCTTTTCACATCCTCAATGGATGTTATTGTGAAAGATTTGGTAGTTTGAGCTTTAGCCACGAAATAGCTTTGATATTTAGTTGAAGTGAAGCAACGCAAGCACAATATTCGTTGGACAAAGCGAACACAATATCTGCAGAGCGTCATACAAGCGCTCATGGAAGAATTTCGTCGAAATGTAGATGAATGAGGATGTGTCTTCGTAGGCTCGTAACTCGGCGAATTTCACAGACTGGAGCCTGAGTCATGCGCCATCCGATAGCACATCTCCTAGTAACTTTGACTAGAAAAGCAAGCAGGCAAGTTTTCTGACAGATACGTGCGAGGTGGAGGCTCCGTTGCAGTTATCCCACCATATCTCTTCGAAAAGACCCTATACTTGACAGAGAACACGATTTTCATAAGCAGCGTGTTCGAAAACCTCTATGAGCGGAGTTTCCTTTCAAACCAAGGTCATCAAAATTTCGACCAAAGCCCACTGGCGAGCCTCAGAGCATGAAACGAGAAAAAATTGCCCGAAGTTTTCTGAAAACTGGCTCATACGGGTTATCTGACTTGCTGATTACAAAACTCATATCTGCTTAGCAAGATATGAGAATTTCTATTAGGGTTACGACGAGTAGAATTTGGGAAAACAAGATTTTTTTACAATTTAACAGCTCTTCTATCTCCATTAGAAAGACGCCTGTCACTACATTTTAGCGCTCCATAATCTACAGAATAAGTACTATCGAACGGTCCTTGCTGGAGTCTGTTAGGGGAAATCGCGCTGCTTTACACCTTTGTGAAAAGACGACCACCGAGATTTGAAAATACTGAAATCGGAATATCAAGGACATGCCGTATATCGAAAAATTTGCCTTGATGAGCTGAGCACAGTGCTCTTTTCGGATTCAAAATATATTCATTCCGAAGGAATTTACGGCGAGTAGGATTTGGAAACTCATAATTTTTCCGAAATTCACAAACGCTTCTATCTGTTTTGGAAGACAGTCTGCAGCTACTTTTGAACGTACGATAACCTACAAGAACAGTACTATCGAATAGTGCTTACTGAAATCTTTTATATTCACAGACGCTGCGTTATATCCTTGCGAAAGGTCCTCCACAGAAAAAAATTCGAGAAAACTAAAAACGAAATACCGAGGGCATGCCCTATATCAAAAGATTTGCCTCGACGAGCTAAACACAATGCTGCTTTCGGAATCAGAATATATTTCACGAAGGAAGTTATGGCGTTGCGTATTCTGCGTGATTCGCATGGTTTCGCGGATCCTGAAATGTCGCGAACTTCCCGGATTATCGCGCACTCTGGCGGAATTCCCGGAATTCCGCGGAAGTTCACGGAATTTTGCACATTCTATGAGCGGTATTGTGATCTTGGGCCGATTTTAGAGCAAATTCGAACAGAGTGACTCTCTACCATACTCCTACAGAATATCTACTTCGTGTCATTAGCGAGAAATCAATGGCATTATTGTTATCAGCACAATGAACAATCCAACCAAACAAAAATCTGCGAAATTAAGCGAAAATTTATTGTCTACCGTATACCTATCTACCCTGCAGACTGTGGCACTTCTATATACTAGATAATGCTCTCGCAGAGCTGAATCAAAGAGTGTCCTCGAATTCGGAATTCGTCCATTCTGAAGCGAGATACGGCGATGCGAACGCGGATTCCGACGGACTCTAGTGGAGTGTGGCGCACTCTGCCGCACTCCGGCGCACTGCAGCGCACTCCGGCGGACTTCAGTGCAGTGTGGCGCACTCTGCCGCACTCCGGCGCGGGTGGGGGAACGAAAGCCGCCAGGTCCAGCCGCCTTTCGCGGTCAGCTGGTCCTTTCGCAGCGTTGTTGCATGTCGTTCCAGGACCAGCAGTCCGCGGAGGCGGCTGGACCTGGCGGCATTCGTTCCCCCACCCCTCCGGCGCACTGCAGAGCACTCCGGCGCACTGCGGAGCACTCCGGCGAATTTTTGACAAACTGTGAGCGGTATCGTATTTGTGGCCCTAGTTCAAAGTTGTTGGCCATAAATAGGGCCATTGGACTGATGATATTCATCGAGAAGCGTATTCACCGAATCCATAAATAGTGCTAATTGTACGCATGACGTACATAGCGGTAATGCTTCGGACCTCGCGATGGGTGACGACGAGTGATCCAAAGGTGCCTGTAAACATGTTTTCTTTGATCTTTTTGCATCTCCTTTTCGTACTTTCTTTCCCTTCATGAGGCAAAACTTTACAAAGCTCAAAAATGAAAGGGGTCCTATGTCAGATTAGTGATGTAGGGAGAGAAACAGCTCCCGCTATCGCACGGCGTATTAAAGCAATCAAAAGTAATAGGTTTTCGATGGAATATTCAATTATCCATAATGCAGTTCTCTTCTTATTCAGAGATTTCTTGCATGATAACTTGCCAGGCAAGAACTAATTTGATACTGTTCAGGTTTCCTATATGAAATAGAGTTGATGACCCTGCTCTAATCTTTCCATCTCATCTCTTCCGTATGACATCAATCATTTGGTGAGCCGTCAAATTTGTGAAGGACGAAAAAGGGCATTTTAATCCATAGCAACCCATAAAGCGACTGTGAAAGTTAACAGATCGTAGTTTGCTAAGCAATCATTACAAGGTGTTCCAAAAGCCTTTGAGCCTAGTATTCCTTTAACTATAAGTTTACAAAACAACATGGGTATTTGAATTAGAGCACGTAGTTTGTGAAGAATCTACAAAATAACAACGTACACTCAGATTTTGAGAAATGCTTCTTTGGCCTTCACATAGGCCCTCAGACGCACGTGGTAATCATGTATCGCGGCGGATAGTAGTTAACGTCGAGATAAACACCTTCTAAAGCAAGCTTCCCAGGCTGCCCAGAATTTAGTGAATAGAGCAAGCCTTGCTTTTTATGACTTATCACAAAGAAAAGTCATGGGCTCTTTACCCGGAGGCTGAAAGCACGACAGTCTGACAAGTTTATATGTGATTAGCAAAACCGTCAAATGTAGCTGTAAAATGTAGCTATCAAGTTCTTAAGAATATTAAGAAATCCTAAATTTGGCATACTCGGAAATTTATAATAATATTTCGGTAAAATATGCAGGTCTTACAGCTTAAATTAGCGACTCGAATAAATGTAGAGAAAAGCTAGCTCTACAATCTGTCGCAATCTACAATCTCTATCGCAAAAGCTTAAAAGGCAAAGAGCTATTTCTGTTTGAATGATGGGCACGTATCCACTGACTTGATCTCAAATAGTAGTAAGATTCGCCTGTAGGAACAATTTCTTGAGAGTGTAAAATGCAAACAGTATGATTTTTTGTGGGATTATCAACAGTTAACAAAGGATCATGTACGCAAAATTTGCTATCTCAGGAAACTAGGCTCAAATTCTTTTGTGAGAGGATTAATAAAGGCAGGAGTGAGAGTCTGCAGCGCAGCTCCATTCGAAGTATATGAGAGAGGTAGTGGTGTAGATGGGGGTCCAAAAAATGCTAAGACATTTGAAGATATTCTTCTGTCAATTCGTTGCGTTCTTCTCTATCTTCTTATACAGGCCGTAGAACATAGGTGTTTAAACAAACCAACTCACTTTGTTTTGACAAACCAACTCAATTTGTCTTACATATCCAAGATCCTATAGCAACTCATCTTGACTATGCTGAATAAGAACTGAATCAATGGCTCAAAATATAAGTTTGCAAAATATGCTATCAAGAGTACGGGTACCAGTAATGGAGTTGTTGAAGTAGGTCTCAAAAAGAGAGTATGATTTGTTACACCAAACATTTGTTTCATATAAATGGGACTAGAAACAGAATGAATGGTCAATGAGAGCGGAGGATGAGCGTAGGTTGGGTTGGGCAATGAAATGGGAGAATCACTAATCTAGTTTATTTTCTTTGTGTGGTATGTTTGGGCTCTCTTGTGCCTTTACTATGTTTTCTCATTTGATTTTTTGATGCCATCATGTGAACTACTGATAATCGCTTTTTCAACCCAGAGTTGGCAGGAAGGCCACGCATCCGGTCCTGTTCAAGCCACGGAACCAGAATGCGAGTATTATGGATCGCATACTGTTACCCACGTACATTTTGAACTGAAGATCAATCTGCCAATGAGAGAAGTTTGCAGATTAATTTTCTTTCTTCCATAAGCTTCTTCCATAAAATTAAGAATTATGATTTGTCAGGTACAGCTGGTTCTAATTTTGTAGTCTTAATCATGTTATAAGTCATCGCTCTGAAAATTAAAAATGTACTCTCATTCGAATTCTCCAGAACTAGATCTGATTATTCAAATCAGTAAAGACTATGTCAAAAAAGTTACATTCTTTGCTATGATATTTTCACTGTTGCGTGTGCTGTAAGGGACCGTACAGTGGCATATGCGAATTCTCGTGTCAAAAGTACTTGTAAGCCATTTTAATTAAAACGTTGGTTTTGCATTCTAGAACGACAAGCGGAATATGTTATGTAAATGCGTTTATTGCTTCGCAACAGCTCACAGAAATCTCACTTTTAACCTCATCTCCAATTTAGCTAAAATTCAATTACATATTGGGTAACTTGACCGATTTTATAATTCCTCTTTCTTTGCTCTCGACTCGTTCCTTTCGGAAGAAAATAATCTAATAAAGTCATTTAGAACAAGTAGATGTGCTGCCATCAAAAAATGAGCCAAAGTGCGGCCTTACAAATTTTGAAAGGAAGAGCACTTTTCATGAGAATGGAAAATACTTTTTCTCTCCATAACTCTCGACAACGATGAACGTGAAGAATACGATTGTGACACTTGTGAGAAATTGAAATGGACTCCATACTGGAGGGCAGTCTTTTTGCTTAGATCAACATAACCTGCAATCTAATCGAATTCACAAGGAAAATCCTCAGTTCAACAAAATAAACTTTGAGGAATTAGACTATTAAAGCAAACGCGGCATGCAAGTTCAAAGTTGAAAATTTCTCTGAACGACCTTCATTGACAATCACAGACTGGTGCACGTTTGATTTTTCGCTAGTTAGTTGCAAGTTTCAAGGTTGTTGTTCATGTCATAACAAATTCGGAAGGTTGCGTACGCTCCACTTTTGAGTAATCTCTAGGTTCCACTTGAAATTTATCAATCAAAGATGGCCGTCGGTATGAAGAACATTCGAATAACGATTGAGATCGTCTCAATATTGTTTTTGTTGATGACCGAAATCACAAATGGTTTCAAACTACATGAGAGCACGTAGAGAAGAAACGTTATATATAAATAGCATCATTCGAGCGTCTGCTGACGATGCTGCGGTTGTTTTTATTCACATTACTATTCGCTAGTGCACTATGCATGACAAACTTCATGGGCTTGTAAGCATTTGCCTTCACATTTTTTCTGATAGTCCATTCAGTCAAATCAATCGTATTTAGGGCACTGCCGTCACTTGAAGAGTGGCTCAAAGGTGCTCCCATAATAGGTCCAGCAGCTCCAGAAGGAGGTGGAGGAGCAGAAGCAGGAGGAGCAGTAGGAGCAGCAGGAGGGGGCTGCTGTTGTTGTGCTCCTGCTGCAGCGCCACCTCCTCCGCCTCCACCTTCGCCTTCAGCTGGAGGATGTTGTTGCTGTTGTCCATGTGCACCTGCTCCGGTTCCAGCTCCTCCGCCTCCACCACCACCACCTCCACCACCACCTCCCCCACCACCACCTCCACCACCTCCACCACCTCCACCACCTCCACCTCCACCGCCACTTCCGGTACCAGTAGCACCCGCAGCACAACCAACGATTTATGTAGTTGTGCCGAAAGTGATTTATGCACCTGCACCAGCACCCGCGGCACCACCCCCACCACGTCCACCCCCACCCCCATCTCCACCTCCGCCACCGCCAGCGCCAGTGCCAACTCCCGATTGTGGAGGACCCATACCTTCTTGCACTGCAAGTGAAGGAAATGGTGCAGTGTCAGCGCCGGTCAGCGATTCAGCAACAGAGGAATCAAGCGCGGGTAAAGGTGGATATCGTGTCTTCTCAAATAGAAGGAGATATTCTAAGAAACACACAAGATTTCCAAAAAAGAAGATTATATTTCGTGATGTTCGGACACGATCATAAGTTTTGATTAAGGTTATATTTTTGTACAGTTGACAACGTAGAACATTCCTTCATTCTTACAGGTACATTTTTTTGTCTCAAATAAAGTTCAAATAATTTTCTCTATTTTCTCATTTACATATTGGTTTTGATGCATATTTCCTTCTCAAATAAAAGTTTATTTCATTATTTGTCAAACGACGTTTACTAGAACACCTACGTAGACTACAATATTCCTGAAGTGCGAGATAGATTACTCTATGCGGTGAAATACAGACATACATACACTGTGAGAAAGCTAGGAATGACAAATGCAATAATAAAATGAAACGTACAATGATCATAGTGCAGAATATGACGACAATCAAAATAGTGTAGAGAAAGAGGGCGTTCGCTGGTGTGTAATCAAACAAATATACAGATAAGTAGCTCTGTGCGACGTTGTCAATGGACGATAACACGAAAACGAATAAACGATGCCGCACTCCGGCGGAGTCCGCCGCAGTCCAGCGACTTTTTTCACGCGTATGAGCGGTATTGTATACTAGGCTGGTGCAAAAGTTTTGTCATTTTGCATTGACTCGCAAATTCCGTAAAGTAAAGGTAAACCAACACTCCAAGGTGTATCCAATGCAGAATTTCTTTGCCTTCCAGTGCTATATTTCTCATTGTGACTTAGGAAAGCAAGCAGGCAGGTTTTCCGACAGATACGTGAGAGGTGGAGGCGAACTTACGAGCTTTCGTGAATCCGTTGCAGTCATCTCACCATATCTCTGCAAAAAGACCCTATACTTGACAGAGAACACGATTTTCATGAACAGCGTGTTCGAAAACCTCTATGAGCGGAGTTTCCTTTCAAACCAAGGTCATCAAAATTTCGACCAAAGCCCACTGGCGAGCCTCAGAGCATGAAGCGAGAAAAAATTGCCCGAAGTTTTCTGAAAACTGGCTCATAGGGGTTATCTGACTTGCTGATTACAAAACTCATATCTGCTTAGCAAGATAGCTTTCTATTAGGGTTAAGACGAGTAGAATTTGGGACAACAAGATTTCCTTACGACTTACCAGCCTTTCTACCTCCATTGAAAAGATGCCTGTGACTACTTTTTAGCGCTACGTAATCTACAGAAAAAGTACTATCGAAAGGTCCTTGCTGGAGTCTATTAGGGGCAATGCGCGCTGCTTTACACATTCGCGAAAAGACGTCTACAGAAAGATTTGAGAATTTTGAAATCGGAATATCAAGGATATGCTGTATATCGAAAGACTTTCCTTGATGAGCTGAGCACAAAGTTTTCTTCGGATTCAGAATATGTTCATTCCGAAGGAAGTACGGCGAGTAGAATTTAGAAACGCGTGATTTTTCCAAAATTCACACACGCTTCTATCTCTTTTGGAAAACACTCTGCAGCTACTCTTGAACGCATGATAACCTACAAGGACAGTACTATCGAACGGTGCCTACTGGAATCTTTTATGTTACACAGACGCTTCGTTACATCCTTGCGAAAGGACCTCCAAAGAAAAAATTCGAAGAAACTGGAAACGGAATATCGAGAGCATACGCATACTGTATATCAAAATATTTGCCTCGACGATCTGCACACAATTCGAAGCTTCTGGATTCGGAATATATTCATTCCGAAGGAAGTTATGGCGTTGCGTATTCTGCGTGATTCGCATGGTTTCGCGGATCCTGAAATGTCGCGAACTTCCCGGATTATCGCGCACTCTGGCGGAAATCCCGGAATCCCGCGAAGTTCACGGAAATCTTGACATTCTGTGAGCGGTATTGTGATCTTGAGCAGATCTTAGAACAAATTCGATCAGAGTGGCTCTCTACCATACTCCTATAGTACGCTGTCTATGTGTCATCAGCGACAGATCAATGGTAATAATGTTATCAGCACACTGAATTCAACCAAAATAATAATCGATAATTCTGCAAACTAATATTGCATTCGGAATCCCCATGCTCACTTACCCCCTGTGCCAACTCCCGGCCCCGTAGGTGAACTCTGCAAAACAATTGATAAAAATCGATAAAATCGACATCGATCGATGATGAGAAGTAGCCTATGACACCCGCCGGGGCCCGAAGTGTATGTGTGTGCCAAGTTTGGTCCGGATCGGTTCAGAAATGGAGTTTTCTATTCGGAACATACACACAAACAGAGATACAGACAGACAGACAGACATACAAACAGACGTTCAGCTTCATACGTAGGATGATGCGTTTCGCCGTGCTGAATTGAACTATGTCCTCGGATTCAGAATTCGTCTATTCTGAAGCGAGATATGGCGCTGTAACGATCATTCCGACGGACTCTAGTGGAGTGTGGCGCACTCTGCCGCACTCCGGCGGAGTCCATCGCAGTCCGGCGACTTTTTTGACGAATTATGAGCGGTATTGTACTCACCTGCTATCAACAAGTCGGCACATGACTGACATGCTCTAACGTGTTCCTTCAATCATGTTCAGAAATCGAAGATATAGGGTGGCCAGTCAAATAATGTATTTTTTCCACGACTTTTCACTTTTTGCTGGAGTCAGACTCAAATTTAGCGAGTTCAACGCGAGCTACACATCCACACAAGCTTGATTTCTGACAACAAAACAGGAATTTTTAATTTCCGAATGGTGGATCAGTTTCACAGGTCTAGAGCAAAATGAAGGCAAAACTTATGTATATGAAAAAGCAAAAAAATTGATATTTGTGCCAAAATGATTCTCCAGTTTTCTCTCATTACAGTAATTTTGTGGATTTCATGCTTAGTTGTTATGGGAAATCTACATTGAAACTCCAACTTCCGCTTACGGAGCGCGAACAATGCTACTCCAAGCACATTCCTGCGATCGCATTGTTTAAAGGGAAATGATACGCGATCCGTTCAAAAGGTGTGTTCTCACTCCTCGGCATCATATCCAATTCGATCCGGGTTCAACACGATCTTTAGTGAGTTTGATTCCTCCATTCGGTTTGTTGTCACATATAGCTTACGGGTATCCATTTCATAGTTTGAATTTTAGACATGCTTCCTACACTTTTCCTCCTCTCTTTGCTATCCTTGGCAAATGCTCTCTTCTTCGGTTGTGGATGCAGGTATGTATAAAATACATTCTTGACGAGAATTCTATTCATTTCATCTTAAACAACAAATTAAACGAAAACAGAACATAATCAAGTGTTTCTAGAAAGTTTTGCTATATCATTTATGCCTCACAATATTGGGACGCAAGTTAAGTATGGTTATACCAGGTGTCCCAAAAACTTGTAGTGAACGTTTGATCTTTGGGAACTTTCTTGTACAGAAAGCTTTCGCCTTTCTTCAAACATTATGCTGTAGAACTGACTTCAACGTAGAGTCATAGTCATACCTTCGATACATAGAGCCATATACTCTGGTAACCTTCACTTTGAGCGTCATGATAGAACACAACCTTCACCTGGGGAGAAGTACAGAAGTCGTCCGGGGCGAAGCCCCGGAAATTATGACATAACTAATGACATAACCGTATAGGGATGAATTTAAATGAGGCATTTATAGCAGTGACATTCAAAAGAAGCTCAAAAAAAACCGAAGGATTGCGTTTTTGTGGCCTTTTTTGTTGAGAAGAAGGTTTTTATTTGAAAATTTTATCAAAAACTAGGGCAAAATTTCTCAGTTAACCTTCCTCTGAACTGCGGTTGAATGTTGGAAGTTCAATAAAGCCGCTAAAGTTCAATAAAAACGAAAAACTGCGCTCAAATCTTGCGCAAAGAGTCGCCATATGAATGCTGGTCTATCTCGTTATGGAGTGATTTTCAAGACCCGCGACGTTGTCAGTGCTCCTGGCCGTCTCACGAGGATCACAACGATATATAAATTTGCAGGGTTTTGTTGAGACCCTGCGAAGATCCACGACCAGAGCCAAATGCCCCGTCGGCTCTGGTCTGTCTCCGCTGCTCGTCTGCGTCTCCGCGCGCTGCGCGCTACCTCGCTACCTCAAATGCGGGGCGCGGGGCATTTGGCTCTGGTACCCTTTTCTTCGTTGTTCGGAGCCCAATTTCGATAATCTATATATCATATTAAAGCTCTTGATCTCTATTTACACGCTGACAACGTCGCGGGACTTCTTTTTAGAATTTAAACGAGAAATCCTCGGATAACGGCGTTTTCGAAAACCTCTTGTTTTTTCTTTAGTTTAACTTTTTTCACTCGGTTTTTTTGTGCATTCGATAGGTCTTGTTTCTGTCTATGATGTAGACAACGTCGCCGAGCTTTCTTCTTTGCTTATGCCGGTTTTTTTTGTGAAAAATACAAAAAAGTGCGTTTTTCTTTACCTTGTTCTCTTTCTGTGCTTTTGCAGCGAATTTTTTCCAGCTTGGACGATACTTGCTCAGAATGATGAGCGGAAGAATCCAGACAACGTCGCAGTGTACGAAACGATTACGCGGGGGTGAAAATTTAGAGGATGCATCAAAAATCAGATTGGCGTCGATGTGCAACACAACTTTACAGACATGTTTAACATGTTCAATTCAGTTGTTGACAAGTTCTTCTTCTTTCTATCTCCCAACTAACGCCGCAGCTAAACAGCGCTTTTTTTGACTGGAAAAGAAGTTTGTTGTTGTTGCCACCCAATTTTACCGGCAATCCTGGAGACGAAACTCTGCGTAGGAAACCACCAAGTTAAGGTTTCAGATTTGGTGATGTGCTAACCTCTGCTTTATATGAATTTTCTAAGTTTTCTAATTTAATTTGTATCTCTAAATTTTCGTCTATTTTTCTGAAACAACCTTCACTTTTTATAGGGGGCAAGAACTCAAACAACTATCACTTTCTAGCCCTTGTCTCTTGACTATCGAAGGTATGGTCATAGTATGGAGCGAATCAATGCTTTTCTTTGCTGTAAGATTACGGTAGGAATTCTGGAAAGGGTTTTGAGCCATTGTAGGCCCCAATCCGCCTCAGAAATCGAATTTAACAACCTAAACTCTTATATCGGCTAATCAGAGCCGCTGACGCCAAATATGAACTTCGCACTTTACCAGTGTTTCGTTCATAAATTATGCTACGTAAATCACTATAGGCGTTTTTACAGTGCTCTGTAAATGAGATTACCCCATCAGAAAATTTGAAACTGTAAATGTAATAATAAAATTAGCGATCGTGAAAACCATGATACACTATTTTCCAGATTTTTTGGAAAATCATTTGAAACACGACTGATTCACAATAGAGCTGTAAGCTAAAAGTTCCTACCGTAATCTTACAGTAATGAAGAAGTCGGTGATTTGTTCTGTACTATAAAGCTATTTTAAACCAGCTCTACAACAAGGTGTTCAAAAATAGGCGAAATCTTTTTATACAAAAAAGTTTTCAAAGAACAAATACTCGATACATTATGTTGAAACACCCCGTAGTTAGAAAAGAAAATCCGCTGGAAAGATTAACCAGTCTTCAAATTACGAGAAGGATTACAGATTTTTTATATATACATGTCCCTCATAAGAAATTAGTCTTCAACCTCAAAAAATTTCTGCTTTTCAGAACAAATCTTCAGAACTGTCTTCATATTGGTGCTTACATTTCGAAAACCCAGAAAGACGTAGAATAGAAATGAGTTAATTTTTAACAATAAAAAAAGACATCAAAGTGCCGTATCAGAATTGCCTTTACATATACTGTGACTCATTCGGTAAAGATAAAAATAATTCCAGAAAGCTCTTTGTCCCTTCGATTATGCCATATATGGGACGTTCAAATTCGTCAAAACTTTCCAGAAAAAAGAAACACAAGGCTTATCTTAGTAGCTAATAGTTGCTCTTTGTATGACTATATTGAATTTGTATCAAGACGAACACGGCTACCACTGTACACTTCCTTACGCTTCTTGAACTGAAGAAAATATTTTTACCGTCCATTTATTTGAGCTCCTGCCCATGCGGATCGAGTTCGTACGGATACGGAAGTGGAAGTTATGGCTACAGTGGATACAGTAACTATCAGCCATCATATGCCTCCTATGCATCTTCCTATCCATCCGGTTCTTACTTTTCACCCTACGGATCCGGTCAGATCTCCGGTTATATCCTGAGACCAGTCGGGCCCATTCAGAGCAATGGAGGATATGCCGTACCTGGTGGTTATAATGAAGGTAGGTGCTCACAAACAAGAAGAAGTGTTAATCAACTAAAAAATTATACTTGTAGGCCAAGGATTTCCAGTTGTTCATCATAGGTTTGGACAAATTGGGTGAGTTTCTTTTTCATAAATCTAACCACTTGCTCCCCTTATAAAACCTCTGATTCGACAACCGCTCTAGATTTGCTCAAACACCCTATGGGGCGCCTACCAATGGACCTCACTACTGGCAACCATCTACAGGAGCACCATATGAAAGAGTACTCGTAGGAGGGAGACTGCGCATGTTATAGTGAATGAATGACTGTACCACTAATAATGATGAGCTTTTATTCAAATAAATAAATATTTTCTTAAAGATTATGGATTCCTTCAACCGATTAATGAACAGTAATTTTGAAGTGACACAACAGGCAATTAGTGGCGCACGATCTAGAACAGTACTCAGGTTCTAACAATAAGACGTACTTGGCTAGCAAGGAGGACTGGAGAGAGACCTAACACAATGACAATGTCCCGCTTTTAACAATGGCATCGTATAATGCTCGTCAAATGAAGATTTTGGACGCCAATGGAGAAATCTTGCTTGTATAATTTTGCAAGAGTCATTCTGACCAACAATGGTAAAACAAAAAGTCAGGCAAGTGGCTAGAAGTTGTATGGTCACAGCAGTTTTTGTGCGAACACATGAAATCTCATAGAACTTTTCCATTATAAAAAGATGATTGACCATCTTCCAGATCCAGAGCAAAAATTAACTTTGAAAAGAATTTGAATGAGTATGAATGAGAGGCTCAAAAGGAAAGGCTTAACAAGTGCGCTACCCAACCTTCATTCATTCTGTTTTTTTTTCGTGTGTGATGTTGGAACTAATATCCTTTTCTTGCTTTTAATCCATTAACGATAGCTGCGGACACTGGTTTCGAAGAATCCTTTCAGTGCAGGAATTATCTTCAAATCAAGAAGATACTAGTAAATTTTAATTCATTCTGCTCGTAATTTTTGATTCCTTCTTTTCTCTTCTTATAATTTATCATTTATAGATGTTGCGTCAACCTTGTCGTAAGCTGCGAGAGATGTAATGTTTTTAGTCCAAAAGGACATTATACAAATCATTTTCACTTTTTTCAGACACAGATTGAACTGATGCTGAAACACTCACACTATATGGAATGGAAAGGAATGGTGACTGCCACTATTGATCCTATATAAACAACCCCTACTCCTCAAGAAAATTGCAAGCAGTGCGAACTTTTCAAGCAAAACTTTATTATTTGGAATCGTACATAATCACGGTTTTCATTCAAATATACTAATTATTCCAATCAGCACCGAAACTGAACAATCTTTCCAGCTTCAATTCTCTCTTCGTTATAAGCCTCTGCTCGTGATGCCTTCAGTCGTGCTGATTTTTCGCTGCTCAACTGAGTGGCATCTCTTGGACGATTTACTACAACCATAATCACAACAATGATGACAATATATGCTACCATGACCAGTATAATCAGGATAAAGAAAAAATTGCTGAAAAGTGGAAGAAAGTTTTTTTAATGCTAAAATTTTTATCATCGTCTCACTTATCCTCGTTTTGAAAGTGCTTGAGTCTGCTGTGTTTATTTCTTGGAAGTTGTTCTACCTAAAAACTTATTATTAGTAAGGTATTTCCTATTGGATAAAAAACACTGAATTTTGAAAAAAAAACACCTCATTGATAGAAATATTGTCGAAATAGTCGTCGAAACTTTGATGCGTGTTTATTTTTAGCTCTGGATTTTCCAGTTATGTGCTAAGTTCGTCCAACCTCCAATGAAAGAAAAGTCTTAAAATTTACCCAGATTAGCTAGAAGGCATTTCAGCAGTTGTATGCAATCAGCCATGGTCATATCAGAATTGTTGCAAAAAGAAACATCTGCTGGACCTTTGAGGTTTTCTCCTATTATGGTCTGGAAGGTCTATCAATATTTTATTCGATTTTTAGGAATTTCAAGCACCTTTACATTAGCCATTCTATTGCAGAGGTCTTCTCTACAGCTGCATGTAATCGTATGGTTCATTACCACACATTTTGGTGTCTGGAGGTTTTCGAAAAATTTTGTGGAAACCACATTGAAGATAATCTTACAAGGCTATTCGGCACTACATCCGTTCCAAAATAAAATGGACCTGCAGACTTGCAACCGTTCTCGATGTGTTGAGAAAATGTGCACACCTCGTGATTTTGCTGGAAAAAATGGTTAAGTAATTTTCTTCAAAAACCATAATGATTTTGTACCCTGGAAACAATTTGGTCATCTCTTCGACAAAAATATGCATGAATACTGTGAAGTTTGACTATGAAGACGCTTATTGTCGTTACAGCAGTTAAAGTTACTTCTGCAACAAAAACTGATTATGTTGGAGTTAATAGAAAAAACGAACTTTCGAGATTTCCTTCACAATTCAGCGCTGAAGCTATATAATAACTAATTTAGAATTCGTACTTCAAGGCCGGACCGAAACGATGGCTGAGTTTTGAAGAGCTGATGTACCATTGCCTCTCTCACGAAGAAATGACATGAATACTAGCTTACTCATCATGCTCACAGTTCTATAGCACATAAGAAAGAAAAATGAATATTCCTGTTTATCAATCGTAAGACCACTACTATTGTTGACGTGGTTCTGATGAAGCCTGTAGTATTCATTTGTCTATTTTATTACTCAAGACGTGGTAGTTGGCTAAGAAGCATACCGAAAACGAAAGTGAGTACCTAGCGTAGTCGTGCTCACATTCACGATGTACATCCAAGTAATCAGTTTCTGGCCCCGGACAGACTTCACGCGATTTGGTCGTCGCGACTGAATCGCGACGAGACAACTGCTACAACATCATTCCATGCCGATCAACTTGCATTTCGGTTGTGATACTTTTCCAGCCCAAAATTTTTGAATGTGAAATGAAAATGAATGGAAATGTCGGCGATTGAGTCGCGACGATCAGATCGCGTGAAGTCTGTCCGGGGCCTTTGGATGTTCATGGTTTCTCTCCAGTAGATGGAGTTTAAGTAGGATTTACAAATCTGTTTTACATTTCGTCCCGAACCATAAAATATTACTTTCAGGATGTCTCAGAACAGAAACTAGTTGCTTTTGCTCAAGCTTTCAGATCACGCTAGATTTGCTCTTTTAATTTGTTTCTTCGTCATAACTAGGGTGCTAGGACAGCGTCCAAGTTGTTTGATTACCGCACCGTGCCAGCGTCGTGTCAGCGTCGTGTCAGCGTCGTGCAGCATTCACCACACGCGTCCAGCACTCATCGACGAGTTCCTGTATGGCACTGCGGCTCGCAAACGGAACTAGCATAAAGGCCGATGTGCCCCATTTCTTGACTGTATCCTAGACGGGATTGCGCTGTATCAGATCGTTCGTAAACGCTGAACCTACAAATTGTGCACTCAACTAAACTCTTAATGAAACAATGGTTATATGCATCTCACCCCTTGCCTTACAATAACTCCTAAGAATGAACTTGTGTTTTGAGAGCGTGATAACATATTTCTCCTGTAATGGAAGGATCATTTGCATGGGCATCTTTGTGAGCGGTGATTGAAGCTTAGGGTTCAAAAATCTAGCGAATGGCGTCAATCAGGGATGGAGGACTATATGTCGCCGGAAGCGGGTGGCCAACGCGGACATCTGCGACAGATCGCGTAGCTCCCCACATTACAGCGTAGAGATTTGTATCAGCTGCCAGCGCGGGGTGGAGCTGAACGGCGATATATAGTCCTCCACCCTCAATGAGGCACTAATTTAGCTTACAATGCTGCTAAAGAAAGTTAAAAAGCACCTACATTTGGGACTTCAGAGGAATTTCTATATTGGGGGGGGGGGAGGCGGGAACAAAGAGGCAAAGAGGATAGAACCAATAAGCTGAATTCTCCACGACGTCTTGCAACTATTACATCAATACTCACATCCTTTAAACAAGAGATTGCAACAGAAAGTGAAAATGTCTCATCGGCGACCATTCGATGAAGTTCAGATTCCAGATAAATGTGTTCTGTTACAGTCATGGAACCTACTCAGCTGATCATTAACCTTCTCAGTGTCGGCTTACCTGATAAAGGACTTACAAAAACAGTATCCGAAAACGTTATCATGGAGACTCTAAGTAATTTTCACAAAATATCATTATGACGATAAACACTAGATTGAACATTTTAGTCAAAGCACGTGAACTCTTTCTGGCTCAACCATCTATGGTAGAACTCGACTCACCTGTGAAAATATGCGGAGACACACATGGACAATATCCTGACCTGCTGCGAATATTCAACAAGGTAGGGAATCGTTTTTATATCAGGTAGCATCAAGTTGTCCGTGCCACCGCCGTGCTGGCGCCGTGCCGAAACGTCCATCGACAGTACGCGGCACGTCTTTGTGGGTCCTGGCACGAACTGGCGGGCCGCCTACACATAGCCAACTCTAGATGCTGCTTTATGTTGACTCATTTTAGGGCGGATTTCCTCCTCTCTCAAACTATCTGTTCTTGGGGGATTACGTAGACCGAGGGAAGCAGAACTTAGAAGTCATTTTGTTAGTCATTGCTTACAAGGTTGGTTCCTGAAGTTTGTTACGTGTCGGGTTCGCTTACTGTATGTTACAGTTACGGTATCCCAAAAATTTCTTCATATTGCGTGGAAATCATGAATGCGCAAATGTGAATCGTACTTATGGCTTTTATGATGAGTGCATGAGAAGATATCAGAGTCAGAGGATGTGGCAGTCATTCCAGGTGGAAAGATATCTTACAATTAGATAGCATGGATAAGCTTATAAGAAGGTTTTAGGACACATTCTGCGTTTTGCCTTTAACTGCTCTAGTCGGTGATAAGATCCTTTGCATGCATGGTGGACTATCTCCACACTTGGAGTCGCTTGATCAACTACGTACTGTTCCAAGGTATATTTTGCATGAAGCAAAATGCGAAAAAAGATAGCGTCTTTCTTTAGACCAACGGATGCGACTGGAAATACATTGGAAATGGATTTGCTGTGGGCGGACCCGGTCATTGGTCTTAGCGGATTTCAGGTGAACCAACTCTTTTAGGTATTGTTTTGAAGTTTCGAGCATACTCTAAAACCTATGGGATGGAAAACTTTAGAGAGATTTCTTCGAGTTGAAACAGAAAATGACCGGTTCAGCTAAGACAAAAAATCACAGGAATTCCTTAGTAATTCTAATTCAATAAATAATTCTGCGTACGACGCAGCTCAAAGGTAGTGTCCCGGCAGATTTTGCATTTCCTTCTTTTCGCGTGTTTTGGGCCTTTTCGACCCGTAGATTCCGAATTTGAGCTTTGAAACGGATGAAAAGACCTTTTTCGGGACGTTTACCCAATTTTCAAAAGGCAGCTCGGACGAGAATTTCGATGGGAAGTTGAGAGGCCCTGGCACGAAGACCCTAGTGACTGTAATTTTTACTTTGGATAGCACGCAAATGCGGGAGAGAGATCGTGGGCTCCCGCGCCGAACGGTAAGTGAAGTCGTCCGAGCGGCGCCGATTGGGCACGCACTGGTTCAAGGGCTTTCCTCGTCCCAGGAAGAATGTCAACTAGCCGAACTGCCGCTGGAGCTCAGTGGGATGGCCAGGAACCCCATCATAGCAAACCCCAGAGTGCGAATCTGCCGGACACTGCCTTCAACTTCGATACTTTGAAAATACCTTCAAATTTGAATATGATGGATAGACGTAGAGTTTTAGCGTTTATGAATCACTGCCGTCATCTTCAAGTCCTGTCATACCTTCAAAGGTGAAAAATTTAGCCCCATAAACTTTTATGGTATTTTAGGCGAATATGCGCGGTGCATCTGTCGGTTTTGGGCCGGATATACTAGCCAAATACTGCAACATGCTAAATATCGACTTGGTAAATGCGAAAATTTTCATCCAACATTATCACTGAATTCTTCTAACATGCAGGTTGCTCGGGCTCATCAGGTAGTTCAAGATGGTTATGAATTTTTTGGAGGAAGGAAACTAGTGGTAAAAAGATTCTTATAAGAATTTGCTTTCTCTTCTTCAGCGATGGAATTCAGACGATCTTCTCCGCACCTCACTATTGTGGACAATTCGATAATGCCGCTGCAATGATGACCGTGGATGAAAACCTCCAGGTGCTTGAATTAGTTAATTGCATTTTGAATTGAATATGGAACTTGAATTCTGCACTGAATATTCCAGTGTTCTTTCGAAATTCTCCGCCCTTCAGTGGGAAAACCGCAACCTAAAGTTGTACCAACTACAATGGGATCTCCTGGTGCAGCAGCATGTCCATAGATGCACGCTTTTGTTAGTAAATTCTCTATGGCTGCATAAATGACTTACATATTGGACTTATATCCGTCTTGCCTTCTTGAAGTTTCCTCGTTGAATTTCCTTCTCTAGCAAAGCATTGGAATCAGTGTCTTGAAAGTAGCAGAAAAATGTTAGCGCCAAGTCAAATAAACACCACATAAAAAAGGAAGACTATATTTACATTTCTTCTGAAAAAAATGTGGAGTATCTAGGCCTGAAGAGTTTTTACACAATTAACAATTTTCTTCTGTAGAATGCATGTGTTCCTCTGAGGGCATACCAAGAAGGTTCAACGAATACAAGGTTGATTAGTAGTTTCTGCCAGTATCTAAGCTACTCATGACTGTTTCGACTCCAAAAATGTCGTTTACAAAACTGCAAGGAATCAGGTGTATGTCGAAAAGCGCGCGGTCCAGAAATCATACTACCGAACTAATTTATACTCCACAAAAACAAGTTTTATGTCCGAATGCGAACTTATCAGCGGTTAGAGCAAAAGCCCTTCTTCCTGTTAATATTGTGAAAAAACTACAAATTTTAAGGAATGCAAGCTCATTAAGGTGGATTGAACTATAGATTTTAGGGTTGCTGCATTGTTACCCTAAGAAAACAATGCTTTTAAAGATTAACAACTGAAGCGTAAGCTTCTATTTCTGTGATGAGTCCTAGAAAGCAGATTTTGGCCCGTAGAAAACCCTTCATCAGGGCAGCTCCCTTGAGGCAGACCGCAGTTGATTTCATCGCGCCTCAGTCTAGCATCCGGTGAGCTATTGATCTGGATGCAGACATTATAATCAAGTGTGTTCTTCAAAAAGTAACCACTAGCGCCGGTTTGGTCAAAAGAGTAAGCGATTGGACTTACATCCGCACGGCCGTGGTTCGACTCCGTCTAGCGATACGACTTTTGCTGCATCGCCGGGCAATCTTTGATAGCGGCCACTATCGCAATCGATGATAACCTATCAAGGATTTCACCTAGCAAATGCACGGATAGAACAAAAACACATTTTGTGACGAAAATTCTACGAAAAAACGAATGGTTGAAGCGTGAATTTGATGTAATGAACAAATGAGCTCTTGTTTTGGACAGCTCCTAAAAAAACGGTAAAGTTTACAAAGAAAAAGAATTTGTTTTTTTCTCCTCGCCAAAATCAGCTGTTGATCGATCCTCTCCTTTTCGATCGCGGGTTGTGCAGTTTTGCGCCGCTTTTGTCTGCAGTGTTAGGCAAATTGTTGTGTATCGTAAGTTACTCAGGAGCAACTTGCGGGAGTCTCCTCTGCGTCTCCTCTTTTCCACACTATTTGCATTTGTCTAATATCAGTTCACGTTCAGTTCAATTGAACGTGAACTGATGTGCAAGAGTTGACTGCAGCAGGACGGATGGTCAACTATCAGTTCACTCGCCGTGCATATAGTACGGGCCTTTATGTATAGCTGATCTGTCGATGGTGTGCCCACTATAATCATGAGCGTCCGTGATCAGCTTACAATTGGATTAGTGGATACACAAATAGAGATATCAGCCGGCTCTTGAACATTGCGAGCAAGACGTGCTTTCTGTGAAATACTTCAAAAAGTACTGAGGACCAGTAGAATCTAAAAAATTTTTTGTAATGCTCAGTCTAGTCAAAAAGAGTGGATAACGAAAATATTGACTACCGAAGAAGGAGCCGGATGGTGCTTTTACGGATTACTCTTCAAATAGCCTACCTGACAGCATGAAAACCATACGATGCGCCTTATTACAGTAACCCCATTCTACGGCGTTGCGACAATGAGCCCATTCTCGGGTAACTCGAATTGCCAAAGTAATGCATAGAGGTTAATGGAATATCAAGGAACCACGAGTCTTGAAGATGCAATTTTTTCGATTGACTGAAATTCGCTGAAATCAGTTCTCAAATAGAGAACGAGCCATCCGCACAATTTTGTAATCACGCTACTACTTGGATTTTCGCAACCTAGAGAGAGGGTCAAGTTTCAAGCAAAATCAAACAAAGTACAGAGTCCAAAGTCTTCTTCAAAGTTCTACTTCAGAAATGCATAATTATCAGGTCTTGGTCTTCCCCACCCTTTCACTGTAATCCAAGGACAAAAGTGCGTACCAAGACAGGTTTGCGTACTAGCGTACCTACGTGGATTTCTGCGTACGTTGCGAGAATGTGCGAATCGGAGAACGCCAGTGCGTGAAAGAACTGGATTGAGCGTCACGTCTTTAGCCTTTGTAAAAAAAGAATACGAGTAGAAATGGTACTACTTCTGATAAAGAAAATACGAGACTGCTCAAAGCTAACGACTTTCATCGAAATTTCACTGCGTGTAAATTCTAATAGAACTTTTCATCCTTGACCTTTTGGAGCACGAAGCAACGGTGAGAAATGTACCCAAAATCACTTACATGAAGGCGCAAAAAAATTTCATCTGAAGCTATTCACTTAGCCTAAAAATGTGTCCCATCTTCGAAATTTACTCACACACTTAACTCACTTACATTTCTACACTTTCTTCTTAAGTGAGTAGTGTTGGTACACAAAGCAATTATAGTATTTCAGATAATTAATTTGGCGATCCACTCCTTGCAATTTTGGCTGGGTTTGCCTTACTCAATTCTCCAAATAACCAACTCAAGGTTCTAAGGATGACTAACTAACTCAACTCAACCCATCTAACAACTTGGTTTCTAAGGAATAAGCTGATCATGAACAGTGCGCGGAAGTTTGGAAGAATGTGAAACAAAGATGTGCAAGCGGCATTTTAACGGTGACCGTTTGCCCAGGGCTTTGAGATCCGGGACTATTTTTGCCCTCGCGTAATCCACTTACTTCCTTTTTACAATTTAGCAATTTGTAACACACAAGGTTTTTTTTTGTATGATGGTATCTGTGAGCCTCCACTGGGTAATGAAAAGTAAAAATTGCTACATGGAATGCTGACCGAATTTTCCATGTAGCCCAAAGATATTCTGAGTAAAATCCCCAAAATAATAGAGGCTGTCCCATGACGGCATACTTGTGCTGACTCTATGCTGTTGTTGTCGCACGTAAACAGGCTTTGTTTCTGGCTGGACCATACTACGCATGTGCAGTAAAGGCGAGAATCAGGAGAGCTAGTCTGTACTATTATAGCTTCCAAGACTCATTCACAAGGGGTGCAAATTAGGAAAGAATGGAGATGATGATGACTTAATGCTTTTACTGAGGTACGATGTGCCAGAAATAAGAATAGGATACGAGCACTATGACCGTCTCCAAGCGCCACGGTAAGGAAGGCCAGTTTCCTGTCACATCCAAGAAAGGCCAAAATTGCTTAGAATAGCCTTCTCTGAAACTTTTTTAATGGTTCCTTCTTACAATTAAAGGCAGCACAGCTCAGTTGCAGCAGTTTGAGAATTCAATTCGTGATTCATCTGCCTTAACAAAGTTATTGAGCGAGATTGATTGGAGTAAGCTGTATATGTAAGTAGCGTGAATCAAATGCTAGTGGGACTTGTACTAAGTCACATATTCTTCTTAGCTATCAGAATGATAAAGACGTATTTTCGGGCTATGAATGCGCGAAAGCGCAGCTGAACTCAAACCGAATTCCCTCCGCATAATCTCAATTAGGGCAAACCTGTACAATGTAAGCCTCTTAGCGCGCCTGAATCAACTATAAAAAGTGTGAGCACAGTGGCAGTTCATCCCTCGAGGAATAGGCCTTCTCAGGTAAAACTTCATTTTCTCAACTTACCCCTGTATATTATTCGAGTAAGCAGTTTTTCGCTTTAGGATGCTCAAATACGCATTCGTCGCATTTGCGGTACTTGCTGCATGTGAAGCATTTTTGTTTCCCCCAATGATGGGTGGTGGAGGAAGTAGTTGTTGGTAAGTTGCCAGGTTCCAATTATCATTTTTTTCACCTAAAAATCAAAATTTAAGCCCTGCGCCAGCCCCAGCACCAGCGGCTCCCTGCTGCCCACCTCCAGCTCCACCACCAGCTCCATGTTGTCCACCTCCAGCTCCTCCTCCACCACCTCCAGCTCCATGCTGTCCTCCTCCACCATCACCTTGCGGAGGTGGAGGCGGCGGAGGTTGCGGAGGAGGTGGCGGTGGATACGCACCTCCTCCACCGGCGTATCCTCCTCGTAAGTCTTTATCTTACCAATATCAGGTTTCTAGAATCCTTTCCAAATAGAATTTTCAGCATCTGGCGGAGGTTATGCTGCTCCTCCAGGAGGCGGCGGAGGTGGTTACGCTATCGCTGGCAAGAAGTAAACGTTGCGTCGAGACCGCTTCGTGGAATATCTGTATGTAAGAAAATGAAAATAAATATTGCACTCATTTTTTAGCACAAAGAAACATGGGAGATGCGCTATTGCATCTTTTTGGGGGTGTCTGCAATTCTTCTTATGTGCCGGGTTGTCCACCTATCTTTAATCATATTATTTTTTGACCGCAATAAGTCATGTTTTCATTTACCCTAGATGAGTTCCGGAATCGTTCGACAGAGCAAACTAGGTGCTACAAAAGTATACCGAGCTTTGCGCAACCTTTGATATTTGCTAAGTTCAAAGCTGAATAAAAGGAGCATGCCCGAAAAATTGAGAAAAATCATAACTCCCCCAAAAAATCTTACATAGCTACTCGCACAAGCATTTATGTATTTCAAAAAGCTTGTAGTAACGAATACTGATGTAGGAATAGCTCAGCACTGCTATGACAAGTACTCTACAGTTTTCGACTTCTCAATTTCTAGCAGAGCATTTGAACCTTAGTATATATATGGAGGTCCTACTTGAGGTTTGGGCGAGTAGGAAATTTGAAGGACTTTTCAGGACGATTTCCCGATATTTCTGGCATTTGGAATCCTAGCTTCAGACTTTACATTTATGAAAGCTTCCGCGAACATTTCGATTTATTCTGTAAAATTTTGCGAGATTAAATGGTTATCAGAACCTATCTTAAATAAGTAAGGAATATGACTTAAAGGCAGCGTCCAGGCAGATCTGGACCTATGGGGCTTTTACATGGAAAGTACTTTTGGGGCCCTAACTAAGGCACTGCCCAAGCGGCAGCTCAGGTAGTGCTGTAATGGCTGAGATATACCCCTCGAAACTGGGCCCCGCGACCGTGTTTCGCATGGATTCATGGCGCAAAGCGTGGATCCTGGCGCGAAACTGCCATGAATCCATGCGAATACGTTCGTGGGGGCCAGTTTCGAGGGGAATATCTCAGCCATTAGAGCACTACCTGAGCTGCCGCTTGGGCAGTGCCTTAGTTAGGGCCCCAAAAGTACTTTCCACGTAAAAGCCCCATAGGTCCAGATCTGCCTGGACGCTGCCTTTAAGCTTGGCCATACTTTACCCGTGTTATCCGTGTTGCCGGTGTTACCAGTGTTACCAGTGTTACTCGTGTTACCCGTGTTACTCGCGTTACTATTACTAGTGTTACCGCTTTTATTGCTGTTGAATAGTGAAATGATACAAATACAGTCTCATTCTAGAACGCAGTCTCGGTGACTGGTGAGTTACACGAGTAACACGAGCAACACTGGTAACATTGAACACGGGTAACCCGGGTAACACGGGTAACACGAGTAACACGGGTAACGCTGATAACACCGGTAACACGGGTAAGGTATAGCCAAAGCCTTAATGCGGAATGAATTGATTCAGCGCCAGTCTTATGGACCAACTCAATAGTTGCATTTATGTTTTTCTGAGTTCCTTCTTCTCATAGTTCTTCTTCACCGGTTGCTGTCTGACCATCATATGGCAACTTACTAGGGAAGGATCGCTTGTCGAAGTGGCCTTTCCAGATGTTATGCATATGGATTCGAAGGGCATTAATCGCTGATTCAGAATTTTGTTCTTCCTGTCTGCGGAGCTCCTTTGAGCAACGAGCTATGCGTTTGTGTAGAGGAAATCTGAAGGCGAGGGAGGAAGAAAATCATACGCAGAAGTCTCCAGTTGGGCTCAAATGGGGTAAAGTCCGTCAGACCATTCTGTGCAAAGAATAATTTTTGTGTGCTATACCATACTCAAAATAATCCTATCTGCGGAATGTACAGGCTGTAACAATCAATTTTATCCTCATTGCCCGTTCGATTCTTGGCTTTTGAAACCGCCATAGCTCCTCATGCAGAGGTCCACTGCAGATGAAGAGGACAGATTTGGAATCAGCGCTTGGTGCCCTTCGAAACCATATGCATTTCAAGTTGAAAGGCCACTTCGAGGAATTGTTCTTCCCCTGTTAGTTTGATGCATCTTCTATGCAAATTGATCTCAAAGTCTGTTTTATTGACGTTAAGTACAATATTCGTCCATTTAAGCTGTCACTTACAACTTCAAGACTGTGAGAACATGAAACTTGCATGATAATGTGTAGTATGCTGTCTCAAAGAAATACGGCCAAAGGATTTGGATTTTCTTTTGTACAAATAAGACACGCATACTAATGTTTTAAATATACTTCTTCTACGAAATGCACTATCAAATAAACTTGGTTCCTTGCAGCTTTCGTGATCATTGTATCTCATTTTACGTATCTTTAGAAAATCTTCTACAATGCTCTATAAGTTTCATAGCAAAAACTTCTTTATAACTAAAATTAGAATACGCGAGTTTATAGTCACTCATCTCTCCCTTCTTTCATTTTTTTGGGTGGACTTGAGGGCTGCTTTGATTCTTTATGCAAATCAGCGACTCCAGTCAAGCATTGATTATTAGTGGAGGTCCGAGGGATTATTTTGAAGAGGGGGAGGGCACGGCAAAAATTTTTCGAGCGGAGTAGCATAGCCACATCCCTGCAGCCTATTACCAGCTTTGAGAAAAATTGAGAGTGGCGGTAAAGAAGAAATCTTTGTCACCCAAGAAAAATTCTTGCTCAGCTATTTTGAATTGCGGGAGTTTCGCACATTGATCTGATTAGTCAAAAATACTATAAAAGCAAGTCAGTTGCATTTGTGAGCTCTGTAATGAAGTATGATTCATTTCAAAAACTTACCGACCCATTTTTGAAGACTCCCTCATCTCGTACCAGAGCTGCTGGTTATAATGTAGGTGTTACAGTTAAACTCTCCTCATCAAAAATATACATTTATAATCGGCCAAAGATTGGTAGTTCTCCAGATGTAAATGGTAAGTTGTTAGCGGTTTGACGCTTTATTGGATGCTTCACGATTCTATAACAAAGTGTCCTTTGAGCGCTTAAAGACGACAAACCATGGAAGAAAGTCATTGCTTAAAAAATGGTTTGCTTTATTCGTGGCAATGGTTTGCTTAGTGCTTAAAATTTTGTTATCATAAAATGTTGATTAGAAGAAAGAGTATGAAAGAGTAACTTCTGGAGCCTCAAATATTTGGAAAGAGATGACAAAGTGCATCAATATTTATACTCTATATGAGGAAAAGTCTTACAATCGTTTTTGATAAAAAAACAGTTTTTAAAATGAAAAACTAAATAGTAGCATTTGTGCTGGACTGCGTAAATCAAAATGCGGCTTTCGTAGATTTCTCGAACTAATAGATCTATTCAAGCGCGAGTTGCAAATCGTTTGCTTTGAAAATTTATTTTATTTATCTCATTTAAAATGCTGTACTCATTAGACCTTACGCACTTTGTAAGACAAAAACAAATAGACATGTAGCAGATGTGAAAAAGGGAAGTAAAATCTCATCAAAAATCTCATTGCTTGAAAAATCCGATCGAAATGCTTGAGTGCTAATTCGAACGCTACAGAAGTCAATATTTCTGTCTGAACGCGATATAAACACAAGATTAAATTGATTGCACCTTGTCATGTATCTGCTAACATATATGGTTCTCGCGACAAGGATAGCGCGCAAGGAGCGCGTAACCTAGACTGAAACAGTCCGCATAATCTGCTGGTTTCGCTAGCATGGTTACGCTCCGATATGGAAAACCTGCATAGTTTGAGTTTTCTATGGATTAGCATGGTAGGAGTCAGTATAAAAAGTGCTAGCACAATTGCAATTCATCCCACCAAGGAACAACCATTCAAAGGTAATAGACCCTCATTGTATCTGTTTACTTCTCAGCTCTTTACTGAATAAACTATTTCATCCTTTAAAAAGCTTTAGGATGATCAAATACGCAATCGTCGGATTTGCGGTATTCGCTGCATGTGAAGCATTCTTGTTCGGAAGTATGGGCGGAGGAGGAGGAGGAAGCTGCTGGTAGGTGATAAGGTTCTAAGAAAACGTCATCTTCTGCTAAATCCCATTTTTCAGCCCTGCCCCAGCACCGGCACCGTGCTGCCCACCTCCAGCTCCCGCACCAGCACCGTGCTGCCCACCTCCAGCTCCCCCACCAGCACCGTGCTGCCCACCTCCTTCATCACCTTGCGGAGGCGGCGGCGGAGGATGCGGAGGAGGCGGCGGTGGCGGATATGCAGCTCCTCGTAAGTCCTTCTGGCATCTGCCCATTTTGATACATTTGAAATCGCCATTTTTTAGCATCTGGTGGCGGTTACGCTACTTCTGGTGGAGGTGGTTATCCTTCCGGAGGAGGTGGTGGCTATCCTACCGGAGGAGGCGGCGGCGGTGGCTACGCTATGGCTGGCAAGAAGTAAGCATCGCCTCGAGACGCGCTTCAAACACAGTTTCTGTACATGAGAAAAAGATTCATACGCTTTCAATAAATATTCTACTTCTAGTTGTGATCATAGCCAAGGTTCGTACAAAAAGGTGAGGGCATAAAATGTAAATATTTGTGGCCGTAACTTACGAGAAACACTGATAAAGGTTAAATAGAAGCAAAACGATAAGTGAGGCTTTCATTGTGCATGAAAGAAGAAGTTAACATCATTTCAAAATACGAACCTTTGCATTACTTTGTAGAGCAAAGCAAGCTGTACAAGAAGGCGTTCATGCTTTTAAACCAGCTTCATTCCGCCTCGAGTATAAAATCTAAAATCCATATCCTTCTTCGATACGGTTCTCTCATACTATGCTCACTTGTGAAAGAGAGCTCTACACTTTATTTAGACATGCATATACACCATCGTTGTGTTTCTTCTTTGATCACAAAGCAAGAAAAAGAAATTTTGATGCTTTTGTCAGAGTGGTGCTATTCTGTTCCCATAAAAGCTATTGTATCCCACAAGTGAAGCCAAATTTGATTTTTCTGAGAGCTTACTTTATAGAAAGCTGAAAATTTACGCTTGTACTTCTTCAGCTTTGTAAGTTATAATTCCTTATGTGGAAACAACACAGCATCACCTTGGCAAGAGCATGAAGAAATTTCACTTTTTCAATTTGTAGGCAGTAAGAATTACAGCAACGGTATATATGAATGTCTGTTGTGGAGTGTATATGCGTGATAGAGTGAGAGAACTGTAAAAGTTTACTGAACAAAATTATAGAGGTTTTCTTGAAAAATTCGTTGAGCAACTAAAACTTTTTGGATCTCCAAGTCCAGGTATGTCAAAGCTGGCAAAAAAGCATGAAGGTCCTCTTGTACAGCTTGCCATGTTTAGACAATGCCTAGAAGCTCTTTAGAAATAAATGATGGATGAGTTATTGCGGTTGGAATCAAATTTGACGGAACTGGACATTATACGCTTTGAAAATAGTAAGAGGGTAAAACTCAAGCGGACACAAAGAAAATTCGGAGAAACATAATAATTTTTACAGGACCGTTATTAGCTTCCTGATTGCGGGATTAATCTTGACTACTCATGCGTCATGCTGATGAACCCTGTTGTTCGTATGTAGCTTCTGACTTTTCCAGAAACACAAGAAAAGTGTAAAGGATCTATCCGCCAACCAGTGGCGGTCCGAGAAATTTTTTTCGGGGGGGGGGGGGCGACAAAAATTTTTTTAAAGAAGGTGCGTGGCGTTAGCCACGCACTCCGAAAAAATTTTTGGGGTGCTTCTCCAAATTTTTGCGGGTCTCTGACCCCTAAAGTCTTAAAAAAGGGGGCGTGGCGTTAGCCACGCCCCCGAAAAAATTTTTTTATAAGGCTAAAACGAATTTTTAAAAAATTTTAAAAATTATTTTAATTATTTTCAAGTGCAAACAAGTCGTTTGCACATTTTTACAACCCATATAGGTAAGTTTCAAAAAAATTCGCGACCCATTCTCGGGGGGGCGCGCGCCCCCCCCCCCTGCCTCCCCTCGGTCCGCCACTGCCGCCAACCTAATACCAGTGGCGTACCGAGGGGGGGGGGGGCGGGGGGGGGGGGGCGTGGCGTTAGCCACGCCCCCTTTTTCCAGATTTTAGGGGTTTCGTGTGTGAACTATGGAAATGACTGTGTAGCTTTACCAATACTTCTTAAATGCTTTGTAAAAAAAAGCCCCACGATAGCTGTGGTCATGCTGTTTCATCAGGCTGTTCTTTGCAGCGGGAAACTGACCGAGAATTCAAATTTACTAAGGGCGGCTGGCCAAGCCCCTCTATTTGGAAAGACTTCTACAATTGACTTTGATCGTGATAACATCTTTTTGCTGGCGGGAACTGAGAGAAGAGAAATACTAAGACCCTTTCCCAAATATTTTCACATAATTCATGTTGCCATTACACTTACCGTCTTCTATAATATGATTGGAAACTAAAGATTTTCCATATATGAACTCGAAACACAAAACAATACGGAAAGAGTTGTTCGTTCTATGTATGCAACAGCGTTTTGGTAAAAAGCCAGTCGTGAATTTTCGGCACATTCTTGAAACCACGTTTGATGATGACGACAAGAAGGGTAGAGCCAAGAGCGAGATGAGCAAGTTTTGACGACCACAAGTGCACTCTGCCGCTGCAATTGCCAAGTGTGTTCTCAGACAGTCAAAGGGATACCTCCGGCTGGGAAATGGCGCGAGTCTGCCACTTCGCGCTCTAAAGCGCTCCGGAGCCCTGCCATTTCACGCATTTTTGTGCTCCGGGGCTCTACCAAAACTGGCGCACCTCTGGAGCAGAGATTTGCGCGTCCCGGAGAGGGGTCCCATTCGTTTGCTTGTGACGTCACCGTGACGTCAATGGGACCCCTCTCCGGGACGCGCAAATCTCTGCTCCGGAGGTGCACCAGCTTTGGGAGAGCTCCGGAGCACAAAAATGCGTGAAATGGCAGGGCTCCGGAGCGCTTTAGAGCGCGAAGTGGCAGGCTCGCGCCATTTCCCCGCCGGAGGTATCCCTTCGACTGTCTGAGTTGAAACTGTGTGCCAAGTGTATTGTAATATGCAAGCGTGTGATCGTTCCAATCACACCTTCCATCTGTGTGGTTTGTTATACTTCCGATGTCTTCTCAAATTTTTGTCAAGTCATCTTCCACATGTGTTTTCACTTGAAAAATTACTGTAAGAGCAAGCCTGACCTCGCGCGAGGGGAGTTTCCGTTGCGCATAGCAGAACATTAAAGTTTTTTATGCTCCGAACAAATTTCAATAAGATGAAAAGTTGCTTTTGAGCAATTGCTTTCATTTTTTTCTTCTAAATGAGACCGCAAGGGCAAGCTTGGTCTCCAGGGGAAAGCTTAATGCTATTCAAGGCAGAGGAATTTTTGTACAACTTATAAGAAGTTTAGTGGAAATGTCGTTTATGAAATGGGGCGAAAAAATTGGCACGGGACGAGATTTGAAAGCTGCTTTCTGAAACGGTTCGTATTGGATTATCGAGTCTATCAGATTGCAAGCTATGAGTTACAAAGCTGGGAATTAGAAAGGGAGCATGCTTGTCGCAAAAATTGTTCATTTTCAGAATCACCTTTTGCCTTCTTTGACTTTATCGACTTCCTTGAAGTTTGGCTTGGAGAGTGGGAGTGGCACGCAGTGGGGGAGGGGCGGGAGAGAAGCGAGGTAAGCAAATATGCTGAGGTTTCCCAGTAGTGACTGAGCTTCCTGATTTTAAGCTGGAATGAAATGTTTTTGCGGATAGATTGCTTTGAGTAAGTTGTTGTCGTTCCAGAAAAGTTTCTGAGTAGGAGGATTGGCCTTTGTGTTCGTAGTAAAACTTATCATCATGGGCAGTCCAGCGCTTCAGTAGAGCAGATAAATCAGCTGATGAAGAGAGACACTAGGTATCATGATCGGATTTTTACAAAATTATAGAAATTTCTCAAAAAACACAGAGATATCTCACAGAAATGGTTAGAAAATTTGGATTATAATACCTCTATCCTTGATTATTTGAGACTAGCTGGCTTACCCGGCTCCGCCGTATGTTCCAATAGAGAATTCCATTTCTTAACCGATCCGAACCAAACTTGGCACACATACATTTCGGGCCAAGGCGGGTGTCACAGTCCACTTTTCGTTATCGATTGATGTCGATTTTATCGATTTTTTTGCAAAATTTGAGCTAGTGGGCTGGAATTTGGCAGGGAGGTGTAATCGAGCATGGTGATCAGCATGCTCGATTACCCCCCTGTGCCAAATCCCAGCCCCGTAGCTCAAACTTTGTAAAAAAATCGATAAAATCGATACCGATCGATGACGAAAAGTAGCCTATGACACCCGCCGGGGCCCGAAGTGTATGTGTGCCAAGTTTGGTCCCGATCGGTTCAGAAATGGAATTTTCTATTCGGAACATACGTACAGACAGACAGACATACATACAGACATACAGACATACAAACAGACATTCAGCTTTATATATAATACTAGCGACCCTACGGGTCGCTAGCAAGTGGGTCGGGGCAGATACATATAAGGGCTTAGGTTTGACTAAAAATATTTCTAAATAAGTTTCCTGTTCCTTTCCTGAGAATATTTTTGCGAAGAGCATTCCACAAAAGGAGAACTGCTCGAAAAAGCGATAATCTCGATCTCCACAAATCATTCAGCATTTCTCAAATTATTTTTATCTCGTTTACACGCTTTTCATGCAAAATTCCCTCCTCACAGAGACATTCAGATAACCCCCCCCCCCCACTTTTCTACCCTTTCAAAGAGAATTTGCTCTTTCAGTTCTTCTCAGCAAGTTCCATAAAAGATCGTTAAGTAAGTAGCAGAACATATGTTTTGGAAGTAGAAATACATCATAATAATTATGTGTATTATAAAAAACACTTTTCTCTCAGAATCAGTTCCGACAGCAACGAAATCAGTCGTCTAAGAACTTTGTCAAAGAATCCTTCAATTTTTTCGCCAAAGGAATATGAAGCTTTACTACATAAGTAGATCCTTCCCCGAAAAGCACACTACTGAGCCACCTAAAGACCGTCAATTATAAGAACTGCATAAATGTACAAAAAATTTCTTTCCCTGTCCGATCAACTTGCCCTACGTGCCGTTTACAAACCAGTTATCTATTTGAAAGAAAGTTCATGCCCTATGTGCCGCTTGAAGACCGTTAAAAAATTACAAGAACTGCCATAACATACAAAAATCTGTTTCCCTGCCAGATCGAGTTGCCCTACGTTCCGCTTACAGACCGACAGTAACTATTTAAAATGAAAGTTTATTCCCTACGTGCCGCTTGTAGACCGGTAAAAAATTACAAGAACTGCCATAACATAAAAATTCTGTTTCCCTGCTCGATCGGGTTGCCCTACGTGCCGCTTACAGACCGAGAGTAACTATTCAGAAAGAAAGTTTATGCCCTACGTGCCGCTTGAAGATCGTTTAAGAATTATAAGAACTGCCCCAAACGTACAAAAATCTGTTTCCCTGCCCGACCGGGTTGCCCTACGTGCCGCTTACAGACCGAGAAACTATTCAAAATGAAAGTTTATTCCCTACGTGCCGCTTGAAGACCGGTAAAAAATTACAAGAACTGCCATAACATAAAAATTCTGTTTCCCTGCTCGATCGGGTTGCCCTAGTGCCGTTTACAGACCGACAGTAACTATTCAGAAAGAAAGTTTATGCCCTACGTGCCGCTTGAAGATCGTTTAAGAATTGTAAGAACTGCCCCAAACATACAAAAATCTGTTTCCCTGCCCGATCGGGTTGCCCTACGTGCCGCTTACAGACCGAGAGTTACCACTCAGAAAGAAAGTTTATGCCCTAGGTGCCGCTTGAAGACCGTTTAAGAATTACAAGAACTGCCCCAAACATAAGAAATTTGAAAAAAAATCCGCTTACAGACCGATAGTCGAAAAGAAAGTTTATGCCCTACGTGCCGCTTGAAGATCGTTTAGGAATTATAAGAACTGCCCCAAACGTACAAAAATCTGTTTACCTGCCCGATCGGGTTGCCCTACGTGCCGCTTACAGACCGACAGTAACTATTCAGAAAGAAAGTTTATGCCCTACGTGCCGCTTGAAGATCGTTTAGGAATTATAAGAACTGTACCAAACATACAAAAATCTGTTTCCCTGCCCGATCGGGCTGCCCTACGTGCCGCTTACAGACCGACAGTAACTATTCAAAAAGAAAGTTCATGCCCTACGTGCCGCTTGAAAATCGTATATATAAATACGACTCTACAGAAAGAGAACAACGAAATCAAGTATTTACAGCGTATTCTCAAACTGCCTTGCATGCCACCTTTGGACTTCCAATTCTGAGAACTGCCCCAAACGTACAAAAATCTGTTCCCTGCCCGATGGAATTGCCCTACGTGCTGCTTACACACCGATACCCACGAAAAAAAAGCAAGGCTGTTGTTAGATAAACGCTTCTAAAAGTACCAGCGAGACTAAGGTATTCACGCACTCTCTTGTCTACACTCGGAAGCAAGATAATCCTAAAGTGACTGTTGTTAGAGCATTTTTACGAAGATTTGAGAATATAGATGAATTTAGCTCAAGTCACGCTTTCACGCAATTTGGCATTATTTCAGAAGCAACTAATAGGAGTAGAACATGTTTGAAAGACACATTCAGGGATAACAGGCTCGAAAAAAAAAGCAGGTACAAAACACCCGGACACTGGCGACCCACTCTCAAAATCATTGCGACACTCATGATTGCCTTTCGAAACCTGTGTGACCCTTTTACGAAAATCTGCTTGGTCACTCGTTATGAAATTTGGCAGCGTTCCGAAACGCATGCCACTTGGCAGCAATCCAATTCCAAAGATCAGTGCATTTCATCATAATTTTTACGTCTGCGGCCTCCTCGTTTGCCATGATCCAACTATCGGGCGGCTAAATGGGTAAACAACGAATTCGTTATATATTACGTAGTGATCAGAGTTTTTTTTTGGTGGAGCACAGAGGTGCGATCACACTAAATGACCACAGCTTCTCTTGAGAATTAAAATCTGGGTCTTTGCACCTTTCGGGTCACAACAAAGCTAAGAGTGCAACTTCGGTACTTTTAGTCTATGGAAGACCACGTAGTGAAAAGATCCCGGTACGACTAATCAGTCTAAAGTGTATATTCAGAAACCTGAAAAATACGTTGTTTTTACAGCGTGGGGTTTTCAAACCAGCAAAGCAATACTCTGGCGTCAGCTAGTACGTCGTAGACCACCGTTCTCTCAGCAGTAGATTCTTTTGCAAAGGTTGGCTGTGAGGGGCATTCAACACGCATCATAATTGCAGAAGTCTTCGCGATTGATATCCAAACAATAATGGAGCCTTTCGGAATTGTAGCCGACGAGATGCGTTTTCGCCCCCTCGAGATCGAGGTGGTCTTAAGGAGAAGTGGCGCTTCAGGCGTCGAGAGTCATGAAGAAGGTAAGAATGAGATTCTGTTGCAGTGGCTGTACGTTTGTTCACAGGATCTCCCTATTGTCACTCCCTTTTCACGGTAGTGACTTGCGAAGACGCCACGGTTGTGACACGGGTATCTCCAAGAGCATGGATCTACCTCAAACGAATGGTTGAGGCGGTTAAGCGCCGTCTATAAAAGAAGAAAGTGCGCACCTCGACACCATGAAGGATGGGGATCATTAGCGGGAAACTAACGTATTTATGTTGCGAGAAAACGTTATTTTTTCGTTTGTTTTGTAAGTAGCATGTAAGGAGATTACTTCGTGTAAATTAGTCTGTTCTTATATTGCTTGGTACTAATTTTTGACAAAAAGCTGCTGGAGAAATTTCGAAAATTCGCTAATGGCCAGATTAAAAAGATAGCTCCAAAATTTCAGCTATTGTCCAATGAACGCAAAAAGAATTGACATAGTTGAGTGAATGCAAGAAGAATTGACATGAAAACACGCTGAAAAAAGAAAGAAAACTGGCATCGAATTTTATTGATACCAGCCGCAGGTAGCGGTTCACGAAACGTACGCTACTGTCCGCGAATCATGAGGCGTACTTAAGTCGTTCGCCTTGCCGTCGCAGGGGATACCGTTCTAACCACAGCCCCAATCCTCTTTCAAATTGCTGTGATACTGTAAAACTGGATCTTAACTCTTTCAGGATGAGAGTGAGCAGAAAATAAAGCGTATGGGCATAAAGAAAAACGGTTGAGAAATTAGTCGTAGCATCTCGGTCGAGCAATGTTATCACAGTAGATTCATAGGCTTGGAATATGAAGAAGGAGTAGGTGAAGCGCCAATGCTAGCCAAGTTGCAACAAGGTATGATTCTAGTTCTGAAATAATTTACATGCACACTAATTAGCGCTGGCTCCAACATCAATTTTTCAACAGAATGGAATGACGAGTTATGACGATAATGCACGACTGGCGATCGAATCGCCGCTGATTGTGGCTAAGGCATTGGCTATTCTGGAGCGATCCTGTCAAACCAGACTCCGTTCTGGCCATTTGTCAGATGTCTGCAGATCACCGCGCGCAGTGTTCAAACATTTATAATCTGATGCACATGCATGAATTTTGGTTTCCATTGAGTATTTTTGGATTCACCGTAAGTTTAGCTGGAGTAAGAGGAGAGCTGAAGTTTCGAAGAATCTAACCGACGTTACCTGAGGTTCAAAAGTCGTAGTATGTAATAAATCCTCTTGGGAGGAGTAAACAACTAGCGTAACTACTCTGCCATCTGCGACGGAGCCGATGCTAGCTTTGGGCTGGCTGCGACAGCAGCTATGCATCACTTATTATCAGAAATTTGCTCAGCGTTAAGTTGAATAATCACTTCAACTTTGGGAGTTTTCACTGACTTCAAAACAAGAAAATAACTTTGGTCGGCTGCCGAGAGTCATTGGGGACATTACAAAAGATTGCCTCGCAAAAATTTGCTCCTGTTCAATGTATTGACAGTAATAGTCCAAGCGTTCGGCTCTCCAGGCTGCATATTCCCTGCTGGAGAGAGGACTCAGCCTGAAAAAGCTTTATATTCTGAAGTTCTGGACACGCGAGTCTCTAGCTGTCTGTTCATCCAAAAGTTTCTATTGCCGTGCTAATGAGGAAACGGTCAGAACGTAAACCAGCCATTCCAAACAAACTGTATACCATCGGACTCGTCCTAAAATGCGGATTTCAAATATATGTTTTTTGTTTGCCAAGCGACAATCTGGGAGGAGTTATGAGCGTTCAAATAAGAAGAATTTTCCGAGTTTTGACGAATATTTTTCTTGAAAGGCAGCCTGATGGCGTGATTTACAGTAGCTATGATTATTTTAATTGAAAGGATGAAGTACATTCACCAAAAAACTATACAAATGTTTCAGTATTTGTTCTGTGCCGTACAGGTTTTTTATAGTAATACACTTTATTGCCTTACGTTTCGGCTACACGCCGTCATCAGAGGCCTGAAAGGTGTCAGTCACATGGATGTCTGCTCTTGACCGCCAAACACCTCTTCCCACTTGCATATTCGATTCATCTAGTGTGGAAGAAGGAGGTTGGGCCATGACTTTCACTCACCAGTGTATTACCGATATTGCAGTGTGCAACCGCTTTAGACGAGCCCGTTCGACTGTGGTGACACAAGAATGAGCAGTGTGTATGTCACATAACCAGGGTTGAGCGTGGGGTCAGGCGCGCCCGACCTGGGGGGTCGTACTGGGATAAGAACGAGGGGGGGGGGGGTCGTGATTAGGAATCGAATTTGTTTGATTGAGGAGATACTACGATTAAGGTGAAGAAGAAAAGCGCTAGTTCAGTGGATATCGCGACATCACCAGTACTGAAGGAATGAACGGTCTTAAACAGCATACTGATTGATTTCACAATCGAAGTTTCGGCCAAAACTCAAATCTTCATCTTCTACCTTGACATATTATAAATTCATCAAGGAAGCTTGCTGTGTTGGGTATCATGTCATATTACCTCTATGAGCCCTACAAACCATTATTTACTGCATTATCTAGTGTTTCTCAACGACTAAAAAAGCGTGATTTTCAAACATGATTAACTTGTTTTCAAAAGTGAGAAAAGTCAATTTTTTTGTACTCGTAACAAAGTATTGTTCCCTACTAGTCTAGGCTAAAAATCGCGCTTTGTATCGCTTGCAAATAGAAGAGTAAAAAATAAAGCCAAAATTCCGACCGGCGAGTTTTTCGCCATGACTGCTTCAACTCCACGGATTACCACAAGGCCGAAACAAGTCGAATCAAGTCCAAACACTTACTGTGGAATCTTCGAGGGTTGTGCTAGCGATTCACATAAAACTTGAATAAAAAAGCTTCTTCAATGATAAAGTTAATCGGGTCAGGCGCAACCCCACAAAAGGTCAGGCCGCCTGAGCTTTTGAGGGGTTGCGCCTGACCCGATTAACTTGTTTTCAAAATCTAAAAATCGCTCCATTTCTGCTATGAGTATTGAACTCAAAGCCTCTTCTTGCAATACTGCAAATTTGGAGCCAAACAATACACCCCCGTGGGAATTATAGCTCTAAAAGTAGGGCTATCCAAAATCCAAAACTTGCCGTCAAGTTGCGTGTGCTGTGCAATCGCAGAAAGTCGACTTACAGACCTCCAAAAAACAAGAACCTCCCAAAAACGGCTGATCTCTTCGAATTATCACAGCCTGAGGTCCTGGACGTGAAGCAGAGGGGTCGTTTAGGGGCTTTCATGGGGGGGGGGGTCGTTTTGGAAAGACTTGTGCCTGACCTCTTGCTCAACCCTGCACATAACTGTTTATATACGCTCAGACGATCTATAGCTCGCAAAATGGAAGATACGGCATGAGATCAGCGGTAATGGATAACTGTTCATTCTTGCTCTTCATTTTGGGATCACGCGTAAGAATGAAAGACGCTTCCAAAGCCTTCCAACTCTTTTTCACTAGCGGTTCTGTAGATGGTCTGATCTGATAGGTGTAGCTCAACGATTTCGCGATCAAGGGTTTGGGGCATAATGACAAATTCTCCCCCTTTGTCACTCACTGAAAGTTATGTTGCAATATTTTTAGATGGTCAGGACGGTATTACGCACAAGTACGAGGTTTGTCGATGGGTCAACGATTAGCACCCGTTTTAGCCATTTGCTTCATGAGCAAGGTAGAACGCCCAGTGTTACTCAGAGACCCACTTATGTACTGTCGCTACATAGACGACTGTTGCATTGTCACGACAACACAGTTCCGAGATGGACAAGTGTTTTAAAATACTCAATCAACAGTCTAAGTACATAAGTTTATAAGAGAGAAACCTCGAAACGGTTGCTTGGCCTACTTGAACATACAGATGACGTTTGTAGATGGCTCAGTATGCACCAAATGGTACCGCAAAGAAAGTAGCAAAAACATAATCTTGCACGCTCAATCCGCTCACCCACTAGCCGTTAAACGTGCCGTAATTCGCAATATGTTGAAAACGGCAGCGAAGAGCAGTACTGGTGAGATTGGGAAGCATGAATCACTAAAACTGGCGGCCGATATAATGTTATCCAATGGTTATACAACACGACCCAGACGAAACAAAAAGGCAACAGCGCAAATAAAAGATCAGGTCACCAACAAGGTACCTTTATGCCTGCCCCTCATCTCTGAAAAAGTCACTATGGCGATCAAGCGATGCCTGATACAAGCGAATCTTGAGGATGACGTTATTCTAGTGAATATTCCTCGCGACAACATAAAGAAACAACTAGTCCGCAATAGACTATACGACAGAGCTTGTAACTCACGAGATTGCGCGATCTGCCCATACGGAAAAATTGGAGATTGCACAAAATGTGGTGTCGTTTACGAAATCCATTGTTTGAAATGTTCCGCCAATTACATTGGTGAGACCGGCCGACCATTGGGCGTACGTTTGAATGAACATCTAACTGGCAAAAGAAAACAGAGCATGATGAGCCCACTAGGTAAACACAGAAAGGTAGAGCACGAAGGAAAGGATTACGATATAAGGTGCACAATACTAGCCTATGAAAGTCAAATAGCTGCGCGAAAGGCTTTGGAAGCGTCTTTCATTCTTACGCGTGATCCCAAAATGAACAGCAAGAATGAACAGTTATCCATTATCGCTGATCCCATGCCGTATCTTCCATTTTGCGAGCTATAGATCGTCTGAGCGTATATAAACAGTTATGTGGCATACACACTGCTCATTCTTGTGTCACCACAGTCGAACGGGCTCGTCTAAAGCGGTTGCACACTGCAATATCGGTAATACACTGGTGAGTGAAAGTCGCCCAGGTAAGCTAGTCTTATATTAATTGCGCATGTTCTTTGTGTTTTTGAGAGTATATGATTGAAATCAGGTTCAAAGCAAATATCTTTCTCCCGTCACCAAAATGGCCCAACCTCCTTCTTCCACACTAGATGAATCGAATATGCAAGTGGGAAGAGGTGTTTGGCGGTCAAGAGCAGACATCCATGTGACTGACACCTTTCAGGCCTCTGATGACGGCGTGTAGCCGAAACGTAAGGCAATAAAGTGTATTACTATAAAAAACCTGTACGGCACAGAACAAATACTGAAGTTATCTTTCAAATGCCCAGGTTTCAAGATAAAAGGACTTTCAAGATATACAAATGTTTTTGGAACCTATTTCGTGGATTATCATTTAAGTGCTTCTAACTCCTCCCAGATAGTCGCTGGCAGATAATAATCATAAATTTGTGATCAGCGTTTCAATTAGAGTCCGATGATATACAACATTTGTGCCTATGTACAGCATGTTCGCTATGGCTGGGTTGACTTGACCATCCTGCTAAGCAGGATGTTCAAGTGGCGATCGCCCGTCGCCATGCTATACTCCTCGAGGAGTATAGCGCCTGCCTTATATCGATAC